>BMAV01022035.1:361986-576986 GCA_019973955.1 Trichonephila inaurata madagascariensis
TCACTAATAGTTTATCATGGACGGACGTAGCATCATAAATTTCTCGATTTATTATCAGAGTGGAAAGTATCCTCAAACTGATAGTCTAATAGTTTGATATATTATTCAACATAACTGTTGTTACATTGTAACTATAGACAAATTCATACAAAGTTCATAATTTGGCTATCAATTTACGTGAAAGCGAAACGTATCAGATGGATGGAGTTTGAAAATGCAGAGTATACTAGACAATTAAATGAGTGTGAATCATGCTTGGATTAACATAATTACTGGCAGTTGTAGATTGTGAACTAGGTATAATTAATAATTATCTAATGAAAAGTATTTATGCGAAATTTAACTTTAAAATAATGTTTTTTATTTATAGAATTTTTTTCCAAATCATTTTTTTAAAAAATATACAGACAACACTTTATTTAATATAATCCCTAAAAAAATATCAGATTTGTTTAAGTTTTTCGGAAAATTATGAATTCACATTTTAAGAAGTGCTAGGATGCCATTGGCGTAAAGGAATGAAACGTATGGGCCCCAAGCTGGATTTTTTACGATATGGGTACTTGGCGTCAGTAAAGCTTTGGGCCCCTAGAATCCTGCGGGCGGCCCCCCACGACGAGGGGTTGCACTTTACGCCACTGTATGATGCAGAAAAGCTAGCTCATGCGCCATCTTCATTACTTGATAGTGATTAAAAATTATGTGGTTTTCGAATTATGTAAAGCAATATTACTTCTACTTCTTTTAATGAAATTTAAACCCATTTAACAATGGTCCTGTAGGAAAAGTACCAGTTTTATAGATTCTTTGGGATGAAAGTTAGAATCCTAATTTTACCTTAAAGCGTCATTTGAAATAATAATAGAGTACTGTACAGCAGTGCTCTCCAGCCCCCGGTCCGTGGATCAAATACTACTGGTCCGCACAAGAAACATTAAATTATTTCCATTTTATTTACCGCTGTATATTTTTCAAGGATTTTAGCTACTTTTTATGAAAATCACTTTATATTCCTTGTTAAATCAGTCTATATTCATTTTTGGTGTAGCTATATTTGTGAAACCGCCCCCCCCCTAAGGTGACCGTTTCTTTGATTCTCCGCGTGAGATAGAGGTGTAAGGTTTACAAAAGGAATGGACATTTTTAAATTCTTAATATGACTTTATTAAGAATGTAACGTAAGCGTATAACAATTTAGATGATTATAGTTAAAAGAGAATCTACGACGAACAAACACACAATAGTAGTTATACCGAATCGCGTAACTTGGACCACTATCAATATCTAATTCACTTAATCTCACTTCTAATAACGTTACAAGTCCTAATATCAAATAGCCAATCCTACCTTAATCCAATCTTAGTTTCAATCTTATGAAGAGGCGTCTGGGCGCGCGTGAAATGGTATGCACCTTGACCTAATGGTTTAATCTTCAAGGTAAATTCACAATTGGCTGTCAATTCACGTTTGTATCACTTTCACACATAACATTCCCCAAATTGCCATACGACTTACTGAAACTTCTGTTATTTAAAATCTATCTTATTTGCATTTCTTCTTCACATTTCGCTTCTTGGTTTTTGGTTGGAAAAGAGTTGCCATTAATCTTGGCCCCCAAAGAACCCAGAGGTCATGTTAAAGAAAAGACGCGTGTGCCCGTCACATATTTTATTCCAAAGGCACGTTTAAATATAATTAAAAAAAAATTATTAAATCAAAACAATCTAAAATATAAACAATCAACGTCCTCCCCCTCAGCGGGCCGCGGTAAAATTATCCAACTTTGACCGGTCCGCGGTGATAAAAAAGTCGAGGAGCACTGCTCAATAGCACAGAATTTATTTTATTATTTGAAAAGTTCTTACATGGTACCTAAGATAAAGGGTGCTAGCTCAGGTATTGATGTTGTTCATTTACCGTAATTTAAAATTATGAAATCTGTTCTCTTATGGCCTAGAACAAATTGGCTAGATTTTGAAAGAAAACAATTGATATTCAAGACAAATTTATTGTAGGTTCCTTATCCAAAACTACATAATAGATTTTGAAGTACTGTACCTTCTATAAAAGGATAAATTCGAGATGAGATTTTTTTTTATCAAAACCATGTTATAATTTGATGTGTTACTTAATAATTAATTTTTTATTCCTTTTAAAGAATATTTACAATTATAAATTATCATTATTATTAATTTAAATAGCAATGTACATGAAAATATCTAATTAATTTTGCCATGAATAGAAATATTGATATTCCTCAATACTAATACATAATTAGTTATATTGATTATTAATTTACATTGATGTGTAAATAAGAACTTCAACTCTGTTATTCAACAAATATTCAATTGAAAATGTTTAATTTCCACTCGTATAAATCAGCTCAAAGTTATAAGATTTTCACAAAAATTTAACTTAAAATATATCGATCTATCTATTTAGATTAAGAAGTTACTAATTTAAAATTTAAATTATTATAAAAACATTCTAATTAGATAACATTGAATGATAGATGGAAACTTTCGTAACGATTTGTAATTGCACACGTTATTCAATATTTAGCAATATTACAGTTGCATACTTTTGGCAATCGGACAATTATTACACACATCCACAAAGACATCCATTGAAACTATTCAATACATTTTCAATTCCTTCAGAGTCCTTGACCGCAATAAAGTTTTATTAGCTCTCTTTCAGATTCCTTCATTTGATTGGAAAACGTTATTTGGTTTAATCATCATAATTGCCATTTCGAAGTTTTCTCCGTCACGAAGTACAAGTGGACTTGCATGAATAGATAATTTAAAATAATCGTGGACGATCGAGTCAAGGATGGGAGACTTGTTTCTGGGTCATATTGGGAAATTAGTTTAAATTATTTAAGCCTCAACTGGTTTGAAGTGTTGTAGCAGGTGGAAGCGGTGAACAGTCCATTTAGAGTAACGAACGTGGAAAAAAGAGCCAAAATATTTTTTAATCATAGGTTTACAATGTTTTGAGTAACACTTAGGATTTTCTTTTTCTTTTCTTATTTATCATTTGCAATTTGCAATTTCATTATTTGCCCACCTCAAAATTTTTATTCTTATCACATTTAAAGAAAACTCGAATTAGTTAAAATAAAAATCATTTTAAAAGCATTTATAATTTTTTTACGCAAATTATTCATAAATACACTAGAATATCAGTAATGTTGACTACTCAGGGGACAAGGACAAAATGTTCAGTAAACAAAGTTGAATTAATATAAGACATTTATATTCTGTTTCATACACATGTACGTGAACTTTTTGGTAAGACTATGTAAATTATGCCATGCAAGATCCAAAAGTTTAAGGACTTGGAGTAAAATTCCTTACCTTAAATATTTTATAAATTATCAGCACACAACCATTTCAAAATAATTCCTTTTGGTAACAATACTATTTTTCTAGCAATCTCTGAAAGTCCTACTGGCCCAGCCATTTTTAAAAACCATCTATAAGATTTATGAGATGCTGCATTTTGATCTCTTTTGATGACGCAAAGCGATCTCTTTGTAGATTATGTTTCATTAATGGAAATAAAAATCAGAATCGAACAGGGCTGTGTCTGGTGAAAAGGTGAGATGTGGAAGCATACAAGTTTCAGTTTGCATGAAGAGCTAAGCGACCATTCAGGTGTGCAGATGCGTTGCTATGCGTAAAGTATGATTATTCACTTTGCCAATCATCAATGAATAGGGTTTCTTAAGCGAATCAAAAAGTCCGTATAAGCTAATAGTTCACTGTTTTGCCTTCAGGAGTAAATTAAAAAAAATATACCTTGGAACCTTCTCTTCCCCCTAAAAAATATCACCCCTCTATAAGTTTTTCGTTGTTGAGGACTCTTCCTTTTCTTTTAAATACAAATACCCCTCGTACACCTTTAATCACGCCAACGTATAAAATCATGACCTTTCTTAGCTTTTCTAAACTTTTTTCTGCAGGAGTTTTATCCAAACGTTGACAAAATAGGTACTTATGTATTGCACTATTGATCAACTTTGCCATGTCAAAAGACATTGCCAAATGGCGTTATCATTTCCGCACATGCGTGAAACCAAATTCCCGCGCCTGCTCCCTCCATATCATCACGTTGATAAATAACTTGGCAAATATTAAAAAGAATTAATGTATTTTTAAAAAAACAAATATGTACACTTAAAATAAACAAAAGATATAACAAGTACATTATTGTGGGGTGACAAATATATCTTCTTCATGTAGACGACGCCATGTAAGTTCATACAAGTACGAATCGAAATGCTGTTGTGCAGATTCACGATGTTTCTAATTTTTTTTTTAAACACCAAAATAGCCTTTCGAATAATTATGCATTTAACCAAACTACCCCACAGCGTTCTATCCTGTAGAAAACAAATGCCAAAACTTAAATTGATCCCCCACCAAAAAAAAACCAACATATTATAAACAATGTTATTATTTTCGAGCATGCGCATTCAAGACTAGTGTTCAAGGATAGTGCAGCCAATAAAAATAGATTATTTTCGAACATGCGCGAGCAAGTTTTTGAGTTTGAACACAAAGGAACGAAGTTTTGCTATTGGCTGCATGCGGATGTTTTTTGATTCGACGAATTTGGTGGATGATATAATACGTAAGTATCACAAATATAGTGTTACAGCGTTATTAGTGACAATAAGTGTTTTCTTTCTCAGTAGAATAACGTATAAGCGGAATCAGTTCAACCAGGTGTGATTTTGGTAAAATCATCCTAAAACAGGAAAGGATTGGTGAAAAGTATTTCAAACGGTGTAGCCTTAACCACAAGCTTTTTTTACTTCCCGCGTGACCACTGTCTCTGAACTTTCGAATCCTATTCCGTATTTTCTGCGTTCTCGAACAGAAACGTCATATAAAAGAATAGAATGTAATTGAAAAATGAATTGTGTTTATAATAAACCAATAAAAACTTGAAATGTCCGTATATAGACAAAAATGTATTATTTATATACTTTTTTCCCGAAAAAAACTGGCATTTAAATAAAATAAGAATCAAATATGGGAAGATTAAACAAAAACGTATATAAGACATAAATATTAATATATGATAATGGAATAGTTTCTCTTTTCATTTCATCGAATTTGAAATTTGTTCAGTTTCGCTTTGGCTAGTTTATGTTTACGTCATTCTGATCAAAGGTTGAAGTTCCAAAATCTTTACTCTGCTTTTCCATTCAAAATAATTTCTCATTTATAAACTGTCATACGGTGTTCAGAGTTTCAAACATTCAATGCTTTTAAATAACTAGCTACAAATATATTAAACTTGATATATATCTTGCTTCACGCAAAGAAAAGAATTCACAGTAAGACTCTTTGATGTTGATAACTTTATCCAGTCAAAAGATTTAAACTAACTACTCATACCAGGTTCAGATTATTATTTACATAAAAAGGAAATATAGAAAAATATAATGTAAATTACAGATTTTAAGTTTAAGAGATTCTCAATTATAATTTATGCTTTAAATACAAACTTTTAAGATGATACAGAGTTGCAGAGAGTTTATCGTTAAAAACATTTCAGTTTTCCATAATAGCTGAATATAAGGGAAAAAAATTTAGTTAAAAACATTGTTCTGAATATATTTTATTTAAATAATTTATAAATTTGTATTTTTAATATTAAATCGTATATATCGTACAATCACAGTATATGCGTGTATGTGTATGCGTATACACATATAGGATGTATCTATAATGATGCATCGAAATGGAAATCAGCTTGAAATCGTTAAAAAAAACAAAAATCCCAGTTCATAATGGGGTAGGAAGGACATAATTGAGTTATTAAAGGATGCCCAAGAAACCGCTAAAAAAAAGTCATGCGAATAGTATTTCGAGAACTCCAAGAACTGAGTCCTATGAGTACACCGAGTGTTTCATGAATAAAGATTACATTCCTACTTTCTTCAAGAAACGTAGACCTTAAAAACAGATTTTTGATCCCAGCAACGATGGTACTTAAAACACTACATACTGCAGCCAGAATTTAGAACATCTGATCAATTTATGGAGTTGTGATATGGCATATTTAATACGCACAAATAGTCAAGTGTAAATTGCATTAAATCCACGTACTACATGATTAACCCCTTATTGGCGATTAAAAGTTATACAACTTAATCCCCAGTGCCACCGTTTCTCACATAGGCGCGCGGTGTATTGGAGGGAAAAGAAAAGACACAAATAAGCAAATTTTTCTCTGAAAGAAGTAAATCCTTTAAAAGTCCTGGCAAGGTCATTTTATTACAATCCAATGCATATGGAAATAGTTTTACTAAGAGCAGCGTAAGGGGAAAAAAGTATTTCAGAAAGACGTATACATACGTCACGGGCAGTTAACGCACTGTTTGAGGGGGACGTATATATACATTGATGGTAGTTAAGGAATTAAGAGGCCACTAGAGAAAGTTTCTTTGTAAATATGTGAGCGAGGATAATCCATGACCATTTAATTCGGTCGTATTACTAAATCACCAGAACACCTCACCTTCATGCAAAAGGATATTAGATTTATTGCTGAGTTGGATCCAAAATAATCAACCAGAGATTTTATGGTTCTAACACGACGGTGTGACAACTCCCTTTAGTAAGAATGTACAAAATTGATTGGATATTACCTTCCACAACTATGGCTATGGAGGAGCTTGTTGCTTACTCTCCCTAATCTCTCTAGATGCGTCTTATCATGACTTTTTCTTCAGGGTACAGATGAAAAGCGCCAGTATGAGACGACCATTCAGTCAGCGTAGGATTTTGTTTTCGCAATTAGTGTCGCTGTTACTGACTACGTTATGCCAAGAATCTTTCAATGTATACGATATTTTCTTCGACTCTTATGGTTGTTGTGGTGTTCGCTTATTTCAGTTACTTCTTTAACCTTTTCACAAATACAGATTTTCTCCTTTAAAAAGCATGTTTTCAGTGTTCTCCTATTTGTCCACGAATATATCCTCTAGCCGTTTAGCGATTTTCTTCCGACCCCGCATTAAATGGGATTTTTGTATGTTTTAGTATCTTATATCCCCCTACTTTCAGTTTTGGTCATCATTTCAGTTACACCCTAAATATATAAAAGCATGTGTGGGTTAGAATCTTAAGTGATTATGATAGTGGAGGGGTCACAGTCAAGAATTTGTGGCCAGTCGTGAATTTGAATCCCAGAGCCACTGAAGACTCACCGTGTAGGAAAGTTGGCGCATGTTAACTCTGTCGAGGCTCGTAATTCAGACGTTAGCGTAGTTTGGAAGCTTGGAGAGTGGAATGTCCGTTCAGGCAAGCTCTTCGTCCCATGATTAAGGTTTAAAATTATGATGTATACACCACCAAATAACTATAACCTAGCTTCAGAGCGCGATGTTAATTCGAATCAATGTGTTAAAATCTTAATACATTAATTTGTTAAAAATAATATTGATATGAATTTTCTTACTGGGGCAGTGATTCAATTATAAATCACATTTTACTTTTTAAAAATTAAAAAAAAATTGACCAACATATTTTTTTATTAAAAAAAGTACCGGTGTTATACGCCGGGTATAAAAATGAGCTTTAAAAATAAAAAAAGGATGGACATTGAAAAAAATCAGATTTCTACATACATCAAAATACTATTTATTTAAAAGAAATGACATACCTTATGAACTTAAAAAGGGTTGTAGCTCTAAAAATGTAGTATTTTTTTTCTAAAGCTTGGGGTAATGCCTCAAATAAAGGAGCAAATAAGAACATTGCGTGCGCACATAGCAGGTTTCTTCGTAAAAAAGGGGGTGCTCGTTATACGGCGAATATACCTAAAAATTGAAAATTGCAGCTTGAAAGTATGGGTGTGCGTTATACGCCGGATTTTACGGTAGATTTTAGACCATAGGTTTCCAACCTTTTCTGAACTAGCGCCCACTTTTCTAGTGAATATTTTAATACCACCCTCTCTCCCTCTAGAGAAATAAGAATGTACACAATACATGGTGAAAACAAGAATTAAATTTAAAAAAAATATATTCTATTACTAATAGAATATATTTTTTTTTTAATTCAATTTTTTTCCCAAAGCCCCCATTGTTTTCATCCAACAATCCGAAAACGTCAGGAGAAATATTATAAAGAAATATTTTTACATTTAATAGACAAAATATTGTGAAATTTTTGTTCTATAAAAATGTAGTTGGGAAACATATTACATTTTTAGAATTTCGAATCCAAGTTGTAGAAGAGCTTTTACATTATTATTATGATAATGCAAAGTCAGAACAAAAGAATCCTGGCACACCACCTACAATTGATAACCCTGCTCTTTTCACTAAAGGACATTTTATATCCCATATTCCTCCTATTTCTGCAAAACGTCAGCGACCCCGGGGTACCCCAGTGATCCTTCTCTATTTTCGACCCTCCATCTTGTCATTCAATTTCTTCTTTTCTTCTTTTCCCGTCCAGACCACAGACCTATGAATGTTTGGCGCAGTATAGCCAAAACTGGCTCTTGCGTCATAAAACACCATACTCAACTCAACTCAACGCAAAACGTCAGCCTACAAGACACTGCAAAGATTGTTGTTCAAAAAAGGATGCAAATGGAATAAAGATAAGGAAGGAAACACAATTCTGGTGTAATAATTGCGGATTTGATCTGTGTTTGGAAAAAGTGTTTCCCTTTCTACGACACAAAGCTGAATTATTAAACTTCCAATAGGTATTCATTTTTATTTGTATATTATTTTTTTGGAAAATAATACTCCTCTAGAAGCGAACTTTACCACTTCCACGCTGTGGGGCAGCCACTTTAAGCGAATATGCAATTGCTATAAAACCTAAAAAATTTAATGCAAATAATTCAAAATATCAATTTTTAATTACTAAGTATATTTATTTTGTTCTAAGCATTTGAGTTCTGCAACAAAAAAATTTGACAATTTAAGCACCCAAATCATCGAAATAACCTGACAGTTAAAAGGTTAATCAACCTTAATTATTTAGAATGAGTGTAAATTGTACAAAATGAGTAACTACAGCTATGATACTCCTCCCACCCACGCACACGGTGATGGAGAATTGAGAATCGATCCCAAACGAAAGTCGCATCGGGAAGGATTTATTTGGCTTAACAAACTTCTGTTATGAATAATTACTCTGTTCGCTTCACGACGAATTGTTAAACTACGTGGGAAGAACCGGAAAATTCAGTGATAGTGAAATCAATAATTCTACTCGTTGAGTATTTAGGTCAATATGGTAATTAAATTGCGGAGGTAATTAGTTAATAATTAAGTTTATTAAAATGATGCTCCAGAATATGATACATAAAGCTGGATAATCACTAAGCCTGTTTATGTAATTTAGAACATTTCATCCCGTTTTATAAGTCCACAAAGTTCATGACAGCACACTTCTCGCGTTATTTAATTACTTCATTATCATGAACTTCCGCATGACTGTATAAGTTATATAAGCATGTTGGATATAATACACTGACATATTTCATTAACTTACGTTTAGTTGTGTAATGTAGTTTTTTGGAAGAGGGGAAATATTTTGTTTTAATACTAAATTATTATAAACTTTTATTCCAAATTTAATCCTTACAGGATTTTAAGATTACTAAGAGTATATGTTAATATGTAACTGTTTATTTTAGTTTATTTATGAGGCCTTTTCCTTTATTTGTTCAAATATACTTTATTACTACACAAAATAATACTTACCGAACAACATAAAATATGAGAAAATGCTGTAATATATTGTTCAACAATACAATAAACTGGTAATAAGTAATGAATACAGTTCGCGAATGCTTTATCAGTGAGACAAACTGTTTTGAGTTTTTTTTTATTAACGTTCCCGTTTTCGTAATTGGCTTTCAACATACGTTCTATTTTGTTATCCAGGGTAAAAATGCAGAAAAGTCTTTAAAATGGGAGGAAAATGTTTCCCTTAGTCATAACAGGATTAATAAGATTCATTGAATCAACTAAAAGTGAAGTCAATGTGATATTGTTGCTTAAACTTAAAAGTTTAAGAAGGTATGGATGGAACATTTCTGAAATTTTCCATCTGTGTTTCAATGAAGAACTATATTTATATGTTCAGCCAAAAATAATCTTCAAATGTTTAACAATGCACTTATGTATTTGTTTGCAGCGAGAATTCTCACGTGTGTTTTTACAAAAACAGTATCAGAAAATTTGGCGCGTTTGATTGGTTAACGATTTCGGTTATCACAACGTCATGCGTGACGTTATTTCAAATGGTAATTGGCATCTCCAAACGGAAAAATTTTAACCCATTGATATAAAGAGAAGAAATTAAGGGAACGGTGAACCATTAAAAAACTAATTTCTTAAATTGTTATCTTAATTAGCTGAAAATGGAATCAATATAGTAAATGATTATTATATTTCATAATTTAAATATATTTTTTAAAAAAAACTATTATAAACTGATTTTTTTTAAAAAAATTAAATTTTTTAAATTCTTTTTAAAAATGTTCCATGCGCATTAGTTTTTAAGATACGTACATAATTTTTATTTTATATACATAGATGAACTACAACAAAATATATCTGTGCATGGATTTTAAATTCAGAATAAAATTTAATGAACAAAAGATAAATTTTCTATTATTATATGAAATATTTCACCAATTATCACACATTCAAGATATTCAAAACAACACAAAATATGATCCGTTAAATTCTTTAGAAAACTAATGCACAAATTTGTGAATTATATCATCTTTCATAAGTTGTGAAAATTTCAAAGAGATACGACATAATTTGAATCGCAAAGAGCATTTTAAATAACAATGAAAAGGGAAAATTTACAAACTAAGAAAAGTGTATTTTAAACATTTATATTTGAGTAAAAATAATTCAGTAATTATAAATTAAAATGACAAAATCCTTTGATAGAATTATTCTATGAATTATAAGAAATATTATTAGTATAAAAAAAATCAATCTCACGATTTTGACCAAAATTTGACATTTTGAAGGTTCACCATCCCCTTAACACACATAATTCAGAAAATAAAATAATTTGCATTTTTTAAGCTTTAACAGTTTTTGTTTTTGTAAATTACTGTTTCTGCTTGAATATTTAAATATTAAACTTCTTTAAAATTTATTTTTTCAACCCATTTCTATAAATAAAATAAAACATTAATATTTATAGTACTTATTCATACTAAACCTTTTACGGTCGAACAATTCTGAGACTATGTTCGTTAGCTAAGCTTATAAGTAAAAATTAATTTCTGTTCCAAAGGTTTCCAAGAGAAATTTCAAGGGAAAGAGTTCGATCTGGTTATCCAAAATCACACAAAAGCAACTAAAGTAAAACCTCAGGAGAAAATAAGAGCTAGCTTAAGAATTCATTTTTGATGAAGAAAAAGTAGAAAAAAAAATATGCTTCCGATATACACTTCCTTTGAAAATTTTTGAAGAAGTATCCTTTTTTTTATAAAGAAAATTCAATCTCCCTCTTTTTGTTACATTTTGTAAAAATCTTGTAGAATCGACGGAACCTAATTTCTTTTCGAATAGCCAGAATTTGTTTGACATACAAAGAACAGAGTTTTCTCTCAAAAAACTAATGTTCGAAAAATCATAATAACTATTCTTTTGTATTCCATTTCGAAGTAACTACCGTTGCTTTTGATTGTAAAAAAACAAAGCATATATTTTGTACACAAGGCAAACCTTTTTAATAATAAAGAAACAAACAGAAAGGAAAAAGGGAAGATAAGAATCTTTGGAAAATATCCAAAAAAGTAATTTAACTAAATATACCAAATTACACATTTTAGGACTAAAAATAATACAAGGGTTACATTTTTTGTGCGAATGATTTCATTCCCTTTATGAAGAAATGAATTTACTTAAGTTTTGTACAGTCATCGTCAATCTTTAGAACGTCATAAACCATTAAATGTATAATTTTACATTTAGCGGACCATTAATATGATGGACCACTATACGATGGACCACTATACGATGGACCATTATACCTGTAGCGGTGGTATCTACATTAAGACAGTAGCAGCCTCCAGACAGAAGTGATCACTTTTGTCTAGTGGTATGTTACCTGGCTTCGGATCCATTGGTCACGGTTTCTATCCACCGGATAATCATTGCCATAAACCTATATTGTCATTTATTTTTACGTCTCTGCTTATGTTTCATGTCACTGAAAAGGAACTTAACGAAAAGTAAGAAGAAACCGGCAACGAAAAGCAATATCAACAAACTAAAGTGTTATGCCGTCAAATTACCACGGTTGCCAACTCTGATTTTCAAATGTCGATAGAAATACCAGCAACAGAAGCTAAAAAGTCGCTAAACTCAAATGGAATTTTGCTGATCGTAGTAGCTAAAATTTAAACAAAAGTATTATCCACATTTCATAATACATTTTGTTACGCGTCATTTTTGAAACTGAATCCTCACAAAAATATAAACAATGTTCCAGTTATTCTGCAGACCATCAAATTTTTTTAACCGTAGACCACTGGTTCACGAGTGCTGTCTTAGTAGTCTTAAAAAACGTTATGAAAAAAATTAACATTGTGCACTTATGTCTGATGTAATATTGTGTAAGAAATATTTAATTTACAGATGTTTTAAGAGCAAATAAATATAATAATAGACAAGAATTTCATAGAACATCAGATTCAAAATTATGTAATATAAAAATTAATTAGAAATTATTAGTTAGCTATTAAATTTTTTTTCTATATTATACATTTGAAAAATGACCGATTTTATATAAAGCACTTTTGTTTCGACGTATATTCAGATTATTAAATACATTTTTTTATAAATAAAATTTATAAATACTTTGTTTAGCCTTTCGCTAAAAGACGTGTTATTTGGTTTGAATAAATGACTATATAAATAATTTACAAATGAGTAAATGCTTAATTTTCAGTGTAACGAGGCATGCATTAAACCCTTTGCGTTTGTATGTCACGTTGGAGATGATAATTTGTTATAGAACTCGTATGTCATGCCGGAGATGACAACACTAATTTATTCGGAAACACTATGCAAATGGTAAAGCATTAAATAACTGTAAAACACTATGTTGAATTCGAGATCTCACTCAGCATTAGTTTGCCAAGCTTTGTTAATTTATCAGTAGAGTTTGTAGCTATAAGCCGTACATAGAATTTTTTCCTCTTTGTTTAAATAAGTATATACATACACTAATTTTCCGATCCCAAAATGGATTATGAAAGGACGTAGGATAGAGAAAGCGAATTTTAATTTACTAATATAGGTACACGAAATGGCATCATGGTATGATACCTCGAACTTATATTCGTTTTATACGAAAATTAGAGTTTTTCTTAGTGAGATACTTCACACAAAACAAGAATTATAAAAAAAAGTTTTTAAGTCAATTCCTACTTAGATCAACAATGAAAAATTTTATTTTAACTACTTTTTATTAAATAGTTACAATTAATATAAATATGCATATACATATGACAGAACCACAACATTAAGTGGAAATTCATTTTTATTAATTATCATTAAAGTATCGTATTGTCACCCAAAACAATCGTGTATATAAAAGTTCAGTTCAACTGAATGCTTTAAAATGTGAGAAAAATACCTTTTCACAAGTTTTGACACAAATCGCCAAAAGAGTTGCTAAGTCGCCAAAAATGATGCCAACGTGGTTGTATTTGTAATTCTTTAAATAATTAGTTTTAATCAATTAATTTTTATTAATTATAATTAAATTACTGTATTGCCATCCAAAATAATCATACATATAAAATTTCAGCTCAATTGAGCGCTTTAAAATATATTTTATTAACGATTGAAAATTCCAGCAAGATAAATAAATAAATAAATATATAGAGACTGTGAGCTAATAGTAGGAATTGAAAAAGCATGAAAAAAGCGTGGCCCGCGGTTTTCAAAAGATTTGAAGATAGACGTCATAGAAAACTACACACTTTAGTACCTAATCCTGAATGAAAAACAATGTATGGTCTGTTGGGATGGAAAAGCTAAAAGGACATGAGAAAGATACTAGTTTATTTTTGTGAAACATGTGCGTAAGACATCCTTTTCCGCACGTTAGAAATTAAAAAATACCACACACATTTTTAAAAGCCATAAAAATTAAATCTTATAGTACATAAAACAAATCTAAAATATTTTATTTTACAGCTATATACCACTTTAATTTATTTCCCTAAGAATAAATGCAATTTTACACCCAACAACATTGAAAGTAAATCAAGTGCAAAGGATTAATACACCATAAACTGAATCCATACCCAAATATTCATGTTAATAACTAAATCGGCAATTACGTTAAATGCTTATGCCTCAAGTACTACCATAATTTCGCATCTCTTGAGGCATAAATTTAATATCTGAACCATTGCTTAGCCATTAGATCAATAATTAATTTATGTTAAACATTTATGCTCCAAGTGCTGCACAATATTATTATTGTAATGCAATTTAACTGTTGAATCTAATTTAACAAGGAATGGGAATTTGTATGAAAGAGAGAAAAAGGTATGAAACACGCGAATGTTAATACATGAAATAAAAATTTAAGCACATATGTACTGATTGATCCCAGTTTAAACATTTTGCTATATTAATACAATCTTAAGTTTCTATTAAAAGAATTTATAAATTGTATAGTTAAAATGAACTTTTTTTTAAATATTTATATTCAAAAAATACTTGTTTATGTCATTGCAAGAAATTCTTCAATAGTAAATAATGCATTTTGTTAAGATTCTACAACCATGTAAATGCCATCATGTTACTATGTCATTGCCATTTTATTATATTTTATCTAAATAATATATTAATCTCTTTGAACTCAGGGATACATATGCTACATCACTATTTTTTCCTCACTTATTTCGATTACGGTAACGTTGTTGTATCAAGACATCATAAAAAGTTTCTTGAAATTTTTTTCTATGAAAAAAGATAGAACTGTATACAGTTGTCTCTGAATTACTAGGTACAGCAATCTTATCACAGCCAAATTAAGCGAGAAAAAGGTTTCGCGGTTCAACCTAAGCGTCGTAGAGTTTTATAGACAAAACGAATAAAGTTGAGTTTATAGAACAATAAAATATTTAAAAAAGCGTAAAAGTTTTCAGGCTTTTGCTAGAAATGCACTTTTGTGTGAAAATAGCATTTTTAGGAGCTTAAAATAATCCTGAAATGATCAAAATAATGGACATTCTATTGATTCATGTTCTAACTGAATGTACAACTTTCCGCATTTTATTTGAAATAGCTCTTTCATTTAGAACAATTAGTAATTAATACTATAAAAAGTATAGACATTATTCTGTCAGGTTTTACAGTTATTTTGAACTTAATTGCCGGTAATTATAAAAAAAATCTTTATGTAATGTAGAAAGAAAAAATTGCCATCATTTTTGAGTTTAGCATACATATATAAATACATATATATAGCATGTATATCTGATTTACTACAATTTGCCATAATTTCTGTAACTCTCAGAGTCTTATCATAAGTAAGATAAATGCCACAGTTTTAGATACTAAACAACAAAAATGGGAGGTTAATCTAAAGCTTTGAATATTTAAATTCTCATTTAAATCTACATTGTACGATCATTTTTTTTTTAATCTAAAAATACTCAACACTCTTCCCGAAACTTATTACCAGTTCCAACAAGACATAGAATAATTATTCTGTAGATCCATTAAGAGTTTAAATAGTCAGTAACAATGTTACTTTTCTTTACTTAAAGATTGCAAAGTTTGTGTTATCTGAATCTAAGATAAATAGTGTTAGCGGAAAAGGCAAGCAAATTACAAATGACCCAACATAGCATTAATTATGAAATCAGTGCTTTATGTCACGCAATCCTCCCGTAAGGCTACAAACTTTGTTCGAATAAAATTCCTTACGAGGATTAAAATGGCGGATATAATCTATTCTTTTATTCCGCTGAGGAAGACAGTTGAGGATCAGTAAGGTTGCTTCCTATTGATAAATCAAAAGATTTTATCAATCCAATATAATATATTAAAAAAAACTGAATTCATATTTTAAAAGAATACATATATTGCATTGAATTTCCAGTCCTGAATTGATCGCGTGGGAGAATACAAAATTGAATATATAATATATTTTAAAAAATACTGGAAAAAATATTGAATGTAATGGTTATAAATATAAAATTAAATATTCAGTTAATGAATTTTCTTCTTACAATGTATAAAATAGACTTTAAATAGCCGATATAGACTATAGAAAGTATATGTGAATAAAAAATACTATTAATTTGTTTATAATATTTGCTAATTCTAAGATAAGTGTTGCTCAAATCCAGCCACATAGATTGCAAATTTTCTTTCCATTATTTTATTAACGATTGAAAATGCGTATCATATTTGAACAAGTATTAAGACAATAACATAAAATCAGACGATATTTTTATATTCAACAATCGATAGAATAAAAATAAATCGGAACAAAAAGTATCGATTTTAGATTAAATAATTAATTATTACTCATTTAATTGTTTGAATATTCCTATTGGATAGGGAAGAAGCACTTAAAATTCCCTTTCGTAGGGTTTATCAAGAATTTGTGACACAAGTTGGCACATTAATTCTTTTGAGCGTAACATGCATTATTGATGTTATTTCGAAATTCTTCATTGTTATTTATTGCATTGTTATTAATGGTTGTATTTGCGAAATTTGTTAACCTTGGCGATGGCATTAGATGACGACCCATCTTCCTAATCTAGAACTTTGTGACTCTTTGACAACTGAGTTGTAAAGGAATCAACTCCCCATTGGGACTGTTATAAGGTGCTTTTTACTTCTGTTATTGGAGAGAAATTCGCTGCAATACTACTCGATACATATTAAGAAAGAGCAAATAAAACTTCACTAAGAGTGATTTCATTTGCATGAGGAGGAGCATACATCTGACAGTGAAACTGATCGCCAGCCTAAATATGATCACAACGATTAGGTTCAAATTATTTTCACAACGGATTTAGAGCGATCCATAGGAAAGGTATTTACCGTGATCTGACAGCAATTATTTGTCAGTCAGTACAGAATCCTGGAAGTTCATGAGCCGAACGAAAATCAACGAACTACACACTACGGGTAAGGGTGGCGAACCTTTATGGATCAATGTGCCATTTTTTCTAATGAAATATTTAATGAGGCATAGACGTGCCGTCAAATTTTATTGACTTGTAGTTATTGGAAAAATTATAAAACTAAATACTAACAACTCAATTTTTTTTACTGCAAAAAATACATTTTGCACTTTATAGTAGTAAATGTTTTAGTTATACGTGTAATTCAAATAATAAAGTAACATTAATGTGATTTCTGCTGTTGCAGATTAGATGAAAAATAACTTACATTAGGATTGTAAGATGTTACTTTTAACAGAATGGATGCTGAATTGGAGTAATCTGCTTAACGGTTTCTAACCGAGTTTTTAATAATATTCATTTCTGAAAATAATGACTCGCAGGCATAGGCAGATCAAAGTATGGTTAAAATAGCATGGTCCAACTTCTTCAAACACTTTAATGTGTCTGGAATTGAATTCCATGTTTCCAAAATTTCATTACAAGCATTTTTACTTATATTACTTGTTAATTTTTCAGTTTCAATCAATTCCAAGTTTCTTCTTTTTTCAATAAATTTTTGAATCCAAATTCAACTAGACTGAAAACCAATCAGAGTTGCATTTCAAATTTTTCAATTTCGAATCAATCGAATTGCCACAAGTTCAGTTTATTAAATGAAGTTACACTAGGGTACATACAAAACTTGAGCGTTTCCGTTAATTCTTTCAAATGAGAAAATCTCGCTGAAAACTGTGACCGATTACTCGAGTTTGTTCGTAATTCTTCATATTGAACTTTGTAATTTTGAATTAAAATACAAACCATTTTGATACGTGGTGTGCCCAAAATATTGCGTCGCGTGCCATTGGTTTGCCATCCCTGAACTATGCTGCCTCAATTTGAACTTACTTTGTCTTCATCGAAAACCAACAATAGGTGGTTCATTGTGATCCTTTCCATTGGTGCTTAAAAGTGCATATCTATCTGCAACCAAACCGTGCAGGTATATAAACACCTTAAAACCATACTTGTATCGGTTAATGATATGAACATATTATTTAGCGACACAAATTCGTTCTTGATGTTAAATATAGCGAGAATTTTTCTATTTGTGAAAATTTAAAGTATCAGTCAGAATTAGACAAATATATTGATTCTTATATCAGACTTTTAAGACTAATTCTTTTCAAAATGGTATGAATTATAGAATTATTGAGAAGTAAATTTAAAAATGCCACTTATATATGTATTAGAATTTTGTTCGCTTGCTTTGTAAGTCCTCTGAATAATTTGGCATCTTATTTCGGTGCAATTTGAAACGCTAAAATTTTTATTAAATTGCGTGTGTGGGGGAAGTTTGAACCAACAAAGAGTGAGTGGCGATCCTAAAACAAAGATATAACTTTCCAAAACATCTGCTCGTTAAAGGTATAAGACATTTAAGTTACTAACTGATAATACGGTTTTTCTTTCTCTGATAACTTAATTGTTTAATCAATATATGTAGGAAAAGGCTTAAGACCTGGCAAAAATTCAAAACTTTCTCAAGAAGAGATAAATGATGATCAAAACGAGTTTCGTTGAAAGGACGGTCTGGATAGAGGGATTTATTTTCTCAATTGTTGTTACTAGTATATAAACTTTAGCTGGGGAATATAACTTTTTGTATTTTTTAAAAGATAGAAAAACATATAACCATCCCTTAATTTTTTGAGATGACTCACAAATATTGTGATTTACTTCATATTGTAAAAGTTTACAACTCTATTGATGCTTCATGTTTATATAGTTCAGATTTTAAACCATGCATTGTGAACCGGACATCTTTGTTACTGATTTTTTTTGGTACTTACGTATTATCGCAACAATGCCAACATTCAAGATAACTCGCCAAGTTGTCAACCGTGATTTCGAATGTGTCGTACGCGCTGAATTGGCAACCATGCGCTTCGTTTTATATACTGCCGCCGATACTGTTGCGATAATACGTAAGAGCACTTTTTTAATGAGAGAAATACCCCTGTTTCAAATATTATCTTATAAATATCCAAATATACTTAAGCAATAAAAATAGATGATGCAATTACATATTTTAAAAACATAACAACAAGCTACAAGTAGCAAGCATTTTTTAAATGATTTTTGGGAAATAATTTATAGCAGAAATTTTGCGCATGTACTCCAAACTCTATCGATGTAATATAACTTCATTATCCGGAATTTATCTAGCAGAGTTATCTGGACCCCAAAACATGCCTCCCATACCATTATCAATAATGATACAGATGAAAAGCCCAGTCGGGACGTTGATGGCGGCTGTAAAACTCGCACTTTTTTCGAAGCGGCCACTATGCATATCTAATGCTGAATACATTTATATTTATCACCTCTCTAGCGGTAACTGTCTGTGAGCTTTTTTTTCTCTTGTAGTTGAAAAAAATATTTTATCCTACCGGTATTTTTGTAGAGAAAATCCATGTTTGGGAGTGTGGGTATCTTTTAAATTAAAAACAAATCCTTTCTTTGATACATAGCTTATACTCAAAAATGAAATCTTTCAGCGGTATTTCTTAAAATAAGTTGCTTAGAATTCTTACATATTTCATATTTTAAGGTACTGAAATATGTTCAGTTGGATCAATATACTCAGTTGATTTCTTGAAAGTATTACTAAAAATAAAAGTTCAAACAGAATTTTATATGAATAGAATTCATTTTTCGTCCTATATAAAATCTCAAAAGTTTTTATGTTAATGTAATATTTAAACTGACCGATAGAAAATATTTAACTTCCTGTTTCTAGAATTTTTTTAGCTTTCTGTTACATTTGTTTTAGATAGTTCTTAATCTTTTGATGTACAGATATGAAGAAATTGTGTTTTGAACACAAAATAAAGAGAAAGAAAACAATAGTAAAAATATTGATTTTTAATAATTTTTCTTCATATTTTTTAAACATTATTTCAACACAAGTATAACTAATAATTTAAAAATTTATAAGGTAAATTTTTTAAGTTTAATTTTAGAGATTTTATGCAATTTACCTTAATTATTTTACCAAGAATTTCCTACTGAAGTTAATTCACACACACACACACACAAAAACTGTTGAATACTTTATCTTATAACTTGTATTTGTTTGTACATCGTAGAACTGATGCACTTTCAAAAGATGGAAGATACTTCTAAATTTGTTTCTCAAAAAATAATTCACTGTTCTATAAATTCAGTTAGAAAATTAATGATAAAAATTCTTGTAATACAAGTAGATTCCATTTTGAGAGCTGAGTAGATATCCACTGAATATGTTGCATATAAACGTTAATAAATGATAATTTTTAGGGAGAAAAGACATTCCACCAAAATGCCAATAATAACCTCTAAAAATGGATAAATCTCTAATTATCTTCCAAAAAAATTTCAGAATTAATTAAATAATTTAAATTTATTGATATTTTAACACTTTTAAATACGAACGAATCATTTTTAAAATAATAAACAAAAGTATCAACATCCTAGATTATACATTTATGTTTGTTTGCTATAGAAATATAAAAAAAGTCGTTATAAAATAATTACATTTGAAATTCCTTGCTTAAGTATGATAAATACATTATGAACAACATAAACAAAAATTATTAAGTAAATGTTGATATTATAGTTTGGATATTAATTAAAATGTTTGAACTGCACAAGGACTGATCCTCATTAAAAGTACCCTATTCAAAGTTATTTAACTTAAATTTAAGCAACGCAATTATGTGATTTTATATGCATATTAATTAATGATTATGCTTAAAATCTTGTAGTGGGTAAACATTTAGATAATATTAATGGTTTACAAGGAAAAGAAACACATTTAAGTGTTGCTGGAAATTTAAAATTAAATCTAGTCGGCTCCAGTGGCTTAGAGTTCGTACGCCCAGGTTTGTAGGTTCGACTCCATTGTAATCGATAGATTTTCTGGATGCGAAAATCGTAGACACGCATGTCAGATGATTATGTGGCATGTAAAAGATTCCTTGAGTATCAACTGAGCTCTAGTATTTTCGGTGAAATTAAATCACGGCAATATTTAGCATCGGACGAGAGCTTAAATTAAAAACTAATTCAAGCGTCCAAATTTGGTAACAAGGCCGCCACTAGATGGTGCCACTATGGCTCTCACACTTGAGAACTTGCCGTGTCTGCAAAAGCAAATTTGCTAAAATGCGACTCCATTGGAGAAAAAAAAATTAAAATCCAAACTTCAATTTATATTTCAAGTTGAAAAATTGAAATGAAACTAGTTTTCTTGCTAATGGTCCTACATGCATTGAATGAAATAATGTATCATTGCATATAATGCATTTTACGAGAAAATGTGTATCATTTTGAATATTTTTATCCGTTCTTTCAACAATTCTTTAATCAAAAAACTTCCGTAACTAATTATGAAAGGATGTTTGACAAAAAGAATAATTGTTGAATATGGTATTTAAAAAAATTTCCAACAGTAAAGACTTTTAGAGAAAAAGTCTTCATCGACTTTTAGTATAACTTAAAATATATTCTTAATTTGCTTTCCCATTTTTTGAGCTATAATAACTTTCATCATTTGAACTAAATAAAAATACAATTATGTTTATTTCTTCATTTATGGAGAGAGACTTGATCCTTTAATTTTTATCACGATAAATCTCAGTTTTTTGATAAAAATATGATATCTATTTTTTAATACTTTCACGGCTCCTATTTAAAAACTGGCGATTATCGCATTTAATTACAACGTTATCAGCATTTTTTATGCATAATTAAAAAAAAACCGTGTGTCAAACGCAATTATGTTAACGGGAACGTTTAGGGGGGAAAAAAACGCCAAATCAATTGGTGAAAATAAAACCATTCGCGGGTTCTCTCTGTTATTTCAGTACATTGTGTCGTATAATGATAAGTTGCAATATTTTCTCACATGTTTTATGTTATTTGTTATAAGTATTTTTGTGTAATATAAAGTATATTCGAGACAACAAATGCCTGATAAAGACATGTAATTTTAAGGCAATAATTCTATTCTCATAAAATTCAAAAAAAAAATTACACGTCCTTATACATTTTTCTTATGATTTTTTTTTACTTATTTTACAAGCTGAACTATTAAACAAACCGAAATAAACAATTACATATTAATATTTACTCTTAGAAACCTTATGGTCCTATAAGGATTAAATTATTTTGCTTTATGTAAAACTAAACATTTTCTGTGTTCTAATTTTTTAACCTAAGTTAATAGATCCACAATAAATGTATTAACAAACGAAAGAAACTTGATATGATTAACTATTTGAAAAAACTCTGTAATAATTCTCGTTATGATATCTTCTTTATTTTCAGACCAAAAATTGCACATAAAACTTCTAAAATACCTGCTAAAAACTTCTTCATATCATAAGGTATCCAATCATTTTCAGCCGTAGAAATTCATGAAATACAGCACATTATTCAAGATGCATCCAAAGAAAAATTTTTTTTTGCTCTTTTGGAAAACTTTTTTTTAAAGTCCTTTCTGTAACAGTCGAAAGAAAATATATTGTTTATAGCACAGCTGTGTTGATTCTTTGCAGAGAAAAAGAAGACAAATTGTGAACGAGTTTCAGATCGACAAAATCATTTCTCAGATACCAACTTTTATACTAAGATTTCTCTCTCACGAAATGATAGATTACCTTTAAGAACTGCTTCGCGTTTCCCAGTAAAGTTTTTTAAAAGAAAGGTTAATATGTTTTCTAAATTAATGGCCCCTGTTATAGCGTAGCATTTTTACATTTTATTGACACATTAATGGAACAAAATTTTGAAAATAATTGCTGAAAACACTAATAATGACATTTTTAAAAATAAATATGGAAGAAACGCGGCTAAGAGAAGTAAAGAGGCTTCGTTTTTCTAGGAAAAAAGTATTTGTTAAGCTCGTTTGCTAATAAATGAAAGTTTTACTTGTGAGAGTGATAGTAACTTTGTAAGATTTTAAGAGACATACACAAAGGATTATTGTTAGAATTATTTCATCTTTTATTCTAATACAGTGCTTCTCAAAGTTGGAATGTTTGCGGCCCACTATTCAATCATAATTTTCGTCGCCCCCCCCCCCATACAAAAGCATTACATTTAATTCAATACTTCACTTTGACGTTTAAGCTACAATACTTTAACCTCTTAAGGTATCCGACTACATTCGGAACAGTGATTTTGCAAACGCATGTAAATGGATAATATTTATGATATTTAGCGTCACTTAGATTAGATAATGTATAAAAAATTGGGTTAAGAATAGTATTACAATAAAAAATTATTTTACAATATTTTGACAAAAAAATTAACTTAGAATAACCTTTTTTCCAAATGTTCTCCTTTTGTAAAAAATGCTTCTATTGTATTAATATTTTGCCTGTATATAGCTCAGACCTCTGTACAGAGGCTCAACTAGAATTTTTGAAACGCATAACTTGGAAGTCGGTTTATCCATGTTTTACAACAGAAGGGAGAAATTTTAAGAAAATACGCCGATCATTATTTGAAATGGTGGTAACTCTGAAAATGATGTGAATTTTTCAAAAATCATAGTTGCACCTCAGTACAGAGGTTTGAGCTATATTCAGGCAAAATAGTAATACAATAGCAGCATTTTTGACAAAAGGAGAACATTTGGAAAAAAGGTTATTCTAAGTTAATTTTTTGCCAAAATGTTGTGTTTAAATAAATTTTTTTGTCAAAATGTCCTTAAAACAATTTTATACATGCATTCTAATCTAAGTGACACTAAATATCATGAAAATTATACATTTATGCGCTTTTTTAAAATCATGGTTCCGAACGTAGTCGAATACCTTAAGTGCCACCGGCGTGTATAAACGTCTAGCTAAGTGAAAGTGTTAATTTCCCAGACGTATATATACGCCTTTCCGAAGTACGATCTTTTCTGTGCACTGATATCCATAAAATTATTCCGTAGCCTTTTGAATGCAAAAAAAGGACCTTGATACAATGTTTGCAAAGGATTTACTTATTTCGGAGGATTTGCTTATTTATTCCTTTCTCGGTGACATTGGGGAGCGAATCGCGTAACTTTTAACTGGCAGTTAAGGGATTAATTACCAAGATAAGTGTTACAAATCAAGATAAGCGTAAAATTTTGGATATAATTTTACATATGACAAGGCCATGGGGTCATTGGTAATTATCAATATTGTTCTTAACTTAGTATTGTTAAATTAATCATAAAATACATTGTGCAGTTTTGATACATTTATAAGTATATTATATTAGCGTAAATGCGTGTTTTATTTTTTATTATGTCAAAATGCATTTTACTTGTTTATTTTCAGAAAATTAATAATTTTTTTTAAAAAAAACTCTTCTGTTTTCGACTTTTCAATATGCTTGCGCCCCCCTCGTAGAATTATCACACCCCTAGGGGGGTGCGCCCCACAGTTTGAGAAACGCTGTTCTAATGTATTGTTGTTTATTCTTTGCAGGAGTATTCATAACATTTTATATACTTTTTGAGGCTTCAAAGCAGACAAGTTTTATTAATATAAGAGGTAGAAGAACTAGTTTTCATGTAAAGTTCATAATCGAACCATTTGTAAAAATAAATCCTTTAAAACATGTGAATTTAAAAAAAAAAAACATTTGTCGCTTTTTGAAATAGAGTCATAAATAGTAAACTTTTTTAATATGGAATACACAAGGTGAGTCTAAATTGATTTTATAAAATAAGTGGGGTAACAGTACCGACCCAGACGATCAATAATTATCACGGAAAATAGGTCCTCCTTCCTCTCTGATAATTCAAATCTTAAATTACAACGGTGTTGAGAAAGTGAATTAATGATACCCAAAGTTGTCAATCTGATTTATTGTTCAAAGAAAAATTCACAAGTTCTCAAAGTGGCTGCCATGCATGTTGCTACACACCGAGCACACAATATCGAACATCCTTGAAGTTGCAAACAGCTTTTAAATTAATTAAACCTTTTCACTTTTAAGTTAACATTCTTGTCTGTGGCAACAGCGAGTGTCATTACGATATCTTCCACCAAATGCCGCTTCTTGAATGCCACATATCCCACACTATTGATAGGAAATGACAGACCTGTAGCTTGTCCTCCTCACTCATTGGACTTCTGGGGATATACGAAATATGCTGATTCGGAGTAAAATCTCAGAGCGAGAAAATCATTTCGCACACAAGAGTAATACAGCACCAGGAATCTTCGAGAGGGTGCTCCAGTAATTCGTTCTCTCGTGTACAACGTGGTGCCACTGTGAGTGTAAGCACTAGCTGTATGTGCAGCTGAGTGTGTAATAAATCAGGCTGAGCAACTTTTGGTATCGTTCATTTGCTTCCTCAACTCCATTTAAGTTCAGGTTTTAATCTTAATTTTATTCTTTTTTTATTTCTCAGAGTAGAATGCAACTGACTCCATGTTCCATGGTAATTATTACGCGTCTGGATACCCCTATTACCCCTCTTAATTTATGAAAACAATTTAGATTAACCTTGTGAAAAACAACAAAGTCAAAAGTAAGAGGTTTAATGTAGTAGGCCTCCTAGCGTAATGCATCTTGGTTACCTCTAAATCTACTTACTACAGCTCACAGACCGCAAGCTTCACGGAAAATTCTTCAGTTTTTCGTTAACTACATTTGAATGCAGATAGCTTTACTACGTCAAAATGAGTTTCGGCGAAAGAATGGTTTTCATTTTCTCCTCTGTCCATGTATTATAAATCTACACCTGGGTATAAAAAATATTCATTCTTTGCTATATAAGAATTCAAATTTTATAAAATAAACATATAATTAATGGTGAAAATATTATATGTGAAACACGTAGTCCTCAAAACTTTTAAGATACTTTTTTCTATATTCTTATAGATTGCATAGAATCAAAATATTCCAGATAACAGTCATTATAATATTTTGAATTTGATTCTCATTATAGACGACATTAAGTCTACAGAAGCTCTGAGTTTATTCACGTCTGAGTTTTTCGCATTGTTTAAAAATACTCGTACTTTTCCGTTTCTCCGGCGCAGGCTATAAAGTCGCCAAAAATGATACAACAGACACCAAATGGACTATCCCCTCTGGTAACCTTTTACCATATTTACAAAACATGTCGTGGTCTTTTCTTGTCAGTGACGTCTTTTCTATAATGCATCAAAAATAAATGAAAAACCTAAGAAAACAAAAATTTAGAAATTTTTCTTATGTGTATAACGAGTGCTGTCACCAATAACGCCAACTTAGCCAAAAGTACCGAACTACTTTATTGCTTGAATTAAATATACACTTTTTCAATCGAATATCACAGAGACTAAAACACAACGTGCATTTTTTTTAGTTAAGTCTTAATTAAAACTCAACGCTAAGGTATTAATAGTTTGAAAACATCAGTCTTTTGGGAATTTTTCTGTTTTTACTGTATGAATTTTGCTAATAACATTTTAGTAATGTTATAAGCACGTGGTCTTAGACGATGGAAATGAGAGTTAAATATTCACTAAAATCTTCTTGTTAAATGATCGTTTGGATTAAATAACCCGTAAAAGTTTCTCATTCTTTGCTCATAAAATAAAACTATCCTGATTTTATCAAATAAACAACTGTATTTCAGCATTCATATATCCGTTTTAAGATTTTTATTCGAAGTTTAAAAGTTCAAGGAAAAACACGATAAAAGAAACTGGTAAAGAAATGAATTTATACACAATTACACAATTTAAAGTTCATAAAAATATTTTAGGTATTTAATATCTATAATAATAAAAGAACAAATTATTCTTAAAAACTTAACTGTTTCATTCAAAGAAATTGGATGACAAAAAGTAATTAACAAGTAATATGAAAAAAAAAAAAAAAAAAAATTAAAGTCAATTCCTACTTCATTAGAAAAACTTACTGGCGCCATTTGTTGCAGATAAATGTAACTTCATCAGAAATAACGCAGAATAAATTTAAATTAAAAAATAAAATTTAATTAATGAATTAATACTTGAAAAAACTGAATTAACATCAAGTGTCATCCACTACAAGTTTAAAAAAATGTGAGCATGAATGGATGAATAAAAAGTATTTTGTTAACGTTTGAAAATTTGAACAAGACACACACACACACACACACACATATATATATATATATCTTGCTAAGCTAATATTTACTTGCATTTTTATGAAAAGGAAAGTATTAGTTATGAATCTTGTTATTTTCACATACATAGATGACTTAATTATATTTAGTAATATAGTAGACTTTGTTCCTAGCTTCAATTATTACCCCCACTATTTAAAATTATTAAAAACTAATTATAACAATGAGTCAGCTAACTTTTTGGACCTTCAATTAAACGTTAAGAATAATTTGCTATTAAGTAATATTTTTGATAAAAAAGACTCATTTGATTTTAAAATTATAAAAATGCCTTTCTGGGGTAGTAACTTACACCTATCAATATTTAGAAATATTATCTTAAATTTTATAAAAAGAAACAATGATTTAGTTACTGATAACATTTTAAAACATAGTAATTTTGTGAAATTTTGCAATAATTGTTTAGAATACAATTATGCAAGTAAATTTATTTTTAAATATATTTCTATTTCAAATTAAATCTATTTTTATCTTAGTTCATTATTTTATTTAAAATTTCTTCTATTTAGTTTATTTTTTTAAAAAAATTTTAAAACATTTTAAGCGCTTATTTTAATTGCAATATAACCATCTAGTATATAATTATCCAAGTAAATTTTCTTTTAAATATATTTCTATTTGAAATTATCTATTCTTAACTTTGTTCATTATTTTATTTAAAATTTCTTACGTTTAGTTTATTTTAAAATATCTTAGAGGTTAGTTTAATTGCAGAATAACTATCCATGTGGCCCCACGGTTTTTTCCTTCTTGTGTTGATGTTCCAATCTTTTACCTCATTTCGCGTGGGATCTTAACGTAGAAGGTTGCTTCTTTGGTTTACAAAGTTTTTATTTTACATGTAAGTTTTTATCCTAATTTTTCTATAGAAATTTTTTTTATTATTATTCCTCTCCTTGAGAGATTCATTATTGTTCTCTTTTCTTAATTTCATTTTACTATATTGTCAGGTGTATCATCCACGTGGAAGAAATAGGCTTAACTTTTCAACATGGCACTATTTTTTCTTTTTTCTATTATGTCGAAAACTTTTGCTGTACGAGGAAGATTGGATCCATAAAGCATTGCTAAACCCTAAATCGCTGGCCTAATTCAGCGACAACTTTAGAAATCATAATAGGTCTTCAGTTTAGTCCAATGACTCTTTTATATCTACATCTGTTGTGTCTTGTGAACTCCAATTTCTTCCTTCTTTAGCATTGAAGGTTCTAGAACTTTTCCATATATTATATATAATTCAATTACAACCTAACAATCAATTAAAAAATTGAAACCATATGAATCTTATAACATTAAATCCCATTTCAAAATATCAATGGCGATTAAAGAAGATAAAATTCCAACGTTTTCAAACAAAATTAAAAAATTATAAAATAAAAATTTATAAAACATCCAAGTGCAACCTCGGACTTGGGACCGAAAAGTGGGGTTAAATTAATTTGATGGCGCCAACCTTCCCCTATTGCAACTTGGTAAGTTAATCGGAAAATATCCAATTCTCAAAAATTTAAAAAGTTAAAATTAAACTATTCGCCATCGCATTTTGAAAGATATTATATTAAAATATTAAAATTCTAAAACAAATAATTGCATAATATAAGTGAACCCTCGAACACCAAAGATGAAGCACTCATCTTTAAAATAGTTGTATAGGTAGAAAAAATGTCTAAAATCCGAAAGTTCAAATTAAAAACCAAGTATGTTCAAAAATGAATAGCGTAAATCATTAAAAACTCAGGAAAAAACGTTAAAAATGAAAGAGACAAATAATAAATTCCGCTTTAAACTAAAAGTTAATAAAAAATAATATGAAAATTGAATTCATTACTGTTACATAATACAACTGAATATTCAATTCATCTTTCAAAATATAACATTCAATTTTAGATCTTGTCTTAGTATTTATAAAATTATTTTCCAAAATAAAATATGCATAATTTATTTTCTTCTTTTTTCTTGAGCAGATAAATTTTGATTGGCTAGTTTATTAAAAGCAAATGAAATTTGAAATCTCATTAAGGATGTTTCTGAAACCCAAATATTCAAGAAATTTTTATTATTATTATTTCTCTGAATTATTAAATAAATTTTATATTTCACGCATATATTTTTATCAATTTGATTGCCCTGTTGCATGTAAAATACCAATCTTGTAAATAATTTAAAACATATATAAATATATTATTATGAGTTCAATTTTCTGTCTGTATATTGATTATCATGGTCTTCTGCTGCAAGACAATCTTACCAACAAATTTTAAAAAAATTCTACATTCAACAAAAAGATTTAGAAATAGGGATGAAAATAAATTGGATAGCTAATTGGAATGAAGTAAAAATAAAAATAAACAAAGTGATATTTTTTCAGAGAAAAAGCAGAACATGAAAATGCATATGAGAGTTTAAATTATGTGGAATTCATTTATGTGTTTTTTCTTTATATACATAGAAATGAATTTAATAACATTTTTTAAAACTCTAAAGTGGTTTTTTTATACTCACATACATATTTATATTAATTTTAATAAAATAAGTTTCTTTAAATTTTATATCATAACAAGATTAAGAAAGCATTGTTCTTATAAAAGTTTTATAAAATATTTTACTACTATATATTTTTTTAACTTTTACAGAATGTAAAACAAGGAGGAAATCGGATTTCCCTAGTCATCAAGCTGCTTCTTCCTTTTAGAACCCAAGGGATGGTGGAATTTTTTACGAAAACAATTTTTTTCGAGATTATTTTCCCACAATCTAATTTTGGAGGTGTGAGGCAAAATATTCTTAAGGGATATTTTTTATAACACTTTGTAATTAAATTCATCTAAGATACACAACTCAAATGTCACTAAAAGTTTTAAAATTAACTTGTTGGTATTTTTATCTTGTTAACAAGTTTTTCACTCGTATTTGTTGAAGAAAAAAGGAGCCACATGTATGTATAGAAAGAGAAACCTATGAGAGATCATCTTTTAACATAAATAGTTTTTTACCTTTCAAAATTATTGCTTCGTATCTTTCACTTTGTTTTTGTGATATATGTTCCTCTGTCTCGGCAGGGAAAAGAAATTTAAGAAATGAGTTTTTAAGTAGTAAGATTCGCCTAATTGTGTGTGCGTGTGTGAATAACACCCAAAGGAAAATAACAATGTTTATATTCTTTCATAAAAACATTTTTGAGCTAAAAACAATTTAGAAGTGAAACAATTTTCCTATGATAAACTTAACAACACTTTACATGTTACGTAATGAATAAAGGATTTTTTTTTTTTTTTTTTTGCTTTTATTTTAAACAGCTATTTAGTTGTTAACATGTTACGAAAGATCAACAGAATTGAAAATAAATTCTAACATTTGAAATTAAAAATGTAACCTAGAAAAAATGTAAGGAATTCTAATTAATAACAAAATAACATTAGAATTTCACTAATTTCAAATAAATTTAACTGTGACCTTTAATAAAGATATTTTCAAATAATTGGAAAGAGAAAGTTGCAATATTTTATAAAATAAATGTGTATTTACAGATCACACGAACAGGAACAAATATTAATTTCGTTTGTTCGTTAGAATTTTTCTTTTAAAAAAATTACTACTAAATGCTTTAAAAAATAATACATTAGTATAAAGTCCTCCCATTTTGTTTAATCTTATAGTTTTTTTCTTTATTTAATAGTTTAATGAACGCACTTTTTAACTATACTTATTATAGAGTAAAACTTTCAAAAAAGAAGGATTCTGTTGTAGGAGAGAAATGATATTTTAATTCTTATAAAAATATTTTCTTTCTTGTTTCTATTTTTTGAAAGCTTTCGAATTAGACAGTTTTTCTGTCGTGAAATATCTTTTCCCGCTTCATTCATAATTACTCATCATTTATGTTTTTAATAACTAAAGGATATACAAATTTTTATTTCATTGAAAACAGTTTGCCTTAGTCAAGGAAAGATTTAAATATTATAAATATGAATAATATTATTTATTAAAAATTAAAAATAAAGAATGTGCTTTTCTAATTAATTTACCAAAATTTATTTTTGTGAATTAAATTATGCAAAACTTTACAAAGCTTACTTGCTTATTAATAAAACAATAGCAATAATGTCATTTTTAAAAGTATTAAAAGTTCATTTTTATTACATAAGTGCTTGAAAAACAGCTTTATTTTAAATTACGAAGCAGTGTTTCTCCTTTCATATTTTTAGACTTTGTTCGCACGCATTTTTTAAATTCAATTTTTTTCATCTTTAATTCCTTTTTAGTGTTCTTCATACAGAATTTTTTTTTATAATTTCGTAAGCATACTGGAAGTTTTTTTTTAATTGAAAATATCCAATGTTTCAACAATATGTTCGACTTAGTAACAATGACTATCCGAAAGATTTCAAATAATGTTCTTCAAAAAAGAGTTTCATGTAATTTTGTTCGGTGATAGATAACAAAATCCAGCACGATTTATAGATATGTGAAAAACAGAACGTCGTTCTTACTTTATGGAAACGATTTTGTAATTTATTTTCTCGTTTGCATATTGTAACAATTTCAGAATCATCGTCTGCTAATCTTTTCTTTTGTTTGGAATGTAAAATAAAAGATTTATTTTGATAATGGCCTCTAAAATTCGTAGATGGCGCGAAGGTAAGTAATTAAGCTTCCGGAGGAGAAATATTCGTATCAACAAATTATAAAGCGGTGTAAAAATCTCGGTTATTGAATTTAAAAAAAAAGGAATTTATAATATATTGTTAGAAAGGAAAAAAAATGTCTAGCTAAAAGTAAAAATGAAAACATGACCATGAAACCTCATCCTAAGACTGTTAGAACGCAGGCAAATAATAGGAAAATGGAGTCTCTGACCTTAAAAGAAAATCCCTCGACTCATTGCATAGAAACTTGGAATACCTTCCGGCACTGTAAGTAAAACCATTCATTGAAATCTAAAGTTAAAAAAGATGTGTCTAAACATAAATATTTCATCTGCTTTTGCCAAAACATATCGCTGAAAGAAAAACAAAGTGTAGAAAATTATATGAAAAACACATATCTGCTGAAAAATGGAAATTTGTGGTAACACTCGATGAGACATGGATATATTTAAGGTATCCGACTATACTTGCGACTTTTTCTTAAAAAAGTAGAAATATGGAAGTTTTTTTGTGGTTTTTAGATTTATTTAGTACATTTTGAGAAAAAAAGGCTAAATAAAGAGAAAAATAAATTATTAGTACTAAAATGAGAAAAAATGGGTAAAACTTGACAAAAAATTACATAAATGGGACCCGCTCGGTACAAATAGTAAATGAGCTAATTCTCAATTTTTCAATTTTGATGCATTACTTTGTTATTCCTTTTTGAAATAACTTTCAGGCTAAGAGATATTTTAATTCTTACAAAAACTAGAGCACTTTATCTCAGTTATTATATAAAATTGCTTAAAAAACAATGATTATATTCACTTAAGGGACTGTAAACTTTGTAATAAAACAGTGATTGATAAATCTGAAGATTAAAACACTTCTACTGTTATACAGAACATACGCAAAAATTTTCAGCAAATTATTTTCAAAACTTTTTGAGCAATCGTTACCCCGTTTGAGCTTTTCGAAAAAAACACATTTCGAGTAAAACGCATTTTAAAGTTTGACATCTTATGTAAAGTTATGGCATCTGCTTTTACTAAAACACTTATAGTTTTTGTTCAAGTGAATGGGAAATAAAAAACTTGGTATTTTTATAAAGCTAATTAGATGGCCTATAAAATAAAATCATAAAAAAAAAAAATTGTTAATTTTCTAAAAACAAAAAAAAAAAAAATCATGATTTTAGGGTAGTCGGATACCTTAAGTAAATGTAATAAAAGAAGACCAATTTTCTATATTGCTCAACTGACAGGAATGACCGTACGAAACAGCTTCGTCAGTTTACACTAAAGTTCTCAAATGGATTCATGATAGTTATAGGACTTTTTTAACAAAGGCAAATTAAAAATCAAAAAAAGTCTCAAGTAAAGCCAAAATTTATTCCTTCTACCATCATCAAAATATTTTAAAACCAATTTTTGAAGAAAAAATTCCAACCTTATATGGAAAGGGCACTGATAAAGTTGAGCTTCATATGGACAAAGCCTGTAGTCACACGTTTAAGTCAACTGCTGCTTATTTAGCAAAGAAAGAATCAGAAACAGGAAAAAAGTGTATCTCATTTGATGAAATACCTGTAAAATCACCTGTTGCTTCTCAATTAGACTTTTGTGCTTTCGGTTTATTAAAAGGAGCCGTAGAAAAATGGCCTCCAAGAACACTGAACACAGCTAGAGCTATTTTCAAGAACCATGGCTGTCAGAAGAAAATCGCTCTAAAAAATATGGCATTCATAAATAAAAATTCAATAACAAAATCATTTCCATAAAGTGTGTACTACCTTTTGTATAAGGAATGTAGGCATTAAATCACGTTACAGGCATTAATATTTCTTGCTTAAAATGTTTAAGAAAAGTACTGAATCAAATATAGTAAATAATAAAAGTTTCTTTCTGATCTTTAAATCCCAAGCAGAATTTTTACGGACTATGAATTTTTAATTCGTATTCAGGATTAAATTGATCCAGAGGGAATTAACACATGAATCCAAATCTTTCGTATTCAATTCATATGATTAAGAAGTTCAACTTTAATTTGAATTCCTTTGTAAGGATATCAAAAAGGTTGTTTGATAAGCCACTTAATTTATTAAATATTTTAAGAAAGATTTAATGCTAACACATTTTAAGCACTTAAAAGAGACAATAATATGTAGAAATTTAAATTCAAGAATCTAAATGAGATTTTAAATGTCGCACTGTTGCTTTATCATTTTTATAAATTCACTTAAGCTCAAATAGAGAAATGTTTAACAAGATATACACTGCAGAATAAAACGAGTATTACTATTTTATGGATTATATAGTTGTATATTTTATTTTAGCAAGCACTATATTAAAATTATTAATATCGTTCACAAATGTTCACAAAATGTGGTTATTAAGTCCATTAAAATGATATGAAGAAAAATCAAATATAAAAATAGTATTTTCTAGAATTTGAATCATGGAATCTAAATATTTAATACTCCCAGAAGTAATTAAAAAATTCAGAAAAGGAAAAATATCGTAAAACTTTTTTAATAACCAGCGGGACTTAGTGAGATTTACTTTCGGATGCTGGGAGAAAGACGAGGACTTCGCTGTCTGGCTGTTGTCTCAAATAATATATCACGATAGAAATCCCTAAGCTCTGTTCTGTGATTCGTTAATTTAATGACTAGAGAATGAAAGTCTACTTCTGATTGGCTGAAGGAATCCTGGAGGAGATGAATTCCCATATGAAAATAGTTTAGTCTTGGAAAACTAGTCGAAAAGTTTAAATGACGGCGGCACATTACTTTTAATATTCAAACAATGTAGGAAAGGTTTTAAATAAGGAGATTAATTTTGTCCAGTACATTTGCTTGAATTTAAACTTAAAGTTATATTTAACATTAAATTAAGAGTGAATTCAATTTATTTAAGACTTTATTAATGACTGCGCATACATCTTAAAAGTATTGATTTGAAAAGTTCTAGATGTTTATTTTGAAAAATAATTCGTTTGAATAAAATATATAATTTAAAAAGAATAATCTGAATTTGTATTACATTATTTTTAAGAAAAATATTTTTCTCTGTAAACTCATGAAATTTTTAGAGTTGTTCTGTATGAAGTAGCAAAATTGAAATTTCACGAATAAATCAATTATTTATGGGATACATATATATTTAAATTTAGCTTTATAATACACCAATCTCGCTCTTTCTCTTTCTCACATACACATACTTTTTAATTTTCCGTAAAATCCAGCGTATAACGCTTACCTATACTTTAAAGCTGCAATTTTTAATTTTTAGATATATTCGCCGTATAACGTGCACCCCCCTTTTTTACAAGGAAACCTGAAATGTTCGTGTGCAATTCTCTTGAGTTTTGAAGTCCTTTATTCGAGGTATTAATTATTCCAAGCTTTAGAAAAAAATAGTATACTTCTAGAACTTCAACCCTGTAAATTCATAAGACATGTCATTTCTTTTAAATAAACAGTATTTCTATATATATAGGAGTCTAATTGTTTTTTATGCTCATCTTTTTTTATTTTTAAAGCTCTCATTTTTATAATCGGCGTATAATGAATACCTGCAAATTTCGATATTATTTAGATAAATAGATATTCTTAAAATAGAACTGAAATTTTGGAGACAAAAAGAGAGATGGATACTGTTGTATTTATAAACACTTTGGACTGAGGACTACTATTACTACTAAAGTGGGGTTGAACCAGTTAATATAAATATCGAGAAGGAGCGTTATGTTACATGCAATTTCATAATTTACTACGAAAATCCTTGTGATTTTTTTGATAGTTTATACTAGAAACAATGAATAGTAAAAAGCATTAGATTGAAATAAATAAATCGAGATATTAATGAAAATTTTCCAAGAACAGAATACAGGTGTGTGTATATATAGCGCTCCTTACCAAGAACAAGAATAATTTACACCGAGTGCAGGAACTTGTAACTGCAGAATACTAGAGTATATCCAAATTTCGTACTACAAATAATACATCGTATTCTAAAAATAGTTATAAACCTAAAGCTTTTACCCTAAGGAAGATCATGTGACATGGCTTTGAGCTATAAAATGAGCAAAACTGGTGGCACAACCAGAAAGATGCCCACGACTTTAATTTATGACTCTTATAGCATTATTACAAAAAGTTGAAAGTATATACAAAACTACGGAAAGCAACTAACATTCGAATTTAAAGCAAGCATTCGTGTGCGTGCTGGTCATTTATTATTTCTCAAAAAGATTTCTAGCAGAAGTAACGTGATATCACGATTTTTCCGAGAATTTCGCGTGAAAAACGGTTAATCACTCAGTCAAACGAGAACAAAATGCGTTTTTTTTTTATCATTCTCTGGAACCCACAAAACCTCAAAAAGCACTTCGTTATATTTTTCGTAAAGTTTTTATTGGAAAGGGGGTGATATAAGGGCTCTTTCAGCAGTCATTTATTACTCAAAGTGTTAAGAAGACCTAGAATTACCCAATCGATTTCCAATACTCGAGCAGCTCGTGATGCACTTATTAGCTACTGAGAATGGATATCGATACGAAGTTTGTTGAAATTAATGCTCTTGTCGCAAGATACAGTTTTATTATAAATGTATCCAGTTAAGAGTTTTTCTTTATTATTCAAGGGGTTTTACTTCTTAATATTGAAAATCTAGTGAATATAGTTTGGGATATTTATCGACGCGTTAAAATTTAAGTGAAAATAAAATATCCTTTTATTGAGTGTCATGTTCAATGAGAGATAATGATGCATTTTTTAAAAAAATAATAATAATAAAAAAAGACACTGAAAGGATTTTAGTTAACAAAATTGTATAAAGGAAAATTAGTTAAAGAGTTAAATTAGTTAACGAATCATACTTTTTGAAAAATATCTGTTTATTCCCCTCCCCCTTCTGTTTGTATATTTTGACTGTATTAATGTTAACGCGTAAAGCGGTGACACAATATTTCAAAGCTTGATTTAAGGTTTGTTTTGCTTATTACAATAATTGCGAATTTCTATGAATTGCAACCAATCTTTTGTGAATATTTTTAGAGGTAAAATAAATACTTTTGAAAATGAAATTATTTTCCTTTTTCAACTTTAACTCATCGTGAAATGCAATGTGAGTTCATTATATTCTTATGTCAAAAGAAAAAAAACCCCGCTAATTATCACAATTTCAAAGAAAATAGCTATTTCAATTTATATAATATATATGTCTGTAAAAACTAAAAACAAAGTAAGAAAAATTCGAAAGAAAAGTTCTATTAAATTAGAAAGCAGATAATGTGTCTAACTATACTCGTATATGTTAGTAATAAATGAGCATTAAATGAATAATGGTATGCCACATATAACTCAGGTAAAATACGTTTAGAGAGTAATATATTATAAATAAGAATATATGAGCGAGAAAAAAATTTTACTGAGCGCAATTGTGTTAATAATGTTCAAAAATATTACGGTTTGCAAAGTTTTTTTTTTTACTTTTCAGATAAAAATTTTGGTGGGCTGAAATAAAATTTATAAGAATCAATGTTTATTGTTACTTCAATGATTCATGATTTATTTTAACTTAGATTTTCAGAAGAATAAAGTGACCAAAAAGCAGAGTAAATTTTATGTAGATTTCTTTAACAATTTTAAAGTCACCATTTCTGTCTTAGGTTGAGTTTTTATTAACATCACAATGTAAAGCAGCACGAGAGCTATTGGCGACAGACTTCGTAGCTTTCAGCCGAGGTCAAGTGCCAGGATGATACTAGGGCTGAGAGGAGTGGATCAAGACAACGCTAATGCACCCAGATAGTTTTTTTCAATACAATGCTAGCGCCATCTGTTCTCCAAATTATTATTTATTTTTATTAATATATCTCATGCTTATTTAACAAACCTCAGTTTAATGTGCAATTAATTCAGTTAATGAAAAATTATTTGTTGTTTTTATAAAATAAATATGACTGAAAAAGCTAAATATATTGAATTATGTAAATTTCATTAAAATATCTACACTTTTGCTTTGCGTGAAGAAAAATTAAAGCATAAAATATTAGAAATATAACCTTAGTTTATATATAACATGTAAATTAATTCACCAAGATTAAAATTCTACTCTTTTTTCAAAAGAATTAAGTGTAATATGTCAACTTCAAGTAGTTTTTAAAAGTACCCTTTAAGAATAACTTTATCAATATAATATAATATTAATACATCTATGTGTGCATGTATTAATATTATATTAATGTAACATTTAAGCTATTTTTTCCAACACACCTTACACTATATTGAGACCAAATAGAATCACTTGGATATCATATTTTAATTGTATATTTATACCAGTAGCTAAAATTGAGTGACTGAATAAAGAACCACAAAAATGAAAATAAATTAATTAATCTTATTTATTAACTAAACTGAGAGTAGGAACATCCAGTTAGGAACTTTTTTTTTTATTACAAAAAGTATGATCAAAATCTGTGCTGATGGATGTAATTTCTTGTGAATTTAACAGCAATCCTTCTTTAATATTGTTTACTTTTCCAGTATTTGAATCTTTGAGTGCACCGACAGTGTATCTTTTTCTTCGTGTAGAGAAATATCCAGGTTGTTTTTCCAATCTTATTTTTTATATTTATAGTCTATGATTCCATCATTTTAATTCTTTTATTATCGTGCTCCTCCATTTTTTAAACGCCTTTTCAAACAGAAAGGGCGAGTGATGATTTGATCACAAAATGTGCAGATTAAGTCTATTCTATGCACATTCATTTTAGCCTCCATTTGAGAAAACAATAAGTATGAAAAAGTTGATTAGAGAAAATTAAAAAAACAAATTGACTAATTAAAATAACAAGAAAGATTATAAAACAATTAACAAAATAAAGCAAAAAATAACAAGGAACCAAAAATAAAAATTATCCAAAATATAAATAAAATGCAACAAGAGAGCTTCAGCAAAAATCGTTCGAATAATACAGCGATACAATAATAGTAAGGCTATTCAATTATTTTAGTTTCCATATTGCATAACAGATGGCGCTAGCATTACATTAAAAACTATCTGGGTGCATTAGCGCTGTCTCGATCCACTCCTGAACTGAGAGCCCCTCTCCAAACTGCGGTATTGTGCCAACAGGAGGACTTTGAGCCACGGCAGAGATTTAACGGGCACATCAACCTCTCTAAAATACGGGTCTTCAGTGGCATCAGGGCTTGAACTCATGACACGCCGGCCACTAGCTTGTGACCATGACCCCTGCGGCCATTTTGTTTTATGGTCACCAACCCATTATTTCTAAATTCTTTTCACGGAGTATTTACAACAGAGAAAAGCCAAACAATTTTGATTGCCTCGTCAACGGGCTTAATTCATGTGACGTCACAGTCACATGATAATGACAACCATGGGTTTCTAACCAATCAGTTAAAAAACTCATGTGACATCTTAATCACAAGATAAAATCAGTCATGTGTTTCCAGCCAATCAGGTTCATGTGCTTCGTTGTTGCCAACTTTTGCTCTTTTCAGAAACTTTGTCTTAAAAAGTACATAATTCTCAACAATAACACACACACATATACAAAATGCATTTCATTTAAAAGCACATGCTTCAAATAAGATTTTTTTTTAAAATTTTAGAATTCTTTTGATGAAATGATTTTTTTAATTACTTTTGAATATCTTTACCCAGTTACGAAATTTGAAATTTTATCTACGTTTCACAAATAGAACAACAAGTGCAATGGGCTTGATTCATGAAGTCACATGATAAAAACAAACACGTGTTTTCCACTGAATTCAAATTAAACTAATTGTACTTGTTCTATTTGTTAAACTCAAATAAAATTTCAAATTTCATATTTGGGTAAAGATGTTTAAATGTTAGAGAAAAAATTTCTTCAAAAAGATTTTTTAAAATTGCAAAAAAGTTGTATTTTATGCTTATACTTTTAAGTAAAATGCATTTTGTATACATATGTACTTTTTAAGAGAAAGTTTCTGCAAAGAGCAAAACTTGGCAACACCGGAGCGCGTGAACTGATTAGTTGGAAACACAAGATAGTTTTTATCGTGTGACTATGACGTCACATGAGTTTTTGAATGAGGTTAATTCATGTGACGTCATAGTCACATGATAGTGAAAGCCACGTGATTCTAGCCAATCAATTCAAAAACTCATGTGACGTCTTAGTCACACGATAAAAACTATCTAGTGTTTCCAGCTAATCAGTTCACTCGCTCCGGTGTTGCCAAGTTTTGCTCTTTGCAGAAACTTTCTCTTAAAAAGTACATATGTATACAAAATGCATTTTATTTAAAAGTATAAACATAAAATATGGTTTTTTTTAATTTAAAAAAATCTTTTTGAAGAAATTTTTTTTCGTAACATTTATTAAACATCTTTACCCAAATATGAAATTTTATCTGAGTTTTACAAATAGAACAAGTATAATTAGTTTAATGTTTGTTTTAATTTCAATGGAAAACACTTGTTTGTTTTTATCACGTGACTTCATGAATCAAGCCCATTGATTGGCTAGAATCATGTGGCTTTCACTATCATGTGATTATGACGTCACATGAATCAACCTCATTAGTTAAATATTTGTTTTGAATTCAATGAAGAACACGTGTTTGTCTTTAATATGTGACCGTCATGAATTGAGCCCATTGGTTTTCTCTTCCACCTGATTCATAATACTTTTTGTTTCACTGTATATCTCTGTATGACTACGAATAAATCTGGAATAAAGGAAGTTTTACTTTTTTAACACCGTGACTTTTTTTCTCAGAAACAACTCTTCGTAAATTGCCATTGTTTTGCTTTATTATTTTCAAAGGATTTGGTGATACTTTTCCGTTTCACCGGGGCAGGCGATAACCACCACATTTACAAAACAAGGCGTTGTCTTTCCTTATCAGTAACCTCTATTTCATAACCTATCAAAAATGAATGAAAAAACAATGAAAACTTATATTTATCAATATTTTTTATGTGTATATTGTGTGCTGTGGCCAATAACGCCAATTTGGCGAGATTTGCGCTGGCGAAAAGGAAAAGTACCAATTTGATTAATATGAATTTAGTTTTATTGTTATTAACACGAGCTACGAAAGAAATTTTTTCCAACAATTAATACGAGACTGCCATGCCATCATTTTTATATACTTATTACAAAATAACTCGAATTCTCACTTGTCATGTTAACTTTAAAAGATATTTGAACAAATCTAATCCGACTCCATCATATTACAGCGATTGTACTATTGGTGGAGAGAAAAATGTAGAAAATGTGCTCCGTCTATGTTCCAAATTTGTCAGAGAAAGAAAGACCCAACAGGCTCTCAAAGGCATTAATATAAATAGGCCACCGAATTTTCAGCAACTTATTTTCAACCAGTTTGTTTTGAAAAGTTCCGTAAATTTATTGTAAATATTTGTAACCCTCCTCTTTCACACACATCCTTTAATTTTTTCCCTCTCCTCTGTAATATGTGTTTCGTACTTACTTCTGTAAGCCCCGTGTGATACTTAGTGGGGTGCACGAGGATTTATAAATGTGACTTCAATAAAAAAATACGAGCTACAAGTGAAACATCATTTTGCATTATCTTACTACTCTGTATTTTTCATTTTAAAATAAAAATGCTTTGCAGCAAGGTCAGATACAATGGTATTCAAAATAGCATTTGACATTTTATGGTATATCGAGCTTCATCAGGTAATAGTTGAGGTCGATAGTTTCCAGAGAAACATAGTTCAAGCTTCATCACTCAAGGTTAGAGGATTAAGCGAGGCATATCTGTGCGCGAGAGACCACGCCCTTGTTATTGATTGAAAACGTAATCTTCCCACTTAATCAGCCAAAGAGCAGGCAGAACGGATACACTATAGCTCACCTGTTGTCACAAGATGCAATCACAGCTGTAAATGAACCGCTAGAATATAATATTAAGCTGCATTACGATATGAAATCCCTGCAGTTGTTGCCAAGGTACAGAAAATAGTTTCACTTACATACCTGTGATGAATTTATAACGATTATTAGAGTAGCTTTTGAAGAAAAGATATTCTGTGAAATAAGCAAATGAAATACGTAGCAGCAAGTTAAAATTTTTAGGGCTTTAAAATAATGTGAGTAAATTTTTAAGATATCCGACTACGTTCGGAACCGTGATTTTGCAAAAGCGTGTAAATGGATAATATTTATGATATTTAGCGCGTCACTTAGATTAGAAAATGTATATAAAATTGTTTTAATAATGGCATTACAATAAAAAATTATTTAAGTACAATATTTTGACAAAAAGTGAACATAGAATGACCCATTTTCAAAATAGTCTCCTTTTGTGAAAAATGCTTCTATAATAATAATATTTCACCTGTCTATAGCTCAGACCTCTGTACAGAGGCCCAACTAGAATTTTTAAAATATATATATTAGAAGTGGGTTTATCTATGTTTTACGACAAGAAAGGGAAGAAATTTTGAGAAAAAAACGCCGATAAATATTTCAAATGGTTGTAACTCCGAAAATAATGTGAATTTATCGAAACTGGTAGTTGAGCCTCTGTACAGGGGTCTGAACTATATGCATGCAAAATATTATTATAATAAAAGCATTTTTCACAAAAGGAGAACATTTTGAAAAAAGGTTATTTTAAGTTCATTTTTTGCAGAAATATTGCATTTAAATCATTTTTTTTGTTGTCAAAAAATGTCCTTAAAACAATTGTATACATGTATTCTAATTTTAGTGACACTAAATATCATAAAAATTATCCATTTATGCGTTTTTTTAAAATCAAGGTTCCGAACGTAGTCGGATACCTTAAAGTTAGAAATTTAGATGAATCGTCTGAAATCGGAACATAAATTTTGGAACATATATAGATCAAGCCCGTTTTTCGGCACAAAACAGTTACAAAGCTTTAATTCTAAAAAAAATAACAGTAATTCAGAATAACTTATTGTAGCAGTAGATAGTAGATCAAGATTTATTTATATACTATTTTTAATTTAATAATAAAACTGCAACATTTTTAAATAATGTGAAGTTTGATCTTAATTCGCATAACTTAAAGCAGCTGATTTACACAAAGCCTTGTAGGGTTACATCATTGATTAACAATGATTTAACAGATTCTCTAATCAAGGGATAAAAAAGAATAAGCTTACCAATTTGAGATAAATACACAATAACTTAATCGTTAAAAAAAAATTAGAATTGTTGGTTGAAATTGAAATTAGAAAAGCTAAGCATATTCTTCAGATTAATATAAAAAATCGACTTATTCCAAATTAGACTTATATATGTTTGCAATGATTGTCGGTGGATCTTTGGAAAATAATACTATTTATAACAGAAATATCTCCTCATGTTTGGTTGCAAAAACTCTATTATGTATGGAAATTTAAAAAACAAAACTTTTCATTTGTTTTTTGTATACTTACATAAAAAAAAATGAACGCAGACTAGCAGGAAGGAGTAAACCAATCAAAATAAAATATTGAAAAATGAAGTAATTGAAAGTAACAATGAATTCCACAGTATAAATACGACCGCATTTCTTTCAAGCACGCATGCTCAAACTTTAAGACAAATGTGCCATTTCTTACACTGTTTCCAAATACTACGCTTTACCAATCTGAAAGTCCTACTCTCTATTTATTCCTTTCCTTCGTGATTAAATAAGTTTGACCGGCTTTTAAAATTAAAATTTTGGTATTTTGTTAATTCTACGAAGAGGTTTGCTTCATCCATAAAGTTCACGACACACTTCTGGAAATAGTTGTACATTACGAATAACGGTTTAAATAATTATATAAAAGTTTTTCAAAGCATTCTTGAATTATTATCTGATGAGAAGAAACTAGTAATATAAAAAAAATAAGTCAATTCCTACTTAGATAAACAAAGAAAATTTTTATTTTAGCTAATTTTTATTAAATAGTTACAATTAATATAGATATGTATATACATGAAATAATATATTGAAGTAGTGTTGGCCGGTGTATGTGGTTAACATTTTTGATGAAAAACATGTCTTCAGAATAGCTTTACCTCCTTTATTATGAGCACACATCAGCAGATTAAAGCACAATTACGTTACATTTTAACATTGAATAGACAGCGGCATTTTGGAGAACAAAACACAAAGACAAAAAAAAAAAAAAAACCAGCAAGTATTTACTATCTTACATGATGGCGGCAAGCAGAGAAAGAGAGCGCGATTACATCAGATTTTTGTGGTTTATATACCAACAGTGCACAAGAGCGCGTGGCTATTACGTAATAGTAGTTCTGATTAGCTAGAATGCGCGGGATTTCAGTTTAGCCGATTATGATTAAGATTACAATGTTTATTTTTAAACCTAAGAATTAAAGATTATTTATAGATCATTAAAGAGTTAATTAAAATTATGTTAGAGGGAATTATTTCATACATATGACAGAATCACAACATTAAGTGGCAATTAATTTTTATTCATTATCCTTAAAGTATCGCATTGTCATCCAAAACAATCGTGTATATAAAATTTCAGTTCAACTGAATGCTTTAAAACGTGAGAAAAAAACCTTTTCAAGTTCTGACACAAGTCGCCAAAAATGATACCAACGTGGGTGTATTAGTAATTCTTAAAATAATTATTTTTTATCATTTAATTTTTATTAATTATATTTAAATTATTGTATTGTCAACCAAAATGATCCTGTATATAAAATTTCAGCTCAATTGAGCGCTTTAAAATGTATTTTATTAACGATTGAAAATTCCACAAAGATAAATAAATAAACAAACAAACAAATAAATATATAGAGAGTGGGAGTTAATAGTAGGAATTGAAAACAGGGCACAGATTCATTTCGGGAAAGTGACCCTGATGAGAACATTGAAGCATATCAGCAGCGAATCTAAGCAACATCTAACTGATGACGATACAAAAGAATTATTTGAAGAACTTTTTATATACAGGCAAAGTTAAAACAGCAAAATGATGAATAACAGGATACGTTAAGAGCTCAAAAATGAAAAGTTGCCCACTATTAAAGTTCCTCCTAGATTTATAAAACATTTGAAAAAACAAACAGGAAATGAAATTAAATCACTTTTGATACTCAGAGCTGTAATTATGATTAACGAAATTTTGGAATACTCAAACTAACAAATTAATACATATCATACGTAACAATATAGATCATACACAAATCAAAATAAAGACAAGATATTTGCTGTTTTCTAATAATATTTAAACTTAGTTCGATTGCAAATGAGTACAACTATTTTCCTAACTCTTTTATTGTTATAATGAAATATCTTTCTATCTCTCACCTGCAGATATGGTATTAATGAATACTACTAAAAAGGGGAGGGCACGACTAAGGAAATTCATTTGGGGACCAGATGTTGTGTAATAGTATTACTCCTATAGAGTGTTCAACCCTCAATGTAATAGTGCCGAATGGCCAGTCAATTCAGAGAAAATAGCCTTCGGAATTCATACTTAGCTTTTATACAATTCAGTTTTAATTAGCTCCAACGACGCAGTGGTAAAAGTGTAGCGTATCTGAATATCACGCAGTCGGTCAAGATTTGAATCGTGAAATTGTTTTTTTTTTATTTTTTTTATTTTTTCAATTCATTTTATTTTTTTTACAATTAAATAAAATAATTTTAAAAAGATTTATGAAATATTTTAATAATTATCAAATCTTTGAATTAATAATATAAAAATACATATTATTTGTGAATATATTAATAATAAAATAATATAATAAAATAATAATAATGTATTTTATATATTATTATATTACATATATTTTACTTATGGTATATAGTATTTCATATAATATATTTGTATTTTTACTTATAAAATATATTGTATCCATTTGCAACTAATTGTTATTTAAAATATCATGTAATATTTATTATAATACATTTTTATAATAAATATTATATTTATTAATAATATTATTATACTATATTTATAAAATATAATACAAATATATATTTATATAATTGCAGTAATTATGTTACTTTTTAAAATACCAAATAATTATATAAAATATCATTTAATATTTAATAAATCTTTTAAAATAAATTTCTTTAATTGTAAAAATAATTAAATGAAATAGAAAAGTAAATAAATAAATAAAGCATCAATTCAATTGAATCGCGCGTCTCAAACTCTATCCATCCGCGTAGAAAGCAGATACATTACACCTATGCCACTGCGTCGCTAGAGGTAATTAAAAGTTAATTGTATAAAAGCTAAGTATGAATTTCGAAGGCTATTTTCTCTGAATTTACTGGTCATTCGGCACTATTACATTGAGGGTTGAACATCCTAAAAAAGTACTACTATTACACAAAGTCTCGTCCCCAAATAAATTTCCTTAGTCGTGCCCTCCCCTTGTAAGTAGAAAAAGTACAACACACAACTACTTCTGAGGAATATTAGAGCATGTAAGCTGGAATGTTAAAGAATAAATATAGCGCAACAAAATATTAGCATATTTTACTCTTTATTAAAATATCGGGAATGTAAAGAGTATTTTATCAATTATAGTCAAAATTTCAAGAAATTACAAATAAATACTTGCGTTTAGGTAAAATATTTCAGAAACTCCTGTAACATGTTATTCACGACTCTAAACAAGGAATTAAAACAATATTAATAAAATGAAAGATAATTATTTTTGAATTTAGGCAGAAAGTCTTATTTGATGACTTAAGAAGCTGAAGTCTGTCTACCCGAATTGATTTAAAGATGAATTAGTGAATATTTTAAAGAGGAAGATTTTTTTAAATTTAGCTAAAAAATTAGCTTCTACATCAAGTATACCATTATCACACCAATCGCTCATATCACCATTATCACCAATTTTTAAAAATATGCCTTAAAATTTTAGGAAAATTTGTAAAATATTTAGAGTATACTTAAGTTACAACGTATATTTTTTTATGCCGAATTTGGTTTAATTAAGAAAGAAAGAAAAAGAAAAAGAAAACATAATATATATATATACATACTTACAGATTTACAGATGATTTGCAAACCTTTTATTTTCATATTTTATTTTTATTATACATAATTGTACTTTACAATTGTGGAACATTATTTGATCATTATAACGAACTTGACCCATTTTTGAAACTACAACACGAATAAACTTCAGAAAATAAGAAACAGAAAAAGCTTAGTTATAAAAAAGATAATTACACAATTTAAACACTAAGTATCATTTCTCTTCCATTAATATCTAATATAAGTAGTAGAAAACTACTTACTTCATCTAAGAACTGCTGACATACTTTACTATTATACAGTTGTTTCTCTCTATAATATCCTTCCAAAATTGTTGATATACAACTGTTGCAAATTAGAAAAAAATCAGTGAATTAAAGTAGGACAGGTCTCTCAAGGTTATATACACCTTATTTCAGTATGTATCAAAACGGAACACAAATTACATGTATTTATTTTTGCTCGTGATTTATCTACAAGCTGAATGTCGACATTCTTATGCCCACATAATTTTTTAAATCTTACATTCACCTTCATATATATATATATATATATATATATGGTTTTATAAACCAGATTAACACAATAATTTAATTTACATTTACGTAATATGTCTTTTATTTTGATTCTATAGCGAGGTTTCCAACGCTTATCAAACTATGAAGGAAAAAAAGAAAAATTAAATTCCTATTAAAAGAACTTTTTAAGGTATCCGACTATTTGAGACACATTTTAAAAAAAAAAACCCGGAAATATGGGGATTTTTACTGTGGTTTTTAGATTTATTTAGTACATCTTAAGAAAAATATGCTAAAATTAAGAAGAGAAAAAGAAATTATTTTTATTAAAATGGGAAAAAATGGATAAAAATTTACAAAAAATTACATAAACAGGGCCCATTCTGTTACAAAAAGTTTATGAACAAATTTTCAATTTCTCTATTTTGATGTGATTCCTTGCTATTTATTTTTGAAATGGCTTTCAGTATAAGAGATATTTTAATTTTTACAAAAACCAGAGCACTTTATCCTAGTTATTATATTACATTGCTTAAAAAAAACAATGATTATATTCACTTAAGGGACTAAATTTTGTAATAAATCAGTGATTGATAAATCTGAAGGTTAAAACACTTCTACTATTATATTAAACATACACAAAAAATTTCTGTTCATTATTTTCAAAACTTTTTGAGCAATCGCTGTCCTCTCGTCTGAACCTTAAAAAAACCCCATTAAAATAAAACGCGTTTTAAAGTATGACAAAAGTCTTGCTTAAAGGAGTGTGGCATCTGATTTTATTAAAACATTTGTAGTTTTTGTTCCAGTGAATGGAAAATAATAAACTTGGTATTTTTATAAAGCTAATAAGATGGCCTCTAAAATAAAATCATAAAAATTTTTGTCAATTTTTGGCAAAATTCACAATTTTAGGGTAGTCGGATACCTTAAGTCCTTCAATTAGCATTAGTTTTCTTTAAAGTGTCAACCCATGATCAGTTAACAAGTTAATCAGTTGATTATACTCGTATATCGTAATAAATATGTTTGTTCAAATTTTAAACAAATATTTGCCGCTTTATCTTTTGTTTTCAATGTATAGTGAATTATGATATGCGTATTAACATTTTTCACGTAAGGCTGTGACGGGCTCACGTGTTTTTTATTAACATGGCCTTTTGGGTTCTTTGGGGCCAGAATAAATGGCAATTCTTTTCCTATCATCTCGAGAAGTAAAACGTGAATGAAAGATGCAAATTACGAAGCTTTTAAATAACAGAAGTTTAGAGTAAGCGGGGATTGTTATGTTAGTTCGTGTTACAAGTGTGAAGAGTATTTCGAGAAGTTAAGTGACAGTCAAGAGAGGCTACAAATGACAGAGAGCCTTTAGTCAAGGTGCATACAATTGCACGCCAGTGAACCGCAACTTCAGCTAGGATCAGATAGATTGCTGCTTCGTGGGACATTAAGGTAGGAGTTACCATTTTAATATTTGGATCAGTGTTTACATTGAAATTGAGCTTAGGCAAGTTAGTTATTGATAGTGGACCGGGTTACGTTATTTCGGTATTATATATTATGTGTTAGCCACCGTAGATTCTCTCACATATCATATTATTACCTAATCTCTTATTGGGGTTTAAGTTAAGATCTTAATAAAGTAATATTAAGATTATGGCAGCATCTGGTTCTTCATTTATTTCTAAACCTCTAGCTCACGCTGATAATCTAGGAGAAGGGCACCCAAGGGGGGCGCCCTTACAAGACAAGGGTGGGTAATTGTGTTGACTTGAAAGCCACATTGTAGAGACGGATGATACCAGGAGAGGGCGTATTTTTTAAAAATGACTGCATTCATTAGTTAATTTTGTATCTCAAAAAAGTTATAAACTGTGCCATAATATCAATAAACATGTTAAACAAAAAGGCAGTTTTACTCAATTCATGTACTGTGCCGATTTTATATACATGATATCTCAGAATGATTGGGACAAACTTCAAGGGGCGGTAGGGGAAATAACAAGGAGTCAGATTTGCATAGTAACCCATGGTCGGAAACGTCTTCATTTGACGCTAGTTGGCGTCATTCACAAGAGCATTGGAGGAAACAGCCCTGCATCACCGCAGTCATTTGAGCTATGATCACCCGCAGAGGAGTATGAAACTTTTTATAAATACCGAGCTGACAGATATGCACCTGATTTTCGGATTGGCAAAAGTAAATGCATGAGCAGCAGAAAGAATGTATCGTGATAAGTACCTATAAGTACCCCAAGAGATGCATCGGACCAACTGATGTTTACTAATTTACATCCCAATTTGTGTGAATATGGATCATTATGTGGTAATAGCCACGAGTGACTCAAACTCCCGAAATGATTCTCGGATTCCTTTGAATGGTATCCAACACAGTTTGTTCTATGCATAGAACAAAATGTTTTGAATACCGGGGCCCGTTGGAATGCGTGACCCATTCTCACTATGCCTATTACCTCATAATAATCCATTTTCACCTAAATTGTGAATTGCGATGCTTCCTTAAATGTTCTAGCGAACAACTGCACCTATCGCCGAACGAAGATTTTTCCGACCTTGAATTGCTTTTGCAAATCTGAATCCTTGGGATGTACCCTGCCTCCCCTTAAAGTTTATCTCAATTATCCTGGGAACCCTGTATATAGCTGCAATCCCATTGAATTTCAGGATCAATTTTAGGAAACAACTGTACCTTTTTACACTTTTTTCCATTTTTTAAAAAATTAAATGTGAAATTGCTTGTTGCAATTCTCTTCACAGCCTGCAAGTTAATATCACAGCTAACTTGCATCTATATTTATTCTTGTTGTGATCTTCACGCAAGAAAAACTTGGATCACATAAATATTTGTTGATCTATTTATAGAGAACATTTTCGGTCTATTTGGATTTCTGTCTTAGAGGGCTACAAAAAAACAAAAAAACTTTATGGCCCGCGCGCTATTATTTGCCCACCCCTAACGTAAGGCATTATAACTCAAGATAAAATTCTTCAAAAAAAATAATACAAATGCATAATACGCGTTTCTTGCCCTGCTTTGTAGTAACTTAAACAATTGCCATAAATATTTACTCCAACAATCTAGAACCAAATCTACTATTTCTTTCGGTAAATTCAATTCATTTATAAATATCGACATTTTCTTTCTTTTGCCCGTAAGGCTTGAAATAATGTATCAAACCTGGATATAATACAAGAGCTTTATGATTACATATTTGATTCTCTTAAGAAAAGAACGAAAAAAAAAAACTACCGGCTTAAATTTAGAAAAAAAAAAGCACCTGATATTCTTAAAGTTACTTTCTAATACGGAGAATTAAATTAAACCCTATTAAGAGAAAAAGAAATTCGAAAGCGTTATATAGAACAAATGCCAAATAGTTTCAAACAAAACCTCCTCTATGTTTCCCCTAGCAATGATAGAGTTCGGAAGTAAATCTTTTTTCAGTAACTTTTTTAAAACTTAGATCTCAAATTCAAATCTATTTCTATGTAATTTTTGGCTTCTTTCTAGCCTAAAAACACACTTAACCCAAATAGTCCTGAGAGTAAGTCAAACATCATAATAAAAGCTTAAAAGTTCCCTACAGAAAGTGAGATTAAACAGGAGCAGAGGTAGATCTCTAATTTTGCTTAGAGAAAAATCCTAAGCAGTTTATTTTTTTAGACCCTTGAATGAATGAGATTATACATATTTAAAGACCCGGTCAACAAAAAAAAGGTTAGTAAAAACATTATTTTATTTTATTCTGCTGTGTTGCAATCCGTTACACTGCAGTAATCCGATTAAAAGATTGTTTTCTAGTGTAGACAATTGCAAAAAAGGGATTTTTTTTATCTTCCTCAACACACGAAGTAACACTGCCTGGGAGTTCGTGCTGTGTTCTCGAAATGGATTGGAACGGATTCAATCATGGTAAAATTCCTCTGCGCTTCAATAGCGTTGGAAGAATTTTTTTTGTTAAATAGTTGGCAAACCTTGGTCATTGCTTTCGATGACATCTCATCTGTATTTAAGTAAAAAGAATTAAATTTTGTTTGCTTTGAGCTGAGAACAATAGTATCTGTTTTTATAGCTGTCTGTTTTTTATGCGTACCACTGTGGGTCAATGTGTTTCACGGTCGGTTGGGGTCTGGGAAAGTTCTACAAATTGTTAGCATTCAATTTCTTAAGTAAATATAGTCTGTTTTGTTTATTTAACTATTCGGTACGAAATGCTTAAGCAATTGCTTTAAATCTAACTTCTCGACGAAGGAGAAAGGTACATTTGTAAGAAGCTATTTTCCCACAAATAAAACCTTTTATAGAAAAATAGCTCTGAATGTTTGTCTTTACATTAAGTTAAAGAACAGAATCCAAATTTTTTCAGAAAACATTCCAATATAATTATTGTAATTTAATTTTATTAAGATGCATAAATAGCAGCTTATTTCAACATACCAGGTGTTAGCTAAGAAACTAAAACGTAACAAGGAAAAAGATCGATAGGTTGGAGAGATATGAAAATTGCAGATTGGTATTTCTCAGAGTACGCAGGGTTGATTAAAGAATTCTTGAGACCTTAGGCAAAGTGCAAAAAAAGAGCCCCCCTCCCGAGAATCTTTTAAGTCGTTTATTAAATACACGTTGTCACATACTTATACAATTATTATCCCGTAACAAATAAATGTGTCTCACAATATTCAACAGACTTAGATACAAAAAGACTCAACCGATTACTTTCTTTTGACTATACGAATAATGATGATGTATGGTGGTAGGCCTAGGCCTAGACCCTTGCTATGAACCTGACATAACAATGTAGTTTTGCCACTGTTACTAATTGGCATATAGTTTGAAATGCCCAAATTTTTGGAGAATATGTTCCGATATAACATTTGATTAATACAATTATTCGAGCCATGATCTTAATCAGACTGAGACGAGGCCCTGGGCCCAGTTGGTCAATGTCTTAAAATGTACTTGATGGTACAGGATTTTGTATGGCATAAAAAAGTTCAAAGTCTTGACAATTGAGAACACCACTGCTACCATCTGGGTAAGGGGCAAAAAAAAACCCCTAACAAACAGAGACATAATAATTGTGTGACATGAAATACATTATTTAACTTGATTTAACAGCTAAAAATGCTCCAATATGTTTTAATGAGTAACTATGCTCCAGTATGATTAACAGAGTGTGTTTTTATCATACATGCCTAATTCACGTCATATATTTTTTTGTGATAAAATTTACATATAGCAGGAATAGGTATAATGTGAATTACAATAACATAAAGCAATATTATTGTTTTTGAGCATTAAAAATTTGCACGCATTATTGAATAATATTTTTGTATCCTAATGTGTAGCGTTAGCAATATGCAAAAGTCACTTCTATGGAAATATCTGCACCAGTCTCCTCTTTTTGTCTCTACTTTGAGCCATAATTTTCACATCACATAAAATCCAGTACCATAGTGAATATAAATCTATAAATTACGTTTCCCTACGACCAAAGATATTTTTTTATCGTGTTTTACTTTTGAAATGAAATGGAATCTGACACTTCCAATTTCTCTTTAAGTCAGCCATTAACAAAGTAATTTCTCAATGCAGATTCACTTCAATGCGCTTGAACTAAAAGATACTACATTTCACCAAGATACAATAACAAATTCAAAAATTCATCAATGTAATTTATTTCCTAGTAGTAAATGATCATTACATTCAGATACAGGGAGAAAGTTAAAGATATGAGATAGAGTTGAATATAAACTTACGTACAATAACATAAAGATCATTTAGAGTGCATTTTCGCTTCCCTTTATGGTCCCATTTACGTATTAGGTTGCTGTACCTGTATAAAGTCTCCGTATTAAACAAAATAAACCTTAAAAGTGTTTCTCTGCAATTTGTTAAATGACATGACAATTATTTAATATTAGTTTTGCGAGAAATAAACCTAGTTGCGATAGAAATAATGTTGTCAAATTCTCTCTAAAGAAATAGGATTACGGAAATGGAATTCAAATTGAATCGCGTCAGATTTAGGAAATCAAACATTTCACTTATCGCTATACTCAATGATAATCTTATTAACAAGCATTTCAACAAGAGTTAAGATACGCATTGTAGCATTGACATCTAATGCCTCAGATTGTATTTTAATGCTGATTTTAATATGCATTCGTTATTTATTCATAATATGATAGTGACTATTATCTCAATTTCAAGTGAAATACATCTAGAAGTTACTAAATAGCATAAATATAGTGACAGATTTTAGAAATAAGAAAGCAAATATCTAATTAGAAGAGAACTTCAGTTAAAACTCTTTAATACAATGTTTTGGGAGATATTCGTATTGTTATTTCAGTTTTCATGGCAAGGTAACTAAATTTATTTGAAGCCAAGTTTTACGAATGTAACGAGACAAAGACGAGGGAAGTTTTATTCGAAAATATGAAGAAGGCAGCGAACAGTAAACAGCCTCATTAATGAATGCTTCGGGGGATTGTTTGTAATGAAGAGTTTGCGTGACAATAATTTAAAATTAGGCGATGCATACATGTACATAACAAAATGGTTAAGTGTTCAAAAGAAAAAAAAGTACGGCACCCTACGTTCAAATGCTAATGAAGAAGATTAGTTATGAGATACGATTTTTATTCTATTTAATACTACATTCATAATTGAAAGTTTATGATAAACGAGTTTTTTTATACAGATATTTATTTCTACACGTAACAGCTTATAATTCTATTAATTGAAAGCAGTCTAGAGCATTAGTTTCCAACTCCCAGGCAGTGGACCAAATGGTATCGGGCCACCCAAGGAACGTTAAATTATTTCCTTTTTATTTACTGTGGTGTATTTCTCTCGGGTTTGTGTGACTTTCCTGGAAATAACTTTATATTCCATGTTAAATTCCTTTATATTAAGGTGTGACCAGTTTTTCAGTTCCTACTATTAGCTCACACTCTCTATTTATTTATTTATTTATTTATCTTGGTGGAATTTTCAGTCGTTAATAAAATACATTTTAAAGCGCTCAATTGAGCTGAAATTTTATACACATGATTATTTTGGGGGACAATAAAATAATTTAATTATAATTAATAAAAATTAACTGATTAAAACTAATTATTTAAAGAATTTTTTTCTCACGTTTTAAGGCATTCAGTTAAACTGAAATTTTATACACACGATATTTTTGAATGACAATACGATACTCTAATGATAATGAATAAAAATTAATTACCACTTAATGTTGTGATTCTGCTATATGTAAATACATATTTATATTAATTGTAACTATTTAATAAAAAGTAGCTAAAATAAAATTTTTCTTTGTTGATCTAAGAAGGTATTGACTTAAAATTTTATTTTTATGTTACTTGTTTACAATTAAAAGGAGGGCGACAAATATAAGAAAAAATTACAACGTAAATATATGAAACATTTTATTAATCCAAACAAAAATACGCTAATTACGCTTACAATATTTTTCAATATTTACTTAAGCAAGTATTTTTCCACTGAATGATTTTTTTTTGTCAATATATCATTATTTAATACATCGAGAATTTCGGAGCAAAAAAAAAAATCCTTTGTACTGAATTTTACGGTAAGTATTGCAGCTAAAATATCAACATTCAATTGGGATTTCTCACTTGTCCAAAAATCATCGAATTGAAAAAACTCTTTCAACTGCTGCATTAGTTCCTGGACAGCACAATGTAAATTCAACAAAAATAACTAAATTTTGAGATGGAATGTAATCATTTTTGAAGTGGTTAAACATGTCCTCCCATCTTTTTATCAATTTCAACATGCTGATTTCCACATCGTTCTAATTTATCAGAATTTAAATATGTATTCAGTCTTCTAATTTCTTCAAACAGGCGTATAACAGTTCGGGTTGGCATCTCTGAATAGAGATTAAAAGATTAATTTTAAAATATTGAAAAGGAGGACAAGTAGAAGGGCACTTTTTGAGGAAGGACAGAACTAATAAAAGAAGGACTGTCCTCCCTAAAGGAGGACGATTGGTCACCATATTTATATTCATCTTTTGTGGTATAACTCTATTTTATTCTGAATGCCTATTTAAATACAATTTTAAAATTATTAAATCAAATCAATCTAAAATATAAGCAATCAGCGTCCCACCCTCAGTGGTATAATTATCAAACGTTGACCGGTCCGTGGTGATAAAAGGGTTGGGATGCTCTAGTCTAGAGGTACGAAGCGTACGCCTCCATTTTTTTTCCAGGATCAGAAATGGAGCTTTCTCTAAAAGTGAAAGAAATTAAATTTCGCAGACTTTTTAATTTCTATTATTCTGGCCTTATTCTCACTTTTATTTCTTCAACAAATACTGTTTTATCTGATATATTATCATTAAAATATGTTTGCTTACCATAACGATCCATTTTAATAATAGTCGCATTATAGTGTTCATCCTCAGATATGAAATTTTCCTTTATTATATCAACTTTTCTAATAAGGGCTTGAATAATTCCAATAAGTGAATGGAATTTTAACTGCCTTAGGGTGTTTAAAAATGAAAAGTTTTAAATTAATGTAAATAATAGTAAAAAGTTAATATCTTTCAGTGTTTTTAGTTGAAGGTTTTTGAGCATGATTGTATAAGACTAATTATAAGTTAGTCTTATTGAGTTTACAAATGACCTGCTGTGGTCTTTCAACAAAAGAAATTTTCTTTACTTCTGTTGCAGAGCATAGTAAAAAATGTGAATAAAATTCATTATATTTTCAAAAAACAAAAAAACAAAAAAAAACAACATAGGGATAATAATTTTATCGTTATTAGTTTAAATTAAAACACACACAAAAGACATTAAAAATAAAATATTGCTTTAGGAGTAATTTCATTTTCACAAAATTTTACTCTAAATGTTCTATTTTTTTTAAAAAAAATATTCAGCTTTATAAGAACATCATCGTTATTTTTCATTTTCCATTTAAATCACCGTTTTGAATATTTGAGGCAGTTATGAAATCTTAAAAAAACAATATTGCGAATTAAAAATTGACTTTTACTGTCAATTTATACATAAATCATGAAATATTTAAGGTATCCGACTACCTTCGGAACCGTGATTTTAAAAAGACGCATAAATGGATGATTTTAATGATATTTAGTGTCACTCAGATTAGAATACACGCATAAAATTGTTTTAAGGACACATTTTGATCAAAAAAATTTATTTAAATACAATATTTTAGCAAAAAATTAACTTAGAATGATCTTTTATCAAAATGTTCTCCTTTTGTGAAAAATGATTCTATTATAATAATATTTTGCCTGTATATAGCTCAGACCTCTCTACAGGGGCTCAACTATGATTTTTGAAAAATTCACATTATTTTCAGAGTTACCACCAATTGAAATAATTATTGGAGTTTTTTTCTTAAAATTGCTCCCCTCTGTTGTCGTAAAATATGGATAACCCACTTCTAAGTTATATATTTCAAAAATTCTAGTAGAACCTCTGTATAGAGGTCTGAGCTACATACAGGCAAAATATTATTATAATACAAGCAATTTTTCACAAAAGGTGAACATTTTGAAAAAAGATTATTCTAAGTTAATTTTTTGGCAAAATATTGTATTTAAATCATATTTTTTTGTCAAAATGTCATTAAAACAATTTTATGCATGTATTCTAATCTAAGTGACACTAAATTTCATGAAAATTATCCATTTATGCGCTTTTGCAAAATCGCGGCTCCGAACGTAGTCGGATACCTTAAGACAACGTTATTACGATATTTTTATCATAGGAAGTGAAACATTTGTTCATAAAAGTGGTTGTAATTGTTTTAATTTAGGAAAATATTTTTGGCATTTATAAAGGTAATTTGTTTATCAAATTACAAAATTTAAGCAAAAAGTATATTCTTATGTTATAGAACAAAAATTTTATGTCAGCTAGAGAATTAAAATGGCTTAAACCTTGTCTATGGGACGGGAAAATGGAATAATACTTAAGCTAAATAAAATGAACACTAGATACAAAAATTATTCCAAATAAGCGAAATCGAAATTTCAAAATTAGGATATTGAAAAAGGATATTTAATTTTATACATAATTCTGAAATCAAATATAATTATTTTATTTTGTATTGCTGAACAAAGTAAAACATATAAATGTATAATATTTGAGTCTGTATACATTTTGGGAGATATAAGAATTGTCAATTCATTATAGGAAAATAAAATTCAGAAAACATTGATGTCTGTAAGACTTTATTTGGTTAAATGAAAAAAATAGTCATTTTTCAGTTACTCCAAATATAACATAATAAATTTTTGTTTTTAATCATACGATTTATATATATATATTCTGTAAAGCCAATATACTAATTGATAAATCGATAAAAAATATTTAGAGCTATTGATTATATTCTTTCTTTTACCAAGCATTTTTGAGATTTAATTTTTGTTTGTTTTTGCATCAGAAGATCGAAGAAACTCATAGTCAATGACAATAAAATCAAAAATTCTAGAATTTATTTATGGCATTCCATAATTTTTTTTTTCAAGCATTCCTTCAAAATTAGTTCAAGTCTCTATCATTACAATTTTTATTTAACCAAAACTTAATAAAAAAAAGTTATAAGGATAGATGCATAAGGGTTATGAAAGATTGTTGATATAATGGTGTAACTTAAAGTACAAAATTAAAAGAGTACATTGAGGTATAATTTTATGCGTTCTTAAAATGAACAAAAAATAGATTTATCCTTCAATGCGTTACATGATTAGATTTTGATTTTTGTATTATTTTTGTTTCAATTCTTTGAAACAGTTTTCGAGATAATAACTAATAATAATATTGTCGATCATTTTGTAACCTTGAGAATGTACAAAGGATGCATGGATGTATATTTTTTGACAGTTGCTAAAGTTACCCTGTGAATTCATCCATAAAAATATATTTTGAGATTGAAGTCAGCTTTATAGTTAAATTCTGTGCAGTTTTTGTATTCTTATTTTCTGTTATTGTTGATACGTTTTTATCAGAATCAATTGAATAAACAAAGGATTGATTTTTTTTCGATTCTCCTTTACTTTTAGTTATTTAATTTCTTAATAGATTTTGTTTTGTTATACCTTCTATAAATTTTCCAATAAACCTGTTTTTTATTTTCCGCAATTATATATGTCAAAATGCAAAAGAGCTGAAGAGAGCTTAATTTTTTTTTTAGTTTTAGACGTAGTCAAGAGCACAGATTCAAGCTGTAAACTCTATTACTTCTTAAAGAGAACTATATCGCTAAAAAAACCTAAAAGAACTAAATTCCGAATATGATAATTTTATATATATATATAAGTCTTAGAATGATTTTTAACTTCGTCCATTATATCGTTGCAATTTGAATATCTTGTTTTTTTTTACCTGGTTAATTATTATGCTTACCTATAGCAGAGGTTAACTTCTTTGAAAAGAAAAGAACAGGTAAAATCATATAGTTAATTAAAATCGATTTTAGTTCTTATATCTTGTACGAATCTAACCTCAGAACTCTGTAACTGCAATAGTTACATGAATTAAGGTAAGAGTTCGTTCATACTCGCTAAAACATTAAAATTAATAATTAGTGGCTAAGAGATGATTTATGTTGAGTTTGTGTGTGTGTGTATGTGTTGTTTGTTGCTTATTCAGTTCCTACACTATTAGCTCACACTCTATATATATTTATTTATTTATCTTGGTGGAATTTTCAATCGTTAATAAAATACATTTTAAAGCGCTCAATTGAGCTGATCATTTTGGATGACAATACAATAATTTAATTATAATTAATAAAAATTAATTGATTAAAACTAATTATTTAAAGAATTACAAATACACAGCCACATTGGCATCATTTTTGGAGACTTGTGTCGTAACTTGAAAAGGTTTTTTTCTCACGTTTTAAAGCATTCAATTGAACTGAAATTTTATATACACGATTGTTTTGGATGACAATACAATACTTTAATGATAATTAATAAAAATTAGTTACCTCTTAATGTTGTGATTCTGCCATATGCAAATACATATTTATATTAATTGTAACTATTTAATAAAAAGTATCTAAAATAAAATTTTTCTTTGTTGATCTAAGTAGGAATTGACTTAAATTTTTTTTTATATTACTTGTTTTACCTGATAACTCTATAAAATGTCACCAAACATGGCTAAAACTAAGATTGATACAACAAACTAAAACCTATTGTTCCTCAATCATACATCTATTATTTAAAAAATAACCTGACAACACATTAATGATCCAATTTTAATTTTTTTAAGTTTTACAAATTCTTCGTTCGCCGAAATAGATGAATTTTTTTCTATATTATTAATTTGTATTGGTCTATTAGTCAAACTACTTTGGAAACAAATTTATTACTGAAGTATGAGATATGTTTATTTAAAAAACGCTATACGGATGTATGAGAAAATGAAATACTCTTGAAAAATTGAAGTTCAAGCATTAAAATTTCTTACCTGAATATGTAAATCTATTCTAAAAATAACAATATGGGGGGGGGGGGTGCTAGTAAACACAAACCATTTTAATTACCCAACTAAAAACATCACAACAAAAAAAAAAAAAGGAAACATTAGAGCAGGCTGATAAATAAATTGCATGCAAAATACATATGTCAGAGTTCAAAAAATGCAATCATAATTTTCAAAATATCCACAGAAAACGAATCTTTTTACTGCCAGGCAAGTGGGATAGAATTACAAACATGCTAACACAGCCCACAATCTATTTATAGTTACCCTACCTTTTTGTTGTTATTCTGAAGCCATTCTCTCGTGAACATGTGAAGCCTGTGAGTAAGGGTTCAGAGTTCAAAGTTTCTGCTTCCACAGCTGAAAAGCATTTCGGCAGGATAATTGGTTTATTTTTAATCTGGGAATAATTTCCTAAGCTCTGCGAAAAATTCTGTATTTAGAATGCAGTGCTGTTAGGGTTCAAACACAAATACATTCTTCTGAATTATACATATACTTAAAAATATGTTATGAAACTCTCTCGTGTTTTAGTAATGAGACTTGCATGTTTATTTTATTATTATTGTTCAATACACATTCTACTTTTTCCATCATATCATTTGCATTTTCTGAAATTTATGCACATAAACAGATCTGAAAAGAACTATATACTCTAGATCAGACAGAGGGTGCCAAAGTGGTGGTCTACGAGAAAATTTCGCTGTGAAAAATGTGTGGAACATAATTACTCATCACGTAAACTATGTTTTAAGATGCGTTGAAACATAATTCAATTTATTACAATACGCGCGAAAAGTTATAAAACGCTGCTTCATAGAAAAGCGCCATTTCATAGGAATATCTAATGCTAAAAGTTTGATATACTTAAAACTATTTTTTAATTGTTTTGTTTTTACAGTTTTTGTTTTTATATTATGGTTTATTAATGAAGCTTTCATAATTTATATAGTTACGATTAATACTTTTATTTTGTTAACTAGGTACAATTTATGTGTTCTTAGATCACAATTTTTTTTTATAAATATATTTAACTTATAAAAATTCTATTAGTGGTCCGCGGGCCTTAAATTATGAATTTACTGGTCTGTGAGGTCAAAAAGTTTGGCGACCGCTGCTCTAGATATCCTTTAAAAGTTTTGTCGCTTAACTGTAAGGAGGAAAGATGGCAGAATAAGATTACAGAGGAAATATATTGAGTTAAAACAGCGTGTAGAAAATATTGTAATTCTGTTACGTAGTCTCTGATGCTGATAGTTATGATCAGTATAGATATAGGGTTAGATTTATTGTAGGTGCAGTTGAAATTTGCATCTTTCTCCCATATTATAAATACAGTGGGTGATCGGTTAACGAACATCATCCGTTTCAAGACTATGTTCGCTATCCGAATTGTTCGTTAACCGATCATCGATTCACCATACACTTCTATGTGAAATCGATTAATTCGTTCTGGAGACCCTAAGAAAATGAAAACAAAACCGAAACTGATGGTCTAATGTGTATGAATATTCTATTGGATTTTTTTTTCAATAGAACTTTGAAGTTTAATAGGTAAGCAACATAATTCAGGAGAGATGAAAAACGATTTTTAGTCCGTTTCTCATATTTCACGTATTTTTACGGCGTTAGCACGTCATCGGCACCTTTATATTTTATAGTCTACACTGTTCGAAAAAATTAAGAATTCGCTTAATTTATTTGCCATGTCAGCAAATCCACTCGCCCATAACTTATCAGCTGTCAGAAAATATTGATATTCATATTGAAATTCAAGTATTCAAGTGTGTATTGATTTTAGTCATAATAATAATTTATTGAATGACCTTTAAGTTCATTGTTAATTCAAGTTTCATTTAGTAATTATCAATACTAAGCATGCTTTAAACATTTCTCCTTTCAGTGATCTTATTTTGTATGCAAAATGATAACAAATGTTTAATATTAATTTTTTTTCCGAGCCGAGAAGTGTTCGTTAGAATTCGTTTTGTTCATTATCAGAATATGTGTTCGTTGTCCAAACACAAAAATTCTTTCTTGAAAGTGTTCGTTATCCGAATATGTGTTCGTTAACCGATCACCCACTGTAGTATATTCTGATTGCACTTACAGTACTGGCTTAAATTATGGTTAATTTCCTTTAAAATGACAGCTGTAAATATGTTTGATGAAAAAGAAAAAAAAATGGTCGAGTATTTTAACCTGATTTTATGTGCAATTCTCCCTTCGAACTCGAGGGCTTTCGTAAAAATTAACCAAAGTGAATAAACAACACAACGAGATTCTTGCATATTTACTAATTAACATGCAATAAATATTTAGAAATGGGGACTTTTTTACTTCTTTTGAAATTATATAACTTCCTTCCCACAATTTAATTTCTCTCTATTTTTTTTGTCTCAAATTCCAGTTCATTTGTTTATTTTTAAATGGAAAGTGTTCCACACAAATGCGATACACTTAAATGAAACTTTTACAGTGATTTCACATTTAAACAGAGACATAACACTAAACAAATACAAAAATATTTTATAAAAGGGGGGAAACGTTTATAGAGTATGTGGACACATCTGAAGTACATTATCATTTATCCTGTCAGATTAAATGCACAATTTTATTTTTTGCTTATTTTCTCCAAGAATTCTGTCATTTGTATTTGTTTCTTTATATAGCGTAACAATTTCAACTCTGACATTTAAATGTCTATTCCCATTAAAAAGGAAATTTCCTTATTGATTCAAAACAATATGCATAATATGTAATTGTTATTCAAGAGTATATAATAAAGCAAGGAGTAAAATAAATAAATGCATTCTAGAGTTAATTAATATTAGATACACTTAATAGTAAAGTAAGTAATTTGAATGATTGATATGACTTGTTTGTGTGCAAGAACAGCAAATGTACATGCACAATCAATAACACAGATACAATATTGAATTATTAAAAGAGCGAAAAAGATTTTTGCGTGTATTTTGTTTGATATTTAATGTTTATGTGTGTACCATATTCTTTCGAATCTATGCCGCCATCAATTCTAAGCTGCACTCCAAATTTTCAACACGTTTTTTAAAAAAAAAAAAAAAAGGCTTAAAATGGTTTACATCGATAACCAATATTTAAGAAATTAGTAATAAATTAAAATGAGAGCTAATAAGCAGTTAATAATTAATTTATTTAAAAAAAATAAAAACTTTTAAATACATACATGAAGCCGTAATTGCTCTAACCGTTAATATCATGTTTCCCCCATCGAAAGAATTTTCCGTCTTCGATTCTAAGCTGCACCCGATTTTCAGGAGCATTTATATTGGAACAAAAGCGCGGCTTAGATTCGAATAAATACGGTACATTACAGTTTTTTTTATGTATTTTACTGAGAATCTAAAGAGAATTTTAACAAGGCTGAAATTTTTATTCTCGATATCTTATTTTTCATTCTCGTGTGTTCTATACCTTCAATTATTTTCTTCTATATTGCATAGATCCAATCCAATTTATCAAATTAAGAAAAGTCTAGATAAATAAAGACTACACATAGAAAGATGTACTTAATTTTATAGCATCTAATTCTGTATCTATTCTTTCGAAATTCATTTAATTCAAGCAAAAACCTTTTAGGTTTTTACCTAGTGTTCAATAACATTCAGGTAAATAAACCTAGTTTTTTTTCTCTCCGTTTTTCCCTATCGTTTTATCTGTAGTTTGTTTCTTCATCAATCGGTTAAAAAACAAGAAATTCCTTTTACGCCAATTACGCCTTCAAGAACAAAACAATCGAAAAAGAAAAATAATAATAAAAAAAGACACATACGGGTCATACCCTTTTCCTTCCCAACACCTAGGTAATCATTCACAACAGTTTGTGTATCCAATTTCTTTTAGTAGCTGGACCGTGTAATGGTAGCTTTGAGTATAAATGACGTAAATTTAATTAAAAAGTGTCGCTGGTTTTATTGAGAGTGAAAAAAGAAGACACTAAGAAGATTACGGGTTAAAACGAGAGAACAGCGGGTTACAAAAACTATCGTCTGGAAAAATAGCCTCGAAAAGGAAAACTGCTTACAAAGGAAAGCGTTGGTGGTAGCTCAAATGCTGTTATTAGAGTTTTAGAAGAAAATTCTTATTAATTAGTGAAGGTCTCAGCGATTCATTTTGTTTTTCATTTATCACTTGATGTTTTTTTTTTTAAAAAAAGTTCTGCTGGAGTGATTATTGCTCATGGATAAAAAGCAAGCAGGATTATAAATATTTATTGTGAGTAAAATCGAATGAGGAGATGGATATCTAATTTAAGCTTTCCTAATTTTTTTCCATAAAAGAAAAAGAAAAAATAGCCGATCGTTTATTTGCTCATTTATTATTCTTCTGTTTTTCTCATGTTGAATGTTTTATTCATTATTCATGCATTGTTTTTATTTATCATTCTAAATTAAAATGGTAAAGCATTTATGGTGATCTTTAAAAGGTTGTATTTAAGAACATTACATTTAATTTTAAGTTTTTTAGTTTGATGACGTTTAGGCATACATACACTTTAAGTTGTTACAGGTCATTTTTTTCGGAAATCTTTGTTTTTAAATTAAAATGAAACTTTCAACATTTTTAGGCTTCTTGTTTTTCAGTTATTTCTTTATCTAGCCTGAATTACCATTTTAAAAATCAATAAGTCTGAAGTTATTCGAAAGAATAATTTTTAAGACAAAATGGAAATAATTTCGTGTTAACACTTAAAAAAATTTTTTTTAACTGTTTCTTTACGAACTATTTGATTCGGAATTTTAAATAGCTAAGATGTATTTAGCAGAAGTAAGAAATTTAAGTTTTATTGATTGTCAAATAAACTGTGATTTTTGAGAATTCAAAAATTAATTTTCCGTCTTATTGTTGAATAAGCTCGTGAATGAAATTCTCGAACTATATATATTCTCGAATGAAAAGCAATTAAAAGTGTGATATATTAAACAGATAAAACATCAAAGAAAAAATAAACACAATTAATATTTCACAAAACAAATAAGCGATTTAAAATTTGAAACTTCTCCGTTTCGCCAACGCAAATCTCGCCAAGTTGGTGATATTGTCGACAACACACAATATACACGTAAAAAAATGTAAATAAATATCAGTTCTGAATGGTTTTTTCATCTATTTTTGATGTATTATGAAAAAGAAATTTCTGATAAGAAAAGACTACGACGTGTTTTGAAAAAGTGATGGTAAAAGGTTACCAGTGGAAATATTTCGTTTGGTATCCATTGTATAATTTTTGGCGACTTTATTGCCTGCGCCGTAGAAACGGAAAAGTTCCAAAATTTTAATTTCGATGTAAGAATGATTTCTAAAAATGTTCAAGAAATATTATTTAAAATTTTCTGATTATTTTCAATCAATTTTCAATTGTAATAAAATACTTAGCAAAAATTATGCTATCAAATTTGGATATCATTATATTCTAATCTGAAATGAAAAATCCAAGACTTCTCTCGTATATTATATTTAAGATACTATCTATTTTTATATTCGAACTATTTTCTTAGGCTCAAAGCTACAACAAATAGTTCAAGCAGAAGAAATTTACAATTAAACTCTTTGACCTCAATAAATAGATACTTGTTGATCTATTGTTCATTAACGTAGTAATTCGAGGCTAGAGGAACCAATCTCGTAAATTTGAGTCCCAGACTACAGGCGAGAATGACAATTGAGTTAGCACATCAATCACCAAACTTCCACACTAAGTCAACGTGAAAATTAACAGAGATACTGGATATGGCGTAAATTTTCATATGACAACATAAATAAATTTTCTAAAGATGATACTATATAATTTGAAAGACGGTTTATATCAAAGACTAAAGAAACAAACCTCATTTTTATTTTATTTTATGGAAAGATTTCTCTATAGCAGGTAAATCTTAACACATTCACGTTTACTAAAAACTAATTTTGCTTGCGAATCCAAGATATTCAATGAGGTTGATTCCTGTGACATCATAGTCACATGATAGTGAAAGCCACGTGAATCTAGCCAATCAATTCAAAAACTCATGTGACGTCATAGTCACACGATAAAACCTATCTTGTGTTTCCAACTAATCAGTTCACGCGCTCCGGTGTTGCCCAGTTTTGCTCTTTGCAGAAACTTTCTCTTAAAAAGTACATATGTATACAAAATGCATTTTATTTAAAAGTATAAACATAAAATACGACTTTTTTTTTAATTTAAAAAAAATCTTTTTGAAGAAATTTTTTTCCCTAACATTTAAACATCTTTAACCAAATATGAAATTTGAAATTTTATCTGAGTTTTACAAATAGAACAACAAGTACAATTAGTTTAATGTTTGTTTTGAATTCAATGGAAAATACGTGTTTGTTTTTATCATGTGACTTTATGAATCAAGCCCATACAATAATATTTATTTAATTATTTTTTTTTTGAGTAATAAACAACAGCTCGAGAGATGTATGAAAATATTTGCTAAAATTGAACAAGCGAGAGCTATGTCAAAAATACAGAGCTGTTAGATAAATTACAAATTGCAATAAATAAGATTCTCTCTCGTTTAATAATTTGCATAAAGGTAATATTTGTTTCTTAAAGCGATTATTGCAGAACGTGAATGATGTACTTAATTAAACTAACTATTTAAGTCACGAAATATAATTAGGAAAGAAACATTGTTAAAACAATAGTTAATGCTATTATTATTTTTAAACAAAATGTGCATAAATTTATAATTTTTGTTACTTATATGTACATAGATACAGTGGTCCACTAAAATGTTCGTAAACTTGCAATTTTCTATAAAATGTAATGTTTTTGACAAACAAAAATTAATATATCGGAATTGTAATTTTTTTATATCTACAATTTGTTCTTATTGAAATTACATAATTATTTTTTAAAACATAGGATAACTATTATTTAAAAAAATTAATAATCAAAAAACCACTAAAAAAACACCCTAAAAATCTTCGTACACTAAAAAAAAATTTCAACATACTTTAAATATTGTATTTGTTTCTTAATTTAGTACTTAGTAAGGTATCTTTTAGCGGCCAAAACCATTTTTAAACGTTTTGGAATAAATTTCATCAGCTTTTTGTAATTTCTGCATAGATGTTCCACCATTCTTCTGATTATTATTTATACTTCTCATTTTACTTTCATATGTCATGTTTTCTTTTTCTGAAATCAAATTCTCACCAAATATGTTCTCGGGCTTAAAATCAGATGAATTAGAAGGTTTCAGAATTTGGGGACAGATATTGAGATACCGGCCGCGTACATTGAGAGCAGTGCTCTTGGCGTCATTATCTTGTTAAAAAATGAAGTCGTCTCCAATATCCAAATTGTTCTTCAAAATATTTAAATATAGCTCATGATTCACAATACCGTAAAAAAAATGCCAAATTAGCTAATCTTGAAGCCAATGACCGTTTCATATCTATATAAAGAATTCGTAAAATAAAAATAATGTCAAATTTTAAAGAAACTACCTTTTCTTAAAACTGTAAAAAGGGAGATTTCTTTTTAATGAATTTTTAATATGTATAAAGAAAAGAATCACAATTCCTTTTTTTTCTTTTCAAATTGCAAGTTTTGATTTGACATTGTTTCAATAAGTAACGCAATTCTATTGATTTCGTTATGTATTATTTAAATTACTTTCTTAAAAGCAAGAATTAAATTAGAATTGTGAACATTTATCAAACTTTTATAATAAATACAAAGTGAAATAAAGTTTTTAAAATTCATTATTATTATTTTATGATTTACAGGTTTTGAATAGTTCGAAACGTTTTTTAAAAAGTATCTATCATATAAATGATTTCGAATGACAACCCAGTATTTGTAAGTTTAAAAGAAGATGTTTAATTATAAATTTCGTCTCTGCATCACGGAAATATTTTTGTGATGTTTGAAAAGAGCTATTTTTTATAAAGATTTCATTATAAAGAACCGAAAACAATTTGTTAAATATTACTTAAAATACTATGAACTAAATTAAAATCCATCAAAAATATTTATATTAAACTTTGAGAACTTCAGACATTTTGTTGATTTGTGTTTGATGTAGAATAATATCACAGCAGAGGTATATAAATTGCTTCATTTAAAAATATTTATTTTATATTCGTAAATATAAAACCATTTGACGTATTTTTTTTTTTAACATCGTACTCAGCGAAAGAGAAAATAATCTTCCGAAGATTACCAAATACAAATAAAAATAATTACCAAAACAAAACTACTTTTGAATCCAGATACATTTTTGTATTTCATTTTTCAATCGCTGATAGAATTTATATAATTTCAAATGAAATACGTTTCGCGGGGTAAGAACATGCGCACAATTCTTCTAAATTTCTTTTTATTTTGGAAGATTCTATAAAAATATGCAACGTATAAAAAAAAAAATATAACATACATTTGTGTAAAAAAAAAGGTATTATTGTTTTAGCAGATAATATATTATTCCATATTTGAATTTTTTTCCTTTCCTTAAATTGAAAAAATATTTTAGCAATAAAAAAACATTAATTTAAAAATTAAAAAAAAAAAAAATCAGTTTTAATTTAAACTCGGGGTACTAAAAAGGAATGTTAAAAATTACGAATTCACGATTTTATCATTTAATGCAACCTAGAATTGAAAAATTCTTATTTTAATTATAAGCAGCATTTTAATCGGAAAAGTGACATTTAGATAATAATGACATTCCAAACCAAAACAAAACATATTGTACGTTTGAAACTCTTACCATGCAAACACGCTGACAGCTTTCCAAACAACCCAAACACGTGTTTTCAAAGTACAATGGTCATTCCGTAAGTGCGGTGAATGTCCATCCGAAGGGACTGGAAAAAAGCATTCATTTTGGAAACGCGCTAAAAACGCGAGCGACTCACGTGGAGTTATTCACTCGTGTGACGCGTGGTGGCGCTGCGCGCGCAACAGGTTTTCTTTACGGGTTGCTCATTTACGGGGGCGTGCTGCTAATTGAATAATCGATCGCTTTCAATCACGGGCAAACTGACTGCGAATGCTAGAGCTTCGGATAACCTTATTAGGGGATAGAAGTTCTATTTGGATTTGCCGAGACTTTTTTTTATAAATTTAGTGTCAGGATTGTTGCTGGTATGCGTGTTTCAAATTTAGATTACGTTGTCTATTGGATATTAATAACACGAATAAAAATGTAAAATGAAATACAATTTGACTTTTTATGACGAACTTTTTAAAAGATTTGGATACACTTCTAAATAAAGTTCACAAATTAATGTAAATATTTCTCATAATCTTAAAAAAAAAACCCGCATTATTTTGTTTTATACTTTATAACCTGCAAAAACAAATAAATAAACAAAACTATAAAACTAAATTTAAGTAAATTAATTACTTTTAAAATGAACGTTAAATGGCTTTGTTTTCATGTCCAAAAATATTTCTTAACTTATCTGCCTTCTTGGTATAGTGGTCGCGGTAGCCTAGTGGTCAAGATCATGGACTCGTGGTCGGAGTGACACATGAACTCAAGCCTAAGTTCCACTGAAGACTTGCCTTGTGTATAGGAAATAATGCACTTGAAATTTGTCGAGGATCAAAATCCTCCCATTGGCGTGGTGTGGAAGCTTAGAGACGGGGTGTGTGCCCAGGACTCCTGGTCACTGGACCATGGTTCAAAATGACGAGGTCCGTCGCCAATAGCCTTCTTGTTGCTTTATAGTGTTACATAACTAAAACACACACTTCTTCCTTTTTTATATATTTACAGGAGAAACGCTCCAAGTGGTTATGCTATGGCGAAGATTCGTTTTTCAAACATTGTTTGAGGCTTTTCTTTTGTAAAACGAAAAAAAAAGATTAAATTTTACTTTTATAGGAGACATGTTAAATGTGTCAAATGGAAATAAAGGGTATTTTCTAAAAATAAGTATAAATGTTTAGTGTGTGTCTGGTTATATTTCATTCAGTTAAAGAATCAAATACAGCTCTGTAAAATTCCTGTTCATCACATGAAAATAATAAGTGTTCAGAAATGGATAAATGTAATGAAATATTTTTTATAAAGTTACACCTCTAGCAACATTTCCTGTTTAATTGTTACTTTATATGGTTCAGATCAGATGTTCCACTTTTAATTTTCCCTCCATAATAAGTGATTCTATAGCTAATTAAATGGTACAACTTTTATTCGAAACCCATTTTTGAACGAACCCGTGTTGAGGAAAAATATTTCCACTTACAAACTAAGAATTAAAGAAAAAATACCCACAAACACGGTATTATATTTCCAAATATACTTTGAAACAATTGCTTAATCCTGAAAAAAAAAAAAACACGCAAGTTTGAAAAGTATCGAAATTAAAGTCACCAGCCATTGTTAAGAATTTCAAATTAGTTTTAAAAAAATCTTTTTACAAAATTTCCCCCTTCAAAAAAAAAGGTTCTTTTAAGGAAAAGAAAAACAAACAGTAATTCTAATTCGTTAATAAGACACAATCGCTAAAATAATGCTAAATATAGAGAGGGAAAAAAGAGATCCTTTTATGAACTGAATCAAACCATGCAGAATTTAATTGTTTTAGAATCCTGCTATATTGTCTTCAAGTAACGTGTATTTTCTGAAAGCGCACTATTGTCCAGAAGGTAATTCGAACAAAATTGGAATCGATTAAAAATACATTGTGAGGGAGACTGCAGTTCGAACAATCGACTGATATAAATTACAGTTACTAAGGCCAAAAGCATAACGTAGCTGAACTCACTAAAGGATTATCGGAATATTCAAATGAATCTAAGCTGTCAACACCCATTTTTGTTCCACGGGCAGTATGCATTTGATTTTTGAAGGGGATTTTTTTGAAAGGGGAAAAATTTTTCTGGAAAAATTTAATCCTGACAAATGCCAATATTATTCTAAGGTTTATATAAAAGGGAATTAGTGTATTCAGATGAAAAAGAATTAACAAGCAAGGTAGCTGGAATATAGCAAATTCACATTTCGCAAACAAAAAAGCTTATTGCATTTCTTTTTTTCATTCATTAGAAATCTTTTTGAACTTAGAAATAGTGCTTAAAGTTCAATATTGTTCCGATTGTTCTTATTCAATTCCTACTATTAGCTCACACTCTATATATTTATTTATCTTAGTGGAATTTTGAATCGTTAATAAAATACTTTTTAAAAAGCACTAATTGAGCTGAAATTTTATATAATGATTTTTTTGATGGCAATAAATAATTTAATTATAATTAACAAAAATAAATTGATTAAAAATTTTTTAAAAAAATTAAAAAATAGCCACTTTGGGGACTTAGGGCCCCTTTTTGGGGCGTGTCGAAAATTGAAAAAGGGTTTTTTTCGCATTTTTGCATTCAGTTGGAAAAATTTTTATACACGATTGTTTTGGGTGACAATACGATACTTTAATGATAATTAATAAAAAAATTTAAATTTTTTAATGTTGTGATTCTGTCATATGTATATACATATTTATATTAATTGTAATTATTTAATAAAAAGTAGCTGAAATATAAAAATTTTCTTTGTTGATCTAAGTAGAAATTGACTTAAAAACTTTTTTTATATTACTTGTTTTTTTAGATATTGTCTGAAATTTGTTAAAGTATTTAATGTACATATTAATTTCTTTTTATTTTGGGTTATAACTAATATATAATTATTTTTTTACTGTAAAATAATTTTTCAGTTCAATTTCTAAAAAGGATGTGATTTTTATATGATTCGTTAGTCTAAAAAAGTTAATTGGAAATGATCCACGGGGCCCTTTGGGGTTGGTCAACCCGGGCCTTTGTAGCCAACCGGGGCCACTAACCCCCGCCCGGGGGCATGCAAACGGGGGCCCTTTGGCCCCCAGGCGGGAGGCTTTAAAAGGAGACACCAGGGGCCCATTGATTTTCAATTACGAACAGGGGTACGGGGTTTAATTTCTTTTTTTTAATGTTCCTTTTAAATTTTTTCCCCATAAATGCCAAAACCCGGGGGTAAAATTCAACCTTTTTTTCCTTTTGTAAGAGGGCAAAAAGACTATAATTGCGACCACAGGGATGAGATTACCGATTTACCCAATCAATCCCAGGAAAAAGAATGCGATGAAGATATAGAAACCTGGATGGCAATCAATGGGGAAGATTCAAGGGTTTTTGAATGCAAATGATGACGAGACGGACCCGTAAAAGAACCCGTCCTGTCGACGATGAAACGGGGTTTAAAAAAAGGGCAACAACAGCGTAAAAAGAAGGGTCCATCAAATGCTGGCATGTTTTTGCGTTTAAAGCAGCTATGAAGTGCTACGAAAAAATCAGAAAAGGGTGTCGTACTCAACTACTGCGCTCAAGAAAATCAAGCCTTGCAGCAAAAAAACGAAGGTGTTCAATGGTCCAGCAAAAATAAGTGTTTTTTTTTTCCACAAAAAAAAAAATGATTTTTTGTACCTATTTTCTTTTCCTTCGCACTTTTTTGCATGTGATGATTTTAAAATTTTCGCATGTGTTCAGTTCCATATACGAGGATCGTTTTCGGTGTTCGGTTTAAACCCGAACAATCGCGTATCGAACGATGTCGGTCTCAATTATTCGGATAAACGACGTTCTACTGTACTTTCTTCCTTTATATTTTTTTCAAAAAAGGAGGGAGTGTGTGGGTGTTAAATGAATTCTCCTTTCCGATTAAATTTTTTTTTAAAACTGAATAAAAATTTAAAAGAACAAGGAACTTAAATGGTGGCGTCCACTGAAAAGTAAATGAAAAACATTTTTTAAATTTTTCCGTTTTCCCCCTCCCTTTTGTCGGGTCTGTAGTGCATTTGTATTGGATAATTTATTACTTTTGATGTATTTTTTCCTTCTCTTACCTTTTATGTTTCTTTTTATTATTTTTGCTTCATATATTTGTATTGTGTAATTACGTATGTATATCGAGCAGTTATTTATAATTTGCTATTTGTAATTTTATTGTGTACTGCTGTTAAAAATGTAAACTTTGATTAATTCAATAAAGACTGGACTTAAGGGTGGTGGTTTCCCGAAATTTGTAGCTCTAAGCTCTCTTCGGGTGATCTCAGTTCCTTTCGGAATTCTGCCAATATCGCCCGAGTTGTGACTCACTAACTGAAATAATTTTCTTCAATTTATGTTTTTTAAATCAAGCAACTATAGCAGTTTAATACAGTGCTTCTCAAACTTTCAATACTTGCGACCCAATTTTCAATCATAATTTTCATCGCGCCCCCCTCCCGTACAATAACAATTTATTGATTTCAAAATTAACTTACTAAAAGCTACATGCTAAAGCTACAATATGACTTTAATTATAAACTGAAAAAATTATTAAGATAAGTATTAAATTGTGTGTATAATTTTGTATATGAAAAACCCATTGGAGTCACTAGTAATTATTAATCTTGTTCTTAACTTAGTATTGATAAATTAATTATCAAATACATTATGCAGTACAGATGCATTTATAAGTATATTATATCAATGTAAAAGTGTATTTTAATTTTTAATTATGTCAGAATGTATTTTGTTTTGCTTCCTTTCAGTACCTTTGCACTTTTATAATCTTTTATTTTTGACTTTTTGATATGCTCGCGCCCCCCTTGTAAGGTTATCACGCCCCCAAGAGGGGCAAGCCCCACAGTTTGAGAAACGCTGGTTTAATATAATAATATACAATAATACATAATATATAATCATGAACAATGTTACCTGTAGTGTTAAGAGACCCGTGCTCGAATATTGATTTAACAACAGATTCACCGTTTTAATGATTTATTATGACATACTTATCAATCTAACTATATATAAGCCTTCAAGTCCTTATGTGATCTGGAATTTAGGAAAAAAAAGAGACACTATTTAGAGAGAGAGATACTGTTTGTCACATGATTATTTTTCAGAATTACTCGATCCTGTCAACAATAGCCCTCGTAAGACTCCAATGAGAATTTAGGTCAAACCAATCCAACTGTTTCAGTCTAAATTGCTTAGACGTACTTTGAAATCAATTATCAATGTGATATCTATCAATTTATTTTGGGCACAAATCCTCCTCTAAGGATGTGTTCTGTGTTTCTGTCAGTAAATTTCTTTGACGTTTTGATTAAACGGAGATATCTACTTTCAAACGAATGAAACGAGAAGATCTCTTCTACGTTATCCAAGAAAGAGATTTTTTTTGTAAGGAACCGTATCACGTTTATGTAGTAACGTCAGCTATCACGTCTTGCGTTTATTTCAGTTCTTGTTGTTTCGGAAGAAGTCTAGAAAGCATTTTTTGTTCTGAACCCGAAAAAAATTCAGTATATCCTCTTTCTGTTATGAAGTGTATGATGGAGTGAAAATAGAGGCTCCTAAATTATTATTTGGTTTGCTTTTTAGGTAATAATAACTTGATTAGTAAGTAGAAATTACTTGTTCATTGTTTCTAAAAAGTTAGAGAAAGTGGATATTTTTTTAAAAAAATTCTTTGTAAGCAGGAATGGCATTTACAGAGTAGTATAATCATAGCAATTAAACATTTCTATAAGAATAAAACGTGGAGAATACTGCGAGATTAACGAAAAATAGTGATGTGTATTAGGGTGGATGACGGTTCTATGGTGAAATGATAAATTACTATTAATCGGAACCTACCTATATGCCAAAAAGATGCTCAGCAATATGGAGGCTAAGAGAAAGATACCGTATTTACTCGAATCTAATCCGCACTATTTTTCCAGTGTTAATGGTACTGTAATATATTTATTACTTTCTTAATAGCTTCTCACATTCATCAACACATATATAATTAAATCTTGATTAACACATTTCTTGATTAAATATATCATTCTTGATTAACATAAGTTCTATTAATTAAACACAATCAGATAACATTAAATTCAAACACAGTCCCAAGAGACCATCTCTTATATTTTCTTTCCCCGGACCACCCCTGTGGTCGCACTCTCGCCGAAGTTCTCAACTTCTTAGCCCCGACACAGTTTCAGCGCTTCACGCTAAACAAAACAAGGGACTCTCTTCCCCCTGTGACCACTTTGCCTACGATCCAACAACGTTCTCTCTCCGGGGTCAAGAAACACTCTTCCAAATTACATTAACCCTATCAGAGCCGCGCCAGCATTCCACTCTCGCCAACAGCAGTCTTAGATACTACAGCTACTGAAAATCGAGTCCGGCTTAGAATGGAAGGCAAAACATTTGTTGGATGGAGGAAATTGAGTTTCCACCTCTTTCAAAAGGAAAAATGTGACAGTCCATTCTGGTCACTTATATCGATGTCTTATTCCCGTTCCACAGTTTATGTCCAGTATTCAGTCTATCTATCCTTAACATCGTTGTCTGCTCGTATTTAGGAAATTCTTTTGTATACACTCTCTTTCTTTTAATTACTTAATGCATCAAAGATATTGGTAAAAGTATCAAGACGAGTTCACTTGATGCAAGTATGAGAAGGGAGGCAATTTTATATGCAAAAAAAAAAAAGAGAGGTCACTGAAAATTTGACACAGATGAAACAAATATACGTCAATGGCGTAAAAAAAGTATTATAATTTTTGCTTGTAAATAATCAACAGTCTTTAATAATTCTTTTATATTCCTTTTTTTATGCATTCTTTTTCAAAAATGTTGCATAAAAAATGCATTGGGGAAAACACGGAAAAAACACCGTAAGAAAATGGCCGGTCAGGCCATTCCGGGAAATCAGATGGAAATGGGAATGATGAATCATTTTTGAAACATGATACTGGCGGTTAGAATAATTATAGGTTCATGTATGTACTTGAAAGTTTTTATTAGAGGTAAAATAAGTAAGTTATAAACTTTTCATCATTTCTCGTTAAATTTTTTTTAATTCGTAAGTATCAAATATTAATGAACCTTTTAGACCTTTTTCCTTTTTTTTTTCTCAAAAACGTGTAGAGAATTCGGGGTGTGGCTTAGAATCGATGGCGGCTTGGATTCGAGAAAAACGGTAATTAAGAAAAATAATTTCAAAATTTTTAATATTGTCACAAAGGAGTTGAATTTTCGAACAAAAGGGAGAAAAAGACTAATTATGGTTAAATGACTTTTAGAGTCAAAATAAAATTATATTTCTACAATATAAATAACCAAAAAGATGTTTATAATGAGTGAGTATTCGTATGTGTGAGTAGTGAATAGTGCAATGTACATGCAACATTTCATAGTCCTAGCTCTGTCTTCCCACAACCTGTTCAAATCAAGTTTTTTTCCACGTCTTTCGTTTTGTCGCGCATTGCCATTATGACAATAGATTTTTAAAAAGTTCTATACTAAAGAAGCTGTGTGTGTGTTAAATATACCTGGTGACTTTTTCTTGTAAATATTTAGTAGGTGAAGACTCGTTGCAATAAATGTTAAAACGTACTAAAATGCCTATTTCCTCTAAGGTATCCGACTACGTTCGGAACCGAGATTTTAAAAAAGCGCATAAATGGATAATTAGTGTCACTTAGATTAGAATACATGTAGAAAATGGTTTTAAGAACATTATGACAAAAAAAAACTTATTTAAATACAATATTTTGGCAAAAGTTAACTTAGAATATTCTTTTTTCAAAATGTTCTCTTTTTATAAAAAATGCTTCTATAATAATAATATTTTGCTTATATAAAGTAAAGACTTCTCCAGAGATTCTGAACTACGATTTTTGAAAAATTCACACTATTTTCAGAGTTACTACCAATTGAAATAATTATCGGCGTTTTTTTCTTAAAATTTCTCCCCTCTGTTGATAAATCCACTTCTAAGTTGTATATTTCAAAAATTCTAGTTCAGCCTCTGTACAAAGGTCTGAACTTTTTAAAAGCAAAATATTATTATAATAGAATCATTTGTCATAAAAGGAGAATATTTTGAAAATTCGTCATTCTATGTTCATTTTTTGTCAAAATGTTGTACTTAAACATTTTTTATTGTAGTAATATTCTGACAACAATTTTATATACGTTTTTTAATCTAAGTGACACTAAATATCATAAATAGTATCCATTTATACGCTTTAGCAAAATCCCGGTTCCGAACGTAGTCGGATACCTTAAAAAATATTTATTTGAATTTTTACCATAGAAAAGCTGAAATACTTAAACTTTATTCCTTTTTTGTGGTAGTACTTAACATAAAAGTTATTTTTTTAATTTGATTTTTTTCTTCATCTCTATACCCAACAGCATCATTTCCGCATAGGTAGGCTTTGAAATTCTGAAAATTTTTTTCGATTCCCCTAATTTATATTTATGAATGTAGATATTGTCTTTTAACAAAAGATAAGAACGAAATGTATTTATTATTACTAAAAGTTACATTAAATGCAAATATATTTTTACTAGTTATGTATTATAAGGTATTAAAATAAATAAATATCATCAAATCCGCATAAAATGCTTAATTATGAAAAGGTCAATTGAAAGTTTCAATTTGCAGAACCAGTGTTTTTACATTAGGATTATTTATTTAAAATTGATATACTATTATAAGTACAGGAACATTAGGGCTGCAGTTTTTAAACTTTCTCTTTATTGTGAAGTCCATATGTTTCTGCATACTATAAATGAATAAGTTTTAAAAACCTTATTGTACAATAACAGACAGTAATTAAAAAAGACATACATTTTAATATAAAGGTATTAAAATATTTATAATAAATTTTCTCGATAAAAATACCTTATAAATAATTGATAGAAACTACCTTACCTTTCCAAGTTCGCAGCGATCGTTTTTACACTGTTTACTCTGTGCTGGCTCAAGGGAAAGTAAGAAATCACATTTTTAAACTACTGAATAAAACATCTTTTCGTTCTTCCACACCAAATCGCATTAAAAAGTAAGAATTCGAAATTATAAGGGGACGGAATAATTTATGCAAATCCAAAATGTTTTATTTCATATCAAGGACGCTTAAAACCTGTTGTTATTCTTGATTCAGGCAAAATAAGTAACACTCTAATGATAATCGCCTTTTTTTTTGCAATGCAACATTTAACATTTCTTAATATATATATTTTTTAAAAAAGTATACAAGATATCAGAACACGGGGAAACGAAGCTATTTTAGTTTTTGAAAGAAGCATCAAAAGGCGATGGACGGCAAGGAGAATGAAACAAATAAATGCCGAAAAACCTAGGGCATTTCCTTCTGGCTGTATTAGAGGAAAGATCGTTAAGAGCAATCATTAAGGCATTACAGCTGGGATGGAAAGCAGAAGGTCTTGCAAACGACTTCATCTCACAACAGATAATCTTTTCGTACGATGTGAATTTCGTTATCATCAGCGAAATGAAGAATGAAGCAGTCGTTATCTTTTTTAATGTTTTCACTACAAAACTTCTGATATTACTAGATACATATTATGGTTGATATTTTATCGTTTGAGACTTGTGTACAGATGCAAATAAATTTTAATATAGCATCATTGAATGTGTATTGGAATGTTATCACTTCTATGCGCTGATATTCGAATAAATATCAGTTATAAATAAATACCGATTAAGTATCAATGAACAACGTTAATTAATATTTAAATGTAACTAAAACATTTGAAAATCTCATCCGTAGTGTCCGACATAAAATGATAGTTGAAGAAAAAAATTTAAAAAAAATATATGGAATTATTTTAAAGAAACGTGACTTTATTTTAAGACACTTTATTCATTTGATGAATAATTCAAATTTTAATTTTCAAAATTAAATATGTGTTTGATGAAATATTTCTAAGCATAGAATTCCAATAAATTTCATTTGATCAGAAATATACGCAATACATCTTATAAATTTTTCCGAATTTACTAGAATTCTGTAAATTGTCCTACACTTTAAACATGGATTATTCTTCTGAAGTAACTTAAACGATCTGTGTGTGTGTACTGTGTTATTATTACCATCGTTGTCATCCATACTCAGTACATTATTGCAAAATTGATCTGATTAAAATTTAACAACTCACATTAATTACAATTCTGAATAAGTTAATAGTTTTATATTTTCTTTTCCATCCAGAATTCGTTTCAGTGTTACTTTTTTAAACATTCTTGAATTAAAATTCCATCAGAATCCTTTACGGAGCTTTATTGTTTTCAGAGAAAAAAATAGCGCGATTTAAATTCTAAGTGTGAATATGATGGTAAGCGCATTGCATCTTTTTGTATAACACATCTCCACACATTAATAACTACTGTTATCCAAAGTATGCATTTACAAGAAAAATGGCAATGCAGTTGATTGGCAGTGAAAAAAAACTTGTAAAAAGATATGTTATCGTATTTAAAGCTCCTAAAATATTTTTTCTGGTAAAGAGCTTCTGTATAAAAAACAAGTAATATAAAAAAAATTAAGTCAATTCCTACTTTGAATGGATGGATAGAAAGTATTTTATTAACAATTAAAAATTGAATAAGATATACATATATAAATATAATATATGTATAGGGAGAAAGTGAACTAATAGTAGGAATTGAAAAAAGCACAATTTGTCTGCATTGTTGTAACAATGCACACCCGGTTTTGCTAATCTGGTTGAAAAACAGGTTTTTGACTCAACTTTTGTCTTTGTTTCAACAGTCACATTATTACAACAATAGAGACGAATCTAAGTTGGTGTCAGAAACCGGTAATTAATTAAATTAAATTAAATTAATTAATTAATATTTGAACAAACTGTATTAACTTCAAGTGTCATCCAGTACAAGTTTAAAAAATTATTTGAACTTGATTGGATGAATAAAAAAGTATTTTATCAACGATTGAAAATTTGAACAAGATAAATAAATATATAAATAAAAAGAGAGAGTGAGAATAGTAGGAATTTAAAAACATTAATATTACATAACATTAAGAACATGCAATATATTCATGAGTTAAAGATATAAAACACCATAAAAACGTGCTTGATAACAGAGTCTAATCGTTGTCCTTAAACATTTCAAATGTTTTTTAACTGCTATGATATATATGTATTTATGTTAAGAGGGAGCTATAAATATTCCAAGAACTAAACTCTTATTGTAAACGAAATATGTTAGTAAATTATAATTATTATAATATGAAATTTACCTTTTTGTATTTTCTGATAAGATATATCTATTAATTTAAGATAACCTTTGGTTTCGATTCATTTTGTTCATCAACAGAAATTATCTAATTTTTTAAAAAAATTATACAGATTTGATATTTCTCTGCGATGGTTTTTCCCTCTTCACCAACAACTTGAAAACGAACTTTACTGAGAACATTATAAAGTTTAAGAACACGAAAGACAAGAAAAAATCAAATACATAAATTTCCATAAACTTTTCCTAGATGAAACTTACCTATTCGAAGTAATTACATTTTAAACAATCCATTTGTTTAACAACTTAAGGTATCCGACTACGTTCGGAACCGTGATTTTAAAAAAGAGCATAAATGAATAATTTTCATGATATTTAGTGCCACTTAGATTAGAATACATGCATAAAATTGTTTTAAAGCCACATTTTGACAAAAAATTATTTAAATACAATATTTTGGCAAAAAATTAACTTAGAATAATCTTTTTTCAAAATGTTCTCCTTTTATAAAAAATGCTTCTAAAATAATAATATTTCGCTTATATAAAGTAAAGACTTCTCCAGAGAGTCTGAAATAGGATTTTTGAAAAATTCACAATATTTTCAGCGTTACCACCAATTGAAATAATTATCAGCGTTATTTTCTAAAAATTGCTCCCTTCTGTTGTCGTAAAATATGGATAAACCCACTTCTAAGTTGTATACTTCAAAAATTCTAGTTGAGCCTCTGTAGAGAGGTCTGAGCTATGGACATGCAAAATATTATTACAATAGAAGCACTTTTCACAAAACTTGAATATTTTAAAAATTGGTTATTCTATGTTCATTTTTTGTCAAAATATTATACTTAAATAATTTTTTATTCTAATACTATTCTTAAAACAATTTTATTTACATTTTCTAATCCAAGTGACACTAAATATGATAAATAGTATCCATTTATACGCTTTTGCAAAATCACGGTTTCGAACGTAGTCGGATACCTTTAAAGCTCAATATATGTATCATCAATGAATGACAACAATATGCAAAAGATTTTTAAAATTATCTTTAAGGAAAACATGAAAACATTCCAACATAACTAATAGCTCTTTTCATTTTAGCCTTAAGCATTCAAATTTATTATTTTTTCCCAAATTATGCTTTTACTGGCATTGGAGAAATCTTCACTGAACTTCCTAATATAATAAAATGCTTCCCAGGAAGTATCTTGACAACAAGACATTGAAATGTCCGATACTTGAAAGCATTCCTTAATTCATTTAATTCATCTACCTTGTCTCCGCCGTGTTCGAAATAATTACTCTCTTCATCGCGGAAAATTACACTGTGGATTACACTCGTACGTTGGACACCTGCTAATATATTTTGACACAGAGATAATGTAGGAAATATGCAAAGATTTGCCCCAAACTATTTTAAAACTTGTGTGAGAGGTTGACGGTTGGGTCCTGATTTAATTAGATTATTCATTAAGGAAAGTGTTTTCTTTGGGAAGGAGTTAATTACACACATCGCCGAGTTTCTCATTGTAGCTGCATGCATTAAAATTTCAATAATCCCTTTTTGGAAGAAAGGATTTTTCGATGAAAATAAAAATTGATGCTTCGGGATCTAATTTTCTGTTGTGATACTGATATTATCTACGATGGGAATCAAAATTTGTTATGATTTTAGAAAATAATCCGTTAGGATGGGAAAATGTAATTTTACGTTGCTGTTTTTATTGCTTAAAGCAATAAAGTCTTATATTATTGTAAGTCAGGTCAAATTTGTAATTTATACATATATTTCAAAATAAAAGTTTGTAAGTTGAATTATTATTGATCGATAAAAAGCCTTGTTTACTTTACAAAAATTCAGTTCAATACTGCTCTCCTTGTAGGAAGGTTGGTTTTTAAAGGCAATGTTTAGTTCCCAGAGTGGACTTGAAAAATATGATCATGCAACAATAGGAGATATGACCGAATTTATCATCCTTGGCGATAAATTTGGCGAAAAACACGATATCACCAAGGAATCATCGAGAAGGCTCCAGGAATGACCCTTGTAGAAATTCCATGAGACTATACAAAGAACCTTTGAAACAAAGATCAAGTCTGTTCAGAAGAGAGATCAGTCATGTACATTGACAGCGATAAGAAAGAAAGAGACTTTACCTGTTTGAGTTCCTACAAGCGGAACTGTTAAGAGAGTCGTTTCTGTGAGTGGGATTTGCACTGTTGTAAATAATCTGTTATAAGATTCCTTTGCTTATATAAGTCGATTTGTCTTCGTGTATCATATGTTTGTCTTTGTTAATTAATAAATTTGTTGTTCAAATAATTGCATCATCGTCTGCTTTTCCCCTATTTAAGTTTGTAACAGTGTTTAAGTAGGCAAGTATAAGAAAGCATGTAAACATGTAAGTATTCAAACATGTAAATCACTCACTCATTCATTCACTCAGTCATCACGATAGCTCCGGAACTATTAGACTTACAAACTTGAAATTTGGTAGGCGGGTTTAATTTTATGGAGTTGAGATACTCTACAAAAAAAGGTTTTGCAGAAATAGACCCCCAAGGTGGTTGCGAGGGGTTGATGGGACGTTATAGATAAAAGATAATCCCATTTTCAAACTATTAGACCTACAGGCTTGAAATTAGCATGTTTGTTCCTTTCATCGAGTAGAGATCCTCTACAAAAGATGTTTTTCAAAAATAGACCCCAAGGACGGGTTGTGAGGGGTTAAAAAGGTGTTAGAGATAAATATTCCAATTTCTGAACTATTAGACCAACAGACGAAATTTGGTAGGCATGTTTCTTTCATGAAGTAGAGATCCGCTAAGAAAGGGTTTTGCTACACACACACACACACAACACACACACACACACACACACACACACACACACACACACACACACACACACACACACACACACACACACACACACACACACACACACACACACACACACACACACACACACACACACACACACACACACACACACACACACACACACACACACACACACACACACACACACACACATATATATATATATCCCTTTTATAAATTTCTAAACCTACAACCTTAAAATTTGGAAAACATGTTGTTACTTTATCCCAGCAAAGATCACCTAAGAAGAGGGTTTACAAAAGTTGATCGTTATGGGTGTTACGGAGGCGTTATAGAAAAAAAAATTTTTTCAATTATTAGACCTACCGACTTAAAATTTTGCAAATATGATTTTTGTTGGCTAAAAACCCTTTATTTGTTTGATTTGCAAATTAACACATTAACAATTTCTTTATCCTTTAATCTCTATTGTTTTACTTTTCAATTCAGCTAGTTTAAACATAAATAAATAAATAAATAAAAGTCAATAAACATGTAATGCTTTTCATTAATACAACGGAAACAATAACTAAAATCGTATTTATATTGAAAAATGTCTTCAATGAGTATAAGTATGCTGAGTACTTAGTTCTCATTTGACTAAGAAAAGCATCTGGAATAGCAAGTACATTGTAGAATCTATTCAGTTTATTAACGATATTAACAAGAAACAAGGATCAAGCATTTCTCACCACCTTTATTTATCTTGTACGGAGCTGCGATTTAATGGGTTTATTTTACTTGAGGGTTATGAAATGTTGGTAGCAATTTTACGATGAGCTACGTTCAGCAAGTTCCGATTTACGCAGTTTTGAGCAGATAATTCGGTTAATTTTGGTCAGCCCCTTTTCATTAGCATTTTAATGAAATGCATTTGGTACATTTCAGGCTATGGAATAATGACAAGCTAATGATAGCCGCACCTAACTTTCAAAACATCTTGGACAAGTTTCTTAGAAATTCTGGAAATAATTATGAGGAGTATGAAAAATCATTAAAATTTGCTCGAAGGTCAGAAAAAAGACGTGACTTAAAAAGCCAAGATTCATTTAACAGTACAATCATAAGATTTGAACATTATTAACTATTACTTTAACCAGTTAACTGTGGTTGACGAGTATACTCGTCATGGAGATGTTGCAGGATTTTGTGTGTTGACGAGTATATTCGCCATGAGTAAAAAGTACTAACCTTAGGCTATATTTAAATTGTAATTTTTGAGAAAATGAAATCATATTTTTAAACTTCAAAATGCTAAGAATATTTCTAGGCCAGGTCGGTTTAAAACAAATAAACAAAAGATATTAAAAATTTGATGTGAAATCATGCGTCTCCGTATGCACCTGCTGATACAGCATATAACGAATTTATTTATGCGTGATGATAAGGTTAAATGATAGACCAGGGGTTGGCAACCTACGGCACGTGTGCCACATGTGGCACGCAATACACTTCTCACAGTGGCATTCTGCAATACTCTACAAATTTGTCAATATGAGTGGAGGGAGAGAGAGAGAGAGAAGTTGATTAATTTATAATAGAGATCTTATTTGACAAACATCTTCAGAATTAAGGAATTACGAAAAAATCGGAAACATAACTCCAAAAATAAATGTATAGTTATTTTGTAAGCTATTAAATGTCTTTGCTGGAGAGATTTAATTATTTTAAGAGAGGAAAAGTTGCATTTACTCTGCTTTTCACTTTTGGTTTTACGCATCTAAGTAAAAAATTTTTCATATGAAAAATATTTCGAGTCCTTTGAGGTAATGTTTAGCAACTGAACGCTCAGAATCGTATCAAATTGAAAGTTACGAATGATACTCCTGATTTTGTGACATGAAAGAAGAGCGGTGCAAGCACTGGGTTCTCATTAAAATTTTGATTTATCATTTTATTTAACTATAATGAAGGGAAATACTTACATTTTATGTTTATTTCTTATTTTAATAAATAAGCAATTATTTTAATAAATAATTTCTTACTTTAATAAATACTTAAGGCTGCTTATTTTTATGTTAAAAATAACTTTAAGTGATGCAAAATTAATGCATAATAAAACTGTAAACCCCTCTCTTTGTTATTGACCTCTATTCTCTAAATCTACAAGTATTATCAGTGAAATTGAATTGCTTCAAAAATGTCCTACTGTGTAGCATGCTGAATCATATTGGTAGATTGGTTTGGCACGCCACAGCTTATAAAGGTTGCCGACCCCAGTGATAGTCAAAAGTTGATTTATATTAGGGTTCCTTCAGTTATGGTCAGTCCTGGGACAAATGCGTGACACCTCCCAGACGCTGAGCCCATCGATAGTGCTGGTCCGAAGTTACCTAGCTATCGAGAAGTGTAAATGCCAATAGTTTTATGCTACATCCATGAGCTGACATTAGAGTAATGGCCCAATGTCATGCTGCCTAAAGAATAGTTATTTTATTGGGGTGGAAAAGGCAAGGATGCTTTCTGGTAAGAGGACTATGATCAACCGTACAGCATCGACTCCAGAACTTCTTTAGAGTCAAGACAGGTATAAAATCTTTTGTCAGTAAAGAAGGAAGGAAATCAGTGTGGGCTTAGGTCTGTCTGTTCGGGGATTTTAATGGCAACTAAAATTCATAAAAATATCCATAAAAACTCCAATATTTACGTAATATATGTTTATGTTAACCAAATAAATAAGTATTAGTAATAAAATTGGCAATTTTACAAAATAAACCTAATTTTTATATTCAATACTTCAACAGCAACATTTACTATGTGATTGACCAGTATACTCGTCATCGCTCGGTTTCCGTGACGCACATAGCTGTGCACTCTCAAACGGGGGCGTCACAGTTAACTGGTCAAGAATATTTGTTTAGCCGCAAATCTTACTTAATTTTTTTGTAAAAAGTAAACTCTTAAAAATAATTCTGCTTGTATGTATGTATTCCTTTACTTTCCAAGCATTAAGAATATCATTACTGAATGAATCTGTGTTACATTTGTGACGGGACATTACGCAGTTTTCTATTAATCCTCTTGGGGAATCTTTGGGGCCATCAATTGAGTTATTTCACAGTCATCCCTCTCAAGAAGAAACCTTGATATGCAGATTAACTAGTGTATATAGTGGATGCTTAGTAATCGACGAAAAAAGAGGAGGAAAGAAGCTGAGTTGCTGGAACGCAGTGCGGTTACGGAAGAATTTGAATTTAGAAGCGTGATTATAGAACGGCTTACTATTCAAATAAATTAAGGAAGTTAGGATTCATAGGATAACTTTAAGTAAATTTAAGCGAATATGATTTCATGCGCTTATTCACATAAGATTTTGAGCTACGATGTATCACTCGTGATTTTCCCTCTTTAGTAAGCTTGTCTTTGATTATTATATTTATAATAATAAATTGGATTTCTCATGGCTAGCTTGGGTCATCAATCTTTACCCCCTACAGATTAAGGTCGAGTAGATGAAGAGATGGCTTCCCCAGGTGGGAGGTTATCACACATTTTAGCATTAAAATTAGATACTGAATTGATCATCGATGTTTTTAAAAATTAAATGTTGCTTTGAATCTATTATTTTAATTAGAAAGAGAATGAACCCATTTCAATGAAATTGAAAAATGAGATAGATGTATAGTTGAAGTTTATAATGGCGTCTTGTAAATCATAGAAATCTGATTTTTCGGCTCAAAGAAAACTTTTTGTAATTATTCACTAAAGGAAGTATGAGATATTTCGGAGTGGAATGAAAACATTTTATTATATAGGATTATACTTTATTATTATTATATTATTATTATATTTTTATTATATAGATTAATTTTTCAGATTTTGATTTAGATTCGTAAAAAGAAAGATGATATATGCATCTTTTCCTTTGAAGTCTTAACTTATGCAAGCGTATTATAGAATAGCAAGCAAAACATTTATATAAATATCTCTATTTTGATTTATACCGTGTGTTTTAAAATTCATGTATAAATTCAATATTTATTTATAGTCAGAGTATATTTTCATCTGAAAAATCTCGTGAATCTTAAAAATATAGATTTTTTTTATAGCTGAGATGACCAAGAATCGGTCATCTCAACCGGTTATCGTTCAATCGGACTTCTCGAAGAGCCATTCATGAAATTGGTTTGGACTTTGATAAATTGCTACCAAAATGCATTATATTAAAAGGCTTTATATAAGTTTATTGATTCAAGTGAGTTTATCTCAGCAATTTGATCTCATTTTAGTTGTGTTCAAATTAATTTTTGCTTTTATCTAAAATCTTCTCCATTTTGGCATTATAATCTTTTTTTAATTGAAGAGCTCATAAAATTGTTAAAGCTCATATATTCAGTGTTTTAGAAAGACAAAAATGTTAATATTTACGAAATTTAACTTAGGTTTTCAGTTCTGTAAAATACAATTTTGATTTTTTAACGTATAAGCAATTCTATACTCAATCTTTCTTTTGTTTTTCAAATAGGTATATTGAAATTTATACTTATAATTTCCAGTTCCATATTAGCTTGAAGATTTTTTTTATTTATATACATAATGTTTTAAATTGTGTTTTCATCTACATTTCACATATTGGTCATGTTTATGGCCGCGGTAGCCTAGTGGTCTAGGTAACGAACTCGTGGCTGGCGTGTCATGAGTTCGAGCCTAGTATCACTGAAGACCCGCCGCGCAGGGGAGTGATGCACGTTAAATATGTCGTACTTCCGTTGGCGTTATATGGCAGTTAGGAGAGGGAAATGCCAGCTCAGATGGCGTCCTCGTCACTTGACCGTGGTTCAAAACTATAAGGTCTCTCGACAAAAGCCCTCGAGTAGCTAAACAGTACGACGTTAATATTCACTCCCTTACTCCTTTTTATTTGCCATTAAAAATGGCAGAAATTAGCAAAACCTAGTCACATATATAGAGATATTAAGATACTGAATTATTTTTAAATAATATTAAGGCCTAATCACAATGATCCGATCTAGAGCAACGATTTCTTTCTGTAATAATTTAAATTTTGCATCTCAACATCTCACTTTTGTTAAAGTAAATAAAATCACCTTTCCTTAAATGTTCATTCAGAAAAATTGCTTTAAAAACCCTGATCTAGGTGTATTTTATAAATGGCATACCAAAATTTAACAAATCAATAAAGATGACACAATTACATGCTGACTTTCTGTAACATTTCTATTTTAAAATTAATTTGCAAGAAAAATTCATCAAAATTGATGTTTTATTTCAAAATTAATATTACGATGAATAACTACAATGTAAAATATTTCATTAATATTTGCATTTTTAATTTTGTTATACTTAGACACGTGTTTACAAATTTAAAAATTAAAATTCAATTTATAAAAAAGAAGCATTATGCCTAAAAATTGTACACTCCTATAACAATATGTTCTTTCTTAACATTTAAAATAATATGCATTTCTTTTTTCCTTTATATATAACTGAAAAAAATAAATTTTTTTTCATAGAAATATTTTGAACAATTGACACGTTTTTATAACTTATTTACACATGTGAAAAATATTAAAATGTAATTAAAACACATTTTCATGATGTCTTAATTATGTGTATAGTTATCACATATTTTAATCTGGATCATTACTTTTCTTTTAAAATTATAATTTTGCCTTTATTTCCTGTTTCACTTATTTAATATTCAAGTTTTTACTATGAATCGGAATTATATATCATGAAAAAACTAATTCTAGAAACAAATTTCTAATATAAACAAAAAATAATTTTTGTAATTATCTTTATTGTATTTTTCCATAAATTAAAAAGAATGTGTGAATATGCATAATTTCTTTCTCCTTAAAGAAAATATCAGTAATTCGAAGATAAATTTTCATGTATCAAACATAAAAAAAATAACGGTACTTTTCCTTTTCCCCTGCGAAGGTGATAAAGTCACCAAAAATGATACAACCGATGCCAAACGGAATATTCCTGCTGGTAATCTTTTACCCCTCACATTTTAAAACAAGTCATGATCTTTTTTCATCAGTAGCGTTTTTGTCATTACATCAAAAATGGATGAAAAAAACCAATGAGAATTAATATTTTTTGAAGTGATAACTTCTTTAGGGCGTTTTGAAGGAGAGTGAACTTGAATGATGCGTTTTAAAAAGCCAAGTATTGTTACACTCGGGTTTGTAACGCTCGTAATAATGGTAACAATACTACTGAATGGTAACAATACTACTCGTAACAATACTACTGAATAATTTGGGTTTAATGAGTCATGTTTCGGAGAAATTTGTGCAGCGAAATGTAGAATAGGAAATGGACAAATAATTCTAATGGTTATTATTTATATTTCACCGAAGAAAATTATCGCATTCATTCACAAAAATTTAATTGCCAACAATGAAGCCGTATCAACTCTTCTGAACAAATTGCCTATGATTTTCAGTGGGGATTTTCATGCGGATTTTTCAAAAGACAAATCAAAGCCTTTAGTAGATTTTTTAAAATCAAAATTCAATTTTATTATGTCAAATGATCCTAATGAAAGCACGAAACAACGCTTGATGGAGTTTTTTTAGATATTTAAATAATTTTGAATTTAAAGTATTTATAACCTATTTCAGCTACCATAAACCTATTGTTTCCTTCTTAGAATACAATTAATTCGCAAATAGGATTGTATATTTCTCAAAAAATATTACTTTATGAGTACAGATATATGAATAAATAATTTTAAATGACGACACTAATATCCCCTTGTCTTTTATTCACCAAACTATCCCTGAAATAATATTACAAAATTTGAAGTTATCACTTCTATATCGTGTGGTCATAAAAACACACACACACACTCTTCTTCTTCTTCTTCTTTTTTTTTAATGCATATTGGTGTTGTTGCCAATAACGCCTACTTGGCGTGATTTGCTCCGGCGAAACGGAAAAGTACCAAAATACCATTTTTATGGATCGCATTACAAAATTTTCAATTCAGAAAAACTTTTTTAAAATCAATTTTTGTCTTTAGAATAGAGTCTTTGATATATTTATTGACTTGTTCTTATTGATCAGTTAGGGTATTTATAAGAAAACGCATCGACTTTTTATCGACAGGTAAAAAATACGACAAAGTAATTGATTAAGATGGATGAAAGTTAGGTTTAAAAAAACTAAAATGAAGATCGTTCACTTTTCCTCGCATTGCTATTATATTGTAACTCTTAAACTCTGATGGTATCATAAGATCAATGCACATCTGACGATTCAAATTTTTGAAATAATGAAATTTATGCTTTTTTGGCAACTCGAGACACAGATTCTTGATAATCCTGCGAAAGGGAATTTTAAGTGCGTCTTCCCTATCTGAAGGGGAAATTTAAACAGTTGAAAAAGAAATTTATTATTTCGTTCGGCACTGTGACAACGATAATTTTTGTACAGATTTATTTTTAATCAATCGATTGCTGTATATAACGTTATAGACTAATTTTATAGTAACTGTTTTAGTAGTTGCTCTATATGTTACATGGCTTGGTTTGATAGGGGATAATAGCTTTTGTTGCTCCTTTCCCACAAAACAGTAACCTAATATAACTTAACCTTAGTTTGTTAATAAAATGATGAAGAAAATTTTCCAATTTCTGTGTTTGGAATTGGACTACTCGGACCTCAGAATAAGGAAATATATTACAGCTTTAAAAACTATCTTAGGCATAATTTGTCGATAGAGGTTTTTTTTTAATCCAAACTTGTTTAAAACACAATTTGGTAGATAAAGATATCGTTACAAATTATATAACGATGTGTTCTACGAAGTGTTTTGTAAGGTTAAATCTGATTTATTGTGAGAACTACGCTTTTAAAATTAAATTTTTCTTAACACATCTGAATGGTCGAAATAAAATTCAGAGAAAATTTAGCATTTATAGCTTATATTATTCGGTTTAATATATTAATTTATGTTTTAAAATATTCAAAAAATTGGCAAAAATGAAGACTAACTATACACTTTAAAAAAAAAAATTGTGTTATTTCTGTCTCATAATCCTTAAACCATTTCTTCTCAATGGGCAGAATTCATATGACGTCATAGTCACATGATAATTACAATCCCGTGTTTCAAACCAATCAGTTCGTTAATTCGTGTGATGTCTCAGTCACATAATAAAAGCGTAAACACGTTTTTCCAGCCTTGTTATTTCATGCGTTTCCTGTTGCCAACTTTTGTTTTTTACTGAAATTTCTTTTAAAAATTCATAGCTGTCAACAGTAATAACGCACAGAAATAAACAAAAAGCACTTGATTTAAAATAAGATAAGATTTTTATAAGTATATATAAGATTTTTATAAGTTAAGATAAAATAAGATTTTTTTTAATTTGAAAATTTTATTTTTGAATGTTTGATTTTTGGATTCTTTTTTTACCTAACTATCAAATTTGAAATTGTATTTGAATTTTACAAGTAGAATAACTAGTACTAGACTAACGGCAGCTTTGAGAACAAGAAATAGAAAACACGTGATTGAATTTATCTTATAACTGTCATGAGTATATAGCCTACTGGGCGTCTTTCTTGGCATACTGTAGGAAAAATTAAATAAGATAGTCTTAATATTAGCTAGCAAAGTCTTGTATTCCTTTTACTTCTTTTTTTTTAATTTTATTTGAAAGGAAAACATTTGTACTGCATCTAGTTTCCAGAAGGAATATTTCGGCTCAATTTATATATAGCACGTTCAAAATCTTGTTTTAGTACCATTTTTTAAGATACTAGAAAAATTAATGTACAAGGAGATATATAAAGAAATATACACTTTTCTGATGCTGTGAAACAGTAACAGACGCAGTACAGACAGTAGACACGCACCATTTCAGCGAACCATAAGGTAGATGGGCTCTTAAAGATTGTGTCTCACCTCTGACTGAAGTAGAGCCACAGTGCAGCTCGTGCAAGATTCCCCTAAATGTGTTCTGTGCAGTGTCCAGAAAGAAAATGTTCAGCCCCTTCTTTTATATATTTTGGATACGTTAACTCTTTAGCTGATGCTACAGTAGCAGGACGACATTGACAACTTCCTTTTCCAATTGGATAGAGCACCACTACACTGATTGGCCTAAGCGCGAGATTACCTCGAAGAACATGTCCCTCACCGATGGATTGGCCGAGCCACAGACTACAACATGACACTCACTTAATGGGCACCCAGAAGTCCTGACTTAACACCTTGAGTTTTTTTTCTTCCTTTTGGGGTTACATAAGAGACAAGGTATTCATCCCTCCCCCTTTCTGTTGATCTAGCGGAGCTGAAACTGCGTAACACAGCCACTATCAATGGCCTTGATTCAGATATCTGAACACGCGCGCGCGTTTGGGCGAAAACGGATTACCAGATCAATGTGTGTCTTAGGACTAAGGGTTCACATATAGAACATCTATAACTGTCTCTAACATAACTTAAAATAATCCCATTAAATTCTGTTACAGGTAACTTATAATATCTTACATTGTTCTTGATTTATAGTGAATTAAAACTGTATACTTCTTTATGTATCACCTGTAGTTCCTTCATTTTATGTCTCAACTCAGTTATTCCTATTAAAAGACATAACTCAGGTATTTTTTATAACTAGTATTGTACTACATCTATTTATTGTGCCCGCTATCATGATTAAATTCAAGCGATAAACTTTGAAACCGGTCAGACATTGCGCCTAGACACGATATACAACATTAAACCATCCTTACGTGTTCTGTTTAGAGGGGAAAAACTCAAGATGTTTATATATTTTTCTCCCAGTGCTATGAGACTGAGAAACTCAACTTCTCTGCACTTTCAACTTACTCGCTGTATATATATAGCCGCTATCTCTCGCAAGCAAATGATCATCATTTTTATGTACCGAACTGTACTTTTTGTCCGGGGTGAGGCAAAAAAGAGAAAGAAAGGCATCACGGCATTCTATTTTTGTGACAAATTTAATGCTATCTCGCAGGTGCCACTGAAATGGGGGTGGCATTTCGCGGAAGCGTCTCATAACTCTTGGGCCGTTAGTTTCCTGTCGCCCGATTTCTTTTCTCCGCTGATGTCTGGATAGGCGCGTCCAACTGACAGGAATTCTTTGTAGTTGAGAAAGCCGTCGTTGTTGGAATCGTGCTCCTGAAAGATGTCATCTACCTGTTCTGCAAAAAAACAGAGATTCGCTTAGAAACGAAAACAAATCGTAAAAAAGGATTTTTGTTTTTGTTTGTTTGGGGATTTATGGTTTGTTTTAGAGATGATGAATTGGAAGGTTTTGAGAAATATATATTTATATATGGAATTTCCATTTTTTTTTTTAAAAAATGTTCTTTAAAAATGTTTTTATTTAGTATAATTCATTGAGGGAAGAGAAAAAGAAAGAAAGCAGCGTAGAAGTACTGAAAACACTTTAAAATTAATATTGTGCAGGGATTTCTATTTTTATGACCAGAAAAATTGTTTTTTTAAAAAAAATTTGTACATTTTCCCTGCAAAAATTTAGTCTTTCTTTTTGCTAGATTTCTTTATTTATAAAATGCTTTTTTAGAAACTAATTATTGTTTTTTTAATAAATTTATTTCCTTAAAAAATCAGATATAGTAACTTTCATTTGATTTTTTACGCAATTAGAATCTCGCACAGCTTTGAATATTTTACTTTTCCCCAAAATGTACATTCCCCAACTGTAAAGCGCTAATTCTCCAAACGTCTAACTATTAAAAAAGATGCATAAAAAATCACATTTATAAACACAGTTAGTTATCATCATTATCATCAGCTTATAATTATTCAATAGTCATGGAAAATAAGAGATATTTAGGTGTGAAAAATAACTGTGCCAATGTATAATTTGGAAAACACTTTTTAAATAAACATTTTAAATTAATGCAGTACCTTATAATTAATCATTGTAATTCCTTGCAGATTGTGCTTGAAATACATCAACAATGAATCCTTATTTCATCATTAAAGGAAAAAAAATTGTGTTGAAAACTTTTAGTATTTCATTGTCATACTGCCCCGCCCCCATAAAATTGATATAAAAATAAAATAACTCGTGAATACTGACTATTGAACAAGAATTTTAAGATCTGCATATCTAGTAGTCTATTGTATAGTTTTTATTTCTCTGGTTGAATTCTTAAGATCAAAATCCAATCGGATCATGGCTTAGAAATTTTCAGAAAAATTAAAGAAGTTAATTATCAAAAATTATGCGTGGTAATTGTACGGATATAAATATTTATATTATCTTAAAAATATTTTTGTTTTACTTAAAATACTCAGAATTCACAAGTTATTTTCAAATGGCTTATCATTCCATTATCTTCGTTATCAATAGGCATAGTTTGCTAGACATTGACTAAAATAAAACAAATATCACAATTTATTTAGAAAAATGTTTTTAATTAATGAAAAAGGACAAAATGTTTAAGTTTATACCATTCTGCAAAAAAGGACCACCTCAAAATATATATTTTCAGGTGAATACTGATAATAGGTAGAAATCATATACCTGAAAAAATTTAGTCATTTGTTCTAAATAGTACTTTATACTATTAAATTACTTTTAAAAAATTCATTATATATAAATATAAAACTATATTCAGGTTTTGTAATTCATTTCTCGAAGGAATGATTTAATCATACTTATTTACAAACTAAATGTATGCAATTTAAATACCCATTATTTACTTAACATTGCGATCTCAATTAATGGAATGGATTTTGAATTGCCCCAAGCATTTTAATAAGCAACGCATCTCATTTCAACTGTTAAAGATTTTCTTCCGACATTACAAAGAATAAATAATGAATTGATCCTACTAAATACGCTTTAATGAGTAGAACATTTTGTTAATCAATGGCTCAATTAATTAAAACTAAACAAATTCCACTTGTAAAAATTTCACTTTTCATTAATTAGTTTAATTACATACCGACTTCGTTACACACAATATGTTAATTCTGAAATATTTATTGAGTTTAGATAGAGAAAACTTCACAAAATTATGCTTCGGAATCAATTAACTTCGAAGACATTCATAGTTATTTCATAATTCGAAGTTTATTATGAGCTTAATTCATGTGTGGCTTCATAGTCACATGATAACTGTAATCACGAGTTTTCAACCAATCATTTCAAAAATTCATACGATGTTATAGTCCCATAGTAAATGCAAACAAGTGTTTACAGCCAATCGGTTCGTGCACTTTACTGTTGCCAACTTTTGCTTTCTACAGAAACTTCCTTTTAAAAAATTCATATTTGTCAATAATAACGCACATAGATAAGCAAAATACACTTGATTAAAAAAAAATACGCGTATAGGGCAACACACATATATATATATACATATATTTAATTTGAAATCAAACACTTTTTCAAAGAACTTCAATACTTGAACATCTTTACCCAACTATCTAACTTGAAATTTTATTTAAATATTGCAAGTAGAACAAGTAAAAGTATAATAACTGTTTTCAATTCAATGGAGCACACGTAACTGCATTAATCATGTGGTCGTCGTGAATTTTGCCCATTCACGTTGAATTAAAAACAATGCTTCTAATTCCTGATCTGTGGAATATAGTTTTGTAATAGAGTTACGGTTAAAAAAAAATCGTAAACATAACAAATGCTCTAATTTCATCCTATTACTGATTCATGTTACCGGATATGAGAAAAACCTGATAACAAAAATCTAGATCACTCTTCGGGCAATGAGACATTTAAAATAAGTGGATATTCCATTAATTTCAAGATTGACGGACCAAAAAGCCTCGTTTCCCGATTTGCATACTCATTTGGTATATATTTAAATTTTTTAAAAGTGTGAATTGTTATTTAAACTATTTATAGGCATACTATTGGGTGAAATGACCTACAGAATGACTCAAGGGTCAGGAAGGGTGTAGGAACGTAACGGAGCATTAATGCGAAAATGATTTATTGTCCTGTTTTGGATAGGGAATTTCGAATGCAGGTTGTGTTCTTCATAGTTCTAGACAGTTTAGAACAAAATTTTTTATCGCTCCCAGTTGCCTATTTTATATTATTGTTTACTTTTCAGTACTCATATCATAAATAATTAGTTGTTAATGATTTATAAGCATTGAGATTTTATTTAAAGTTGTTAGTTTAATGAAATGCCTCAATAACTCTTTTTTAGTAAGTTCTTGTTTTAATTTTAGGAAATTTAATTTGTAGCATTCATAACGTTTGTAACGTTCTATGCTTTTTCTTATGACGATAAAAATCATATTATCATTCCAAATATTTTAACAATTCAATAACTCGTGATAGTTATTATTTATCAATAATAACCTCGACTACAGTTACATTTTAGTATGTATTCAAAATGTATTTTCTGTATGGAATAAAATAAATGAAAGTGGGAAATTCAATTCAAATTACATAAACATATTTATTGTTCTATATTCTTATAGGTTTTAAATAGAATTTTTCTCATTTATAAAAAAAAGTTTAATTGCTTTGTTGTAATTATTTTTCGTATGAATGTTGAAGTGATTTTAAAAGGAAATTAGCAAAGTTTCTCGAAAAGAAAATAATTGCAATATTATATAACTATCTGCATGCTTCAAATACAATTAAAAATATGTTCTTCTGGAGAATACAAATATACAAATGGTGAAACTAGCTATAGTGGTTTTCAAACTCATATGCTGCTTACTTTCTGATGCCTGAAATGTAATTTATGAATAGACATTTTGTGTGGAGAGTTTATGATGATTGAATAAATACGAATTTTCGGGCACTTAATGTTATTGAACAATTTGAACACACACACACACACACACACACACACACACACACACACACAAGCCTTCTTAGTGTTCAAACATGATTTTGACATGTATAAATAATGTTTTATATAAAAAAATATTACTCGTTAAACGACGTAAACAAGTACAACATACGGCCGTGTCCATGACACAGCCACACCCTATTTTTTAAATAAAGTTACATTTACTACCAACAAGAGGATTTGGTAACGAACCTCGTAATTTTGATCTACAGTCAAGTAATGAGAACATAAGGACCACCTCACTAACATAAGTACTTTAAATCAGGATAGATTTAAAGCACATCTACCTTATTCCATGACAGCATTTTATGACATCGAGCACACTACTTATTCTCTGCGTTACCGCGGCTAATACGCAATACAAGGTTAGAACATGTAAATAGAATGACTAGCACTAAAAGAGCCTATCAGAAAATATTATTAACACTGCAACTAAGATTTATATTAAAAGTTAGAAAATTAATTTATAACACATTTATAACTCCACACACACCTCATCAACATAATCAAAAACTCATAATACTTAAAAAAAAACGACACTTGAATAATATACTAAACTGCATAAAACAGAACGTTTAAAGTACTAGAAAATAAACCGGAGTTTGCTTTCGTTTTTATGCGTCATACCACGAAATGACGTGATGTAAATAATGATCCGAATGATGAATTGCAGCATGCAAATCTGGTTCTGTGCTAGTAAGAATATTGTAAAGAATAGTCCAATAATATATTTTTCAGTGGCTGAATTCTATGAAGAAATCGTACTTGTGACATATAAAAGAGAGAAAGGGCTTAGGAGTATACTTAAGTGTCCCGAAAGAGGCACTTAACGATGTTTTCAATGATCTGATGAAACGTACGAGAAGTGCTATTATATGCACTCCTAAATCTTTCTGTGTGTTTTGCCACTCTTTCGAAAGGGATTATCTCAGACCAGGAAAGGTTCTTCAATTCGGAATTTCTAGATATTTTTAGTAACGCTGGTTAGTTTGGAAAGCTGCTGGAAGAATAAGTATTCAGGAAAAAAAACAAGTTAATGTTGCTATTCTTAAGGAATGACTTTTGCTCTAGCTGTGTAATGATTTTTACTACGTATTGCATAAAATAATCTTCTAAATTAGGGGTCGGCAATCTATGGCACGCATGCCACATGTGGCACGCCGTACAATTCTCAGTGGCACTCTGCACTACTTTATATATTTACTAATTTATAAGTGGATGGAAGTTGATAAATTTGTAATTGACGCCTTATTTGACAAACCTCTTCAGAATTAGGGACACTTACGGAATTATGAAAATATATCTGAAACATAACTCTAAATAAATATATACACCTATTTTGTAAGTTATTGAATGTCATTGCTGGAGGGATTAAATTGTTCGAAAAATGAAAAATGTGCACGTACTCTGCTTTCCGCTTTTGGTCCTAGTAAGTAAGAAATCTTTCCTCATATGAAAAATATTTCGAATCCGCGAAGAAATTGTTTAACAACTGAATAGTCAGAATGGTGTCTAATCGAAAGTAAAAAACCCGGTTCAAGTGTATAGCGGGGGGGCCGCAGCCCTTTTTTTTGGTGACAAAAACCAGTCCCCAAAAGGTACTTTTCAATTATTTATTATTTATTTCAGAATGAATTATTCTCCCATGACATTTAAAAAAAATTTCCCCAAATAAAAAGAAAAATAAATAAATTAAAAAGTCCCCCCCATACTACCAAACCCTAACCCCTATTTCACTAATTTTGCGATGTGATTGTAAAGTGGTTCAAGTGCTAGGTTCGCATAAATTTTTTTTTATTTAACTATAATGAAGGGAAATACTTATAATATTTTATGTTGTCTATTTCTTATTTAATAAATATGTTTAAAAATGAATAATCTATGAACAATTTTATATTTTATGCTTTATACAATTTTATATTTTATGCTGTTTATTTTTATGTTAGTAAATATCTTTAAATGATTCAAAACTAATATAACAATATAAAAATGTAATAATGTATAATAAATAAAACTGTAAATCTATATTATTGACCTCTATTCTCTATCTCTGGTTGCTTTATTGCGAGAATAGAATTGTTTTTAAAATGACCTTCTGTGAGGCACGATGAATCATTTTGGTAGTTTAATTTGGCACTCCATAACTAAAAGGTTGTCGACCCCCGTTTTAAATTAACATTTTAAAAAAAAACCTTATCTATAAGTAACCTAACAGTCCGGCATAATACAGCAAAAAAACCAACTAATTTTCTAAGAAAGACAATATTAAAAATGTAAATAAATTATTTAAATCCCATTGTTGCAATATCACCTGCATTGCTTTTTTTCAATCTTAAATTAATTTAGGATGAAGCAAATTAATTTATTTTAAATTTCAGAGAACTGTTTACTTTGTTTAAGGAAATTTAATACTTATAACAACAGACATAGATAAATCATGGATAATAGTTTTTAGTTGCAAATGGCTCTGCAAATTAAATAATAGCTCATTTTTTGCTCTTCTAACATACTGTTTATTTCACTTTATCTCTCTCTCTCTCTCTCTCTATCCCAGACAACGTCTCATCTGCTCTACTCTTCAAATAACTTCTGATTTTTTTTCTTTCTCGAATCAAATTCTTCTTTCTCAGCCTAAGAATGTTTTTAATTCTCATTGTTTTTGTACAGAAAGCAGCAATTTCCTTCTATAATTTTTTTTATCCCTCTCTAATTTTGGAAAAGTTTACCTCTAACGTTTTTATTGGGTCTTTTTCGAAGTAAGAATGTTTTTTTTTTTTCTAGGTAAACGTCTTTTCATCGACATCATTAAATTCTTAATATTATTCTTTCGAGGCTCATTTAGATTCTACCAAGAAGTTAATTTCCTTTTAATGTCCTGTTCTTCAATTTACAAGGATTTCTTTCTATGAAGAAAAAAAATATATTTGCGATCATTATAGAGTTCAACATTCTAAAAACTCCAGTTAACTATAACTTTTGATAAAGTAATGTTCAAGTGTTTCTTCCTTTTACTTTAAATTTCCTTGTACTCCCTTTATTATCTATTTAGGGCATAAGTGTTTGAAAAACTATATAACAAATTCTTAGATTACTTCTGTAAAGAATCAAAAGATAATTGAAAGTGAAAAAGAAAAGAATAGAGTTTTATACCATACAAAAATAAAAAAAAAGAATTACAAGGGTAAAGAGCGTTCGTTATATATTTGGTACTTAAAGAGCATAAGAAAACTAGATCTAAATCAAGTAATAAGCGGGCATAAAAGTCTTTAAAAGTTTGAGACAAGTGTATTGGTTGCCCATTAAATGGATAAGAAGAAAATATGAGAGTTCGATAAATCATACTTTACTGAAACGAGAATTTAGGAGGTATATGAAACACACTTTAAAAGTGGTTATAGCAATTTAATCTGCTAAAAGCTCCGAAAGAGGACTGCTTTTTAAAGGAAATAAGAAACGTAAGTGGTACAGCTTAACTTTGATGATAACTATTAGCGTATAAATTTAAATGTTGTTAACATACACATCACACAAACATTTGAATATCGACGCAATTCAATTTGTAAATGCCATGTTAATTAAATGTTGTCTGTGGATATATGAATGCATAATCAATCATTTAGAATTTTCAAAAACCTTTTATTGTTAAATGTAAACAGTCAGAAATGTCAAGTGCATCATTAAATTTAATTGAATCGGAGAATTTAATGAGTTTAAAACTTTCACTTAGCAACTATTACTTAGAAACATCATCTCATTCAATTCCTACTATTATACAGCTCATATCTCTATATATTTATTTATTTGTTGGTGGAATTTTCAATCGTTAATAAAATACATTTTAAAGCACTCAATTGAGCTGAAATTTTATATACATGATTATTTTGGATAATAATTTAACTATAATTAATAAAAATTAATTGATTAAGACTAATTATTAAAAGAATTATAAATACAGCGACCATTTTGGCGACTTGTGTCAAAACTTGTGAAAAGGTTTTTTTCTCACGTTTTAAAGCATTCAGTTGAACTGAAATTTTATATACACGATTGTTTTGAATGACAATACGATACTTTAATGATAATTAATAAAAATTAATTACCACTTAATGTTCTGATTCTGTCATATGAATATACATTATTGTATTAATTGTGTAACTATTTAATACAAAGTAGCTAAAGTAAAATTTTTCTTTGTTGATCTAAGGTGGAATTGACTTACATTTTTTTTTATATTACTTGTTTTTTAGTGTGTCTGATACTTATCAATGAGATCAATAAGCAAACGAATAGAGTTTTTATCAAGTGGAAAATATAAATGACGCATATCTAATTTTTGTCTTTCCACTTCATTAAATGAAGATAAATTCCTTTTATTTAAAAAATTTAGTTTCAACAGTTATTCAAAATTCTGCAACTAAGAATAAATAAATAAATTATACAGTAGTTACTCAAATATAAGCCGCACCCCAAATTCTCAAAAAAAATTTTGTAAAAAAAAAAATGTTGTCCTCGATTCTAAGAGCAGCTTTCTTCGGCTTTCTTCGTGAAAAGCGGATGCCCGTTATACGATGAATATATTTAAAAATTAAAAATTGCAACTTGAAAGTATAGGTGCGCGTTATACGTGGGTTTTAAGGTACTTCTAGAAAAACCCTTTTAGCTCATAAGATATGTCATTTTTTTTTAATCAACAATATTTTGATGTATGCAAAAGTCTCTAGTTTTTTTTTATGTTTATCTCTTTTTTTTTATTTTTAAGGCCATCATTTTTATATCCTGCGTATAACGTGGTTCTGTAAATTCCACCTTTAATTTTTATGTTCAAAGCGCGTGTTATACGCCGGATTATACGGTATGTAATATTTAAGGAAAGAAAAATTTATTTATGAATTTACACATTTTATATATTACATTTAATTTGGATTGTATAAATTTCCATTTTCAATGGGAACAAAGACCTTTTAAAATCAATTCAAAAATTGATTTCTTTTGGATTTCAAGTGCTGTCTAACACTAAATAAACAAAAATTTGAGTATTTTTCATTGGCAACAACGCATACTTCCTTCCGTAGTAATCAAATGTTATCAATTCTTTCCTTTAGAAATACTGTAATGATTATTCTTTGAGACCAAATATTAACTCACCCATTATTCGATTCACTGTTGCTCCGTGTTTTAAAATAAATTTTATAGCTTTCAAGAAGATCGTTTTCGAGTTTTACCAAACCACGTTGGCCTTGTAAGTTAAAATTCCTTTGCAAGAAAATTTACATTTTACTATCGAAGGATGGGGAATTTAGTCTACTTCAGATTCTTCTTTCAGTTATTATTGACCACTCTACCTTGTATAAATTGAGACTCTCAGCAATCCATAAATATTTTGGTTATTTTTGATTAACGTACTTTGTTTATCTTTTGATAGACAAAGATGGTGGATTTTCAAAAGTATCTTAAGAGGACCAATTAAGGATTCCGGGAGCGAATATTTTTAATTGTATGGGTAATTTTGGAGAACACTTAAAAGTATTGCTTTTGGCATGTTTGATGTAGGCAATAATAATACGAAATTATTTATGCGACAACTAATTATTTAATTTCAACAAGGGTAAAATTTAAGACTGCAATCATATTTACACCTACCATTGAAATTTAAAATTTGCTCATTAAGAATGTTTTGATTATTTTGTATAATTCCTAAGTTTTTATTATTATCAAAGGGTAAAAAGATCTAGATGAATTTAAGGTTCCGTGTAGAATTTTAATTGTATGGGTAATTTTGGAGAAATAAAAATTGTTTTACAGTTTATTAGGAATAATAGTAGATTATTTATGAAATAATTTTTATATTTCTAACACGAAAAAAAGACTAAACATAACAATATTAACACATTAAAATTTAAAATTTACTCACACACGAACATTTCACATCACTTACACACACACACACTATACACACACACACACACCACACACACACACACATATCACACAACAACTTGTACGACACACACACACATTATATAACACACAAACGAAATAATAGTTTTAACATTACACACACACACACACAATAGATGGCTATTTTTAACCCCTTGCTGGTATTTCATGATATTACATGGCTATTTTATTTTATTATTTTCAAGCCATTGATATTTGTCCTATCTTTAAGTTTTCAATTGTATTGAAAAACATTCTCATAACTTTCGCCTTTTGATTTTAAAAGCACAGGGATTGTATTTTTAAAACGGAAGTATGTTTAACTTTTACTCCTCTGTCTCTCTCCTTCCCTTGGAGTGGATTTCCTCAAAACCCGTTCTTAGCACATTCCTTTTGAACAAAAGAAGTACCGGAGAGATTTAAAGTCAGTAGGTCTACTAATTCAAAAAAAGGGAATTTTTTTTCCTATAACGCCTCCGTAATCGTCCCTGGTGGCGATTACTGCAAATCCCGTTCTTTGCAGATCTCTACACAAGAAAAGAAACATGCCGTAATCTATATGTCAAATAGATGCAGAGTTCTTATCAGTAGCGTAACGTACACCCCGTATTGCAGGGGAATGCCCAGGGTTCCAGGGGGCCCAAAACCCGACTTTGAAGGGGGTCCCTAATCATCTCCGTTACGCCACTGGTTTTCATGATGAGTGAGTCTCTCTCTTTTTCTCCAAGATAAAGAAATACATGAACTAGACGGAACTCTTTATTAAACTTTCAGACATATACACTAATAATTTACTATAATTTATTGCCCTCATGAGCTGGAAAACCGAATTTTTCACTGAATTCTCGTCTGAAAATTCGTTGAAATTATCTTTTTAAATGTTAATGTACTTAGTATATTTAGTTCTTTATCCCATCTATTTTTACTTTTATTTGTCTTAAATCAATCATCGTTTGTAAATAAAACAAAAACATTCGCCTATTTGAGTCACATATACACTATAACAGAAGCAAACAAACAACAAAAAACTTTTGCACTTTTACCCACCCAAACTCTAATTCGAAGAACTTAAAAACTATCTCGACATCATTCATTCTTGGCTGTTCTTTACACTTTCTTTTTAGAATTTATACACCTTTTACTCGACGATGTTACACCACTGAGCGATTGCAAACTTCCCGTTCGAGGAGCGAGAGCATGTAAAAATAACAATACTATCTTCCCCTTACAATGGCTCATCTAATGTTGTAAAATAAATTACCTGAGGTGGGGATCTGGAGCAGAATCCACATGGTTGTAACCATAATCCATGCTTGTAGGAGTTATGAGGGTCATTTGAAATATTATCTTTATGCTGCACTCTTTCCCCAAGCGTTTGATGGGAATGGTTCTCTTTTATGAAAGAACAGTAATAAATGCTCCTTGCTGTGTTATTCGGGGAAAGGTAATGCCAAAAACGCTGTTTTTGCTTAAATTGAGAAAGCTTTTTTCATAAAAGGAAACTGCTTTGAATTACTAGCGTATCTCAAGCAGATTCATAGCTAGAGTTCATTGCCGTGTTTGCTGAAAGTTCATGTTCACAGCAATTTATGGGTTTTCTTTTCTAGAATATCAAATTTTTTATTTCGAAAAGTTTTATTTTTAATATCTCTCTCTTCTTTCTTTCTAATTTTTGTCATTTTAAAAAATCATCTGAGCATGTATAATGGAATCGATTGATTATTGACTTATGCTATTTAAAAATGACGAATTTTTGAAAATGTTTTGGAAATTTATAGCAATAACTTTAAGGATTTCCAAAACAATTAAATTAAACCATTCGTTTTAAAAATAAAAAGGGCTCTTGTAGTAGAAAACCTAGTCGTTGAAAACAAAGTTTTTGAGTTATTTTATCTTTAAAAGAAATGCTAAGATGTACTGAAACTCAGTAATTATGTATAAGGCTATAGACTAATCAAACATATCTAAACATTAACAAAAATACCAATAATATTCATTCAAACAAGGTAATACGTAAGGCAAAAGAATATCAAACTGTGAGGTACCAAAATATTTTCCCAAGAGTATATATGGATATAATGGAAAAGTACATCTATCAGTGTATTTCGATGTTCTCAGCAACATTTATATGAACCACCAAGTACCTAGGATAAATTTTTGGTTTTTTACAAAGGGGGATTGTTTTTGTTTGCTACAAATTTGGGTGGTAAATGGGATTTTCAAATTTTAAATTTTATGAATTTTAAAAATTCAAAAACAATTTTAAACAAATACACAAACACACCACCACAAACCAAAAAAAAAAAAAACCCCCCCCCCACACACACACACACACACACACAGAGGACTTTGAAGGAACGAGGCCATAGACAGGTGACAAGAATCGCTTTACGAGACGTGTAACAAGGTCTTACAAATTCCATGCTGTAGCATCAACAAGTGTAGCTTGCGAATTACACTAAGGTCTTTCTTTAATATGGAATTATGGAGTTGAATTCATTGTCACGAATCCTAGATGACTATAAGACTCAAAACTATGCGTCTCTCCTGAGTTTGCCATCACCACCATTGGAGCAGTTGACGATTGTATACATGTTACCTGGTTTGAAGGTGCATCGTCTAGATACATTGTAACAGGTCTATCCGCGAAGCTTCAACTAATCCTCTTGGGGTAAATTTATTTTTAACTGTATGTTCTGTTGAAAACTTTCTCCCTAAGAAGAAGACTTGAATTATTCAAATGAGTTGTTATATTTAAGTGTCGACATTTAGGTTCGCGAAGTTAGTCGACGGATAGGCACTGGATGGTCAATTATTCATAATTGGAGAATAAGTTATAAGATCGAGCTTAAGAATTGCGACCGTAGGTCGTACAAGTAAGAGAATTACCGTGAAGTCTAGCGCAAAAGTCACACACAAGAGGGCTCTAAGAGTAAGTGGAGTAAATTTTACTCGTATGTTAAGTATCCTTAAGCCGAGTGATTCTTCTTCTGATTAGTTACGTAAGGCATTTTCTACCTATAGTTGTTTGCTTTAAGTCAGTGGGATAAAAAATCTGAGTTTGAAACTGGTTATGGTTGATCTTTACTCGAGCCCCCAAACACCAACAACCGTAGTCGGTTGTTACAACATTTCCAGATGTATCGGTCCTGATGGGAAAAAGATTATAAAGAAAATCCCCTGAAATCACGTTCTCAACTCAACAGGAGCTACTCATTCTGATGGGGTCTCTATAACGGTATGGAGGTTAGTAGTAGGTAGAAATTAAGACTCCTGATTCTGACAACTACATACGATAACTGACGACCGTCCGGTATAAAAATATTCTTTCTGAACGCGTACTTTCATTCGTGGCTTCCCTGTATTCCAAGGCACCTGGACAATTCTGAGAGGACAACGCACACTTCTAAAGTTGCTGCCAAGTGACTCTAAGAACACTCTTTTGACTTCAACGGTGTCAACTGAGAGCCCGAATCTTTCAACATGTACCCATGGAGGTAGCGCGTGCCTCGATAGATGAGTGGTCAAAGAGATTCAAGGCCCATGTAATGTCAAATGTTTATCATTTTGAATAAAAAGTGCAGTATGTTAAATTTGAAGATAAAATAAATGTTTGCTATAGATTTGGTTTTTTAAATTTGATAACAAAATTTAAAATTTCTTTTTTGCTGTATCAGAATTTGTGGCACAACTAGGTATAGTAAAAACAGATATTGGGAAAATTATTTATTGATTATAATTGTGTTGTTGTTGTTGTTACCAATGGTACCTGATCGCCAAAGGCCAGATCAAGGTCCACGAAATGCATCATGGTAAAGGGCTAAGTGACGCCTGTCGTTAGCCGTAGCTTTGAACATCCACAGGTTACAGAACGAATTAGCTCGGGTTCACCCCAATTTAGAGGGGGAACACCCTGGGGGTGGTTAGGGGCCTCCCACCTCTCTTCCCCTTCCACCAACCTCAAGAGAGGACTTGCGGCTCGATGGCTATTTAAAGTACCGCCATGCCACGAAGGCACTATACATTTACAAACATCCATGTCTTCTCCAGGCATTCGAACCCAGTCCCAACGGCACAGCTGTCAGCGTCGCTAACCACTATACCGGATGGGCGACGATTATAATTGTAATATATATATATATATATATATATATATATATGGTCTGAAGATGTTTTAGGATTTATTAGTTATCTTTTTAATTTATTTACTGCTATATATATCATCTCTTTAAGACCGAATGCATCTTAATAAAATATCTGTATACAGAATGGGTTAATAATATATTATAAGTAAAGCAAATTAAATTAATTTCATCATAAAACATGTTTTTATGATGTTAAAATGTGTTCACAAATTTTTAAGTAAAAATTCAAAACACAAGAGGATAGAACTCAATTCAGAAAGCGCAGTATCAACAGTTCAGGAATTTTAAATTCAGTAGGTTAAAACATGTAATAAAAATAAACAATAAATAAGCAATTAAAAGGACTTATTTTGTACGTACACATACGTTTCCAAAAAAAATATATATATATTATCAATGCAACAGCTAAAAATCGCATTTTCCCCTTCAATAAACGTTTTCGGAAAAAATCTCTTTTAAGATTAATCTCTAAATGTAATTTCCAGTTTTTGTGTTGAATATGTGAGTAATGCATTTTTGTATTAAAAATTCAAATATTTTTTATTCTAATAATTTCCTTATAAATGTTTTAATCATATTATTGAAGAAAAAATACTAAATTTCTTTTTATAAAGATGCACAATTATTTCGAAGAAAATAAGCAATTGTAGAGAAAGTAATTTTTAAGAAATTGTTATTTATATGATTAAAAAGAAAAAGAGAGACTAAAGTAATTTTCATTATTTTGATTACGAATAAAACAAAAGAAAATGTGATTCAAAATTGAGTGATGCATTTCTTCTCAAAGAAGCAATCAATAATAATTACGTTAAATGCTTCAATAAAAATATATTGTTAAAATTAAAAGCGTATCCATTTACCCAAATGGAATATATTGGATAAAACTTTATTACAAAAGATATTAATAACTTAAATGAAAAGTTATTACCGTAAAAGTCTCGGTGATATTTTCTTACCTAGTTTTTCATGTTCTTAATGATGCTGTGATGTTAAAAGAATATGATGTCTTTTTTTGCACAAAAACGAATTACTCGAAACAAAAGTTTAATACACTGTGAAATTGTAGTCAGTCATTATCAAGGCTTTTAGGAAAATTAAGATGGAAGAACTGTGTACTTTCTTCTTTTTCTCTTTTTACCATTGGAATATAAAAGAAAATTGTTAGATACATTTATTATCTTTAAAAATAACGTATTTTCTTAACTTTCCTTAGAAACATTTTTTTTACTTGCTTTTGATTTATTGTTAGTTGAATTATTTTAAACTTTAATGGAATAAAAAATTGTTTTTTTTATATACGTATTAATTACTTAAGTAAAATGACTTAGTTTATATATATATATATATATAACTATATATATATATTTCATTACTTCTAGAATAAGATTTTAAGTTGTTTAAATTAAGATGATTAAAATGATTCTGTATTTAAAATAAAATTTATTAGAAAGACAAAAATATCTTTTGTTGTACACATAAATCCCATCGGTGAATTCAAGATTATTTATGTGCTACAATTTTAATCAGAATAACATGCATTTCATGTTAAATTATCAAATAATTTAAGTTAAAGTAGTTTAAAAATACTTTGCAATGATATGCACACATTGATAACGTTTTTGAGAGAGAGAGAGAAATACTTTGTACTCTATATACACATAATTCTTTACGAACAAATTTTTGTACTGATGTTTACAATACGAAATGATCTTGAATAAATTATTTTTTAAATTACACACAACACAATAATTGCAGATACCCTTCAAAATTTATTCTAAGTAAACTAATTAAAGATTAAGTAAACTCTTTTCAAATAATAAATATAAAAATTAAGTAAAATAGTATCTATTAAGAGAAAAAGGGCAAGTAGTATGTACACTACAGCAGAATCGTATCCGTTAATCTAATTCTATTTCAGAGGTTTATTTCGGTAGATAGATTTTTCGAATAATCTTTCTTCCACTTAAATAATTTTGTTGTTAAATAGTAATTACACATTTAGTGCAACAAATTTGATTCTATAGGTACAGACATTTCTTCTCTGTTAAAGCATAAACCGCAGACGCGCTGCAGTTTCAACAGTAAGATTCAAAAGCAAATAAGTGAAAGGGAAGATAAAGTTCTAGTGGTATTTTTCTTAAAGTATTTTCGACTTCTACTTTTATATTAAGAGAAAAATAAGCCACAATTTCACAATATCAGCAAAATAACGTCAGCGGGTTAAATCAAAAGAGATAACTGCAGTCATAATTCTACCTGAATACTTGCATGCAATCTTCTTAAGCAACACAAGTTTGTAAGTTTGTCTGTTGCTTCAAATAACAATAGTAAAAAAGGTATAACGCAAGGCTGAAACTTTCATATTCAAGACGTGCAATATAATAAAGGGGCCGTTTCACGTTAATTCAAATTCGGATTCAAGTCTTATATAAAAGTTTGACGAGTAAATCAATTCGTGTATTTTTCTCGTTTTTAGATTAATATCATGAATTAGTTATCAATATTTCACTGACACTGTATAGTGACATTAGTACAGACAATTCATTATTCATCTTGTAGCAAACTCTAGACCATTCTGGAACTCCAGGTGGTAACGCGGACTGATCCGAGTTACTGCGCCTGCACGAGTGCCACGCGGGATTCGTTGATTGTTTCTCGACAAGGGAGGTCGAAAATGCTCCACCAGCGAGTTAAGTGTGATTTGTTTCAGTGATTGTCTCAAAAAGAGAGATTCCTGTGGGCTCCACCGGCTAGCTTTGTGTGAAGGGTTGTGTTTGTTTTTGTGTTGGATGCATTTTTTTCCCCTCTCTAAAACTGTCAACAAGCTCGGAGATTTAGTGTTACCTAAAACATTGTAAAAAAGTTTAAATTTTTGAGATTGGCCCAATAGTAGGTGTTCTATGTGTTTGTGAGTAAATAAACCATTAAAACATCATTAGAGTTTTGAAATTCTTACAACACTACAATCGTTATAATATCCGGGTATTTCAAATTACAAAAAATATCATCCTTTGCACGACATTGATTCCACGTTTTATGTTTCGCAAATAATCAGAATCTGCCTTTGGCATTGCGACCTTATCAATTACGAAACACATTACTCCACATTTCAAAGATTTCCATAAGAAGTATTCTATTGAAAACCTTTTTAACATAGAGGAGTTAATCTTGAAGTTGGTCCTTTGTACAATCTACCCTTTAAGACCGAAATGGTCTAATCAGACCAATACCTATTGAGATGCTTTTCAATACCGTGCAGCTCTACATATGGCATATCTTTAACGTCAAAGCGATACTTTCCGACATCTATTAGTACCTGAAAAGCTTGGAAGTGGAGTTTCACTGTAGACTTAACCACGATAGTACGGAGAATTTGAAGGTGTACCGCATTACATTCAGCTCGAAAATCGTTGAGCTTTGGACTGGTGCTTTCATCTTCGAAAGTTTGATTAAAATTTGGTTCAAAAAGCTAACTTTGTAATTTTATTTTTGGAAAGTTCGACAGTATCATAAAATTTTTATTCATAATGTTTGACGTTATAGGATGTCAGACAAATACGAAATTTATTTTCACAATTTTAGAATGCTTTAATTATTCAATATCGCAGGTGTACGAATTTTATATAAATGTCATTTTTGTAAGGCTATGTTTCTTCCTTCTACAAATAAATGTTATTTTCGAGCAATTTAATTTTAAGAGATTTAGGGATTTATTTCTATTGTGCCCAGTATTCATTGTTTCCATAGCTGTATTGAGCAAAATTACCAATTTGTATTGATTAAAATGAAGGGCTTAGGAACAAATAATTGTTGATATACCTAACTTGTATTCTATTTCCAATTTTATTTATATATATTACAGTTGATGAAATAGTGAATATTAATTGAAAACATACTAATATACTCTTCAGAATTGAAGACTCAGCTTTTATTAATAATATAAAAAACAAGCAATATAATTATTTTCATTATTTCATCAATTCTGTTACCAAATTTAACTGGTTTACCCTTTCCCCACGGGGACCGAAAGCACCAAACGGGTTTGCCCTACGCGATGGAAACTGATATTTTCTTCTTTCTATCTTTTTATTTGCATATATTTTAACTTATGTAATTATTAGCAGTTTTTAGAGATGCACAGTTTGTCCATGGTTTACTTTTTACCGGGGTTTTTTTTGTGGTGAAAATTTTTTTGAAAGGGAAAATTTAACAAAAAATATTCGATAAAGAATAGAGACTGGAAAGACAATGTCAATATTTTGCTTGAGAAGAAATTCAAATGGAATGATAATCCAAAAATTCTGATATTATAACCGTTCCCACATTACAATGTAAAACTTAGTATTTCATCATGCTTTAAACTTCCAATCTTCTCCCCCAACCGTTTGAAAAAAAAGGGACGAAATTACCAGAATCAAAAAGCACACATTTAGGGGTTTTGTGTTCCACAATTATAAAATAAAAAATAGTGTTAAAACTTTAAAATTAATATAAAATTCTTTCATTTTCGCTTTTTGTTAAGTATTATACTTAGTTAAATGCAATAAAAAAAATGTGGCCCTTTTTGGAACATTTTGGGCAAAAAAAAAAGTGACCACTTAACAGGTTAAGCCAGTGATCCCCATCCCCCGGCCCATGGATCAGCAGGGACGTCTTAAGGCATGGGCTCAGGGCCTTGCCTTCGGCTGCGGCCTCGTTTCGTTTCGACCGTCTTAATAAAAACATGTCCCGAAATTTTTTAAAGGTCGAATATTATTTCCCTACATATTCTCTGAAAAAAAGAAATTTCATATTCAGTCAAAGCAAAAAAGGGAAGACGTTTTTTATGTGATTTACCTTTGTCCATGTCTAGGCCTATACCTAATACCACAAACAATCTTTCAACTCCTTTAGTCAAAATGGGCCATCGGTCCAGCCGGTTTGTGCCTAGGGTTTTTTAGATTGTGAGTCGTGCGCATTTGTTTTAAATTACCGTTTGAACGAGTATTTGACAATGTATACTAATGTCTACTTTTAAAGATCTCAGGTAGGGCCTACTTTTGCATAGGGGCCCAGGAACTCAAAAATATTATGATTTCTCTGGGCCCAGGGCCTGTACATGGGACATGTCTACGGATCAGTACCGGTCCGTGGATCAAATGGTACTGGCCTCCCAAGGAAAATTAAATGATTTCCACTTTATTTACTGAGGCATACTTCTCCCAGCTTTGTGCGACTTTCAAAGGACAAGGTTTTAACCGGGAGCTGATAGACAACATGTAAAGCCGCACTAATACCATCCATTATTAAAATTATTAAACTCAGCTGCCTGCGGTAAAATGATCAAAAGTTGACCGACAAGAAAGTTGTGAAGCACTGGGTTGAACTACATATTTAAAAACCGAACATTTGTCTATTATAATTTACATATAGTTTTTTTGAAAAGTAATACAGACATTTTATAATATTATTCATCGTTACACAAATATTTAAGCTTTGATTTCGTTCATGTACCAAATACATCACTGCACGGATTTGAGTTCCTACCGCTGGATAAAGCAAGTAAAATAAATCCGTTTTTTTTTCAAAAATAAAGCAAAGTTTTGAAATACTTACATATCAAATTTAAAAGGAAAAATTTCGAAAATAAAAACTTCGTCAAAACAACAACAGCAACAAAAATTCGCTTTCAATTTTGTTTCGGAAGAAGAAATTTTTCCATCTGTATATAAAATTCTTAGCCCCATTGGATAGCAAGGAAATTGATTTTTTGGAAAGGGAACATGAGGGTTATATATATATATATAGCTTATATTCTTTAAAAATATTTCTGAATAAATATTAGACTTTCTGTGAGTAAATATTAAATTACCTTTTTTTGTTAGATGAAGCATATTAATAACAGGTATTTTTTTGGGGGAAGAGGGAGACCAAATTTTTTTTTCCTTTTTATTTACTCTTTGAATTCTTGCATTATTAACAACAGCTTTCCCTGATACAGAATTAATATTGTTTCATAGAAAGTAATCATGGTATTACTTTTTAATGTTAAATGGAAATATCGAAAAATGTTTGGGAAATATGTTAAGTTTCATCATAACTGGATGAAAAAGAAATATATTTTTTTCATCAATTCTGATTTAGATACGGTAAACTAATGATAAGCAAAATCAAAAACATCTGAATCGAAATATTGATCTTGAAGTGCAGGTACTATTCGTCAAATTCAAATCAAGATTTGTTTATTTTGTGACCTTTTTGAAGTAGATGCACAAAAAAATAAATCAGTAAGAGTGTAAAAAAAAATTATTCATTAATATAATTTATTTTAATTGCTTAAGAGCACTTTAGGCACAATTAAAATAAACTATTATCTTAAGCATACGACATAAATAAAGTAAACAATTATGGATTTGCTTATTCAATTTATTTTATTACATAAAGCGTTAATTAAGGAAATTAAAAAGCATATTTACTCCTGTATGCTCAACTTTTTTACCACTTACAGATAATGGTACTTAAGATAGTTTTTGCTGCAATTTAATTTCAGTTTTATATCTTAAATCATAAAAGTTAAATTACTAATTAGTTTATATTACTTTTTAATTATTGAAATTATTATTTAATTAATAATGGAATCTAATTTACCTCTTCTCATTTTTATACCAATGTATAAGCATTATGTATTGATTTTGGAAGATTGAAGGAAGATTACTAGCCTCAAAACATAAGCTTTTAAGTGTTTACAATCAGTTTGCTAATTTAATTTAATTACTTTTTAAATGTTCTCAATCTATCTTTTGCCTGATATATGAAATAAAATAAAATAAGCTAGAAAAAATTCGAATTAAGATATATTTTAATAAGATTGATGAAGAAAAGTTTATAAATGTATAATTGTAAAATTCGTGCATTAAATATCCGTAAAAATTATTGAAATGTATAGAATTAACAACTGTTTTATTACAAGAATCTTTCCTGAATACTCTTCAATTCTTTCTTACTTTTCAAAATTATAAATAATAATAATTGATAATAAAAAGATATGATATTTATAATTTTTTTTTAAATATATCAGTTGCTTATGATATTTCTTTTTGTATTTTCTTGCATTACAAATTTTGTCTAAATTATTTTTTTATGGTATCTCAACATAATGTTGCTTAAAAAAGAATACGAAAGTTTTCGAATCTCTTTATCTTGGAACTCTATATAACATATATAAAAAGCACTTTCATTTATATTTAATAATTAATACAGAAAGGGTAATTTTACTTAATTATGTGACAAAGCAATTACAGTTATGGTAACATATCTTTAAAAAAATCTGTAACTTTTCATGTAAATTAACATGAAACATGAATAAAACTAAAAGTTATAATTTACTTTTAAGCTAATTTCATAATTCTTTGTTAAATACATGGACAGTATAAATGTTACTATACATTGTCATCTGAAAAATATATATTTTTTTCCCTAAAGCAATAGTTTTTTTTGTATTTTAATTAATATATACGGCCGGACCTTTGTTTAACGAAGTCTCTAAGTCCCGAAAAATATTAGTTATGTGGAAAATTCGTTAAATAGAGATTCATCTTTTTGTTTACCTTAGAAACCACATAAAAAATGTTTAAATTCATAAACATTATAATTATTTTAAAAATAATTACTCATACTCTTTTTTGCAGGTTTATATCTATTTATTTTATATATCTTACCCCTCAAAAAGAATTTTAAAAAAAACAACAACAAAAAAAAAAAAACATTGTCCAGGGATAGAATATATTTTCAACTTTAAAAATAATTACTATATTCAAATCTATTTATATTTTTTAATGACATTTTCTATTGTTGAATTTGCTAGTAATTTTAATCATACATTATGTAAGAACAAGTAATTTTAAACATACACTACCCCATACATCTTTAAACTTTTACACACACACACACACACCATTAGTAATTATTGATAAAATTTGAGTTGTTTTTTTTTGTGAAAAATTTGGGCTAGTGCTCTAAGTAAGCTAGGCACCTGGTAAAAACAATTCAAGGTCTTTGATCTCCAAATAATATTTTAAAAGGGAGAATAATTTGAAACGTCAAGAAATATTTTAAAAATAGGGAAATAGGGAGAACAAAATTCAAATCACAAGAGAAAAATTCTTTAAATAGAAATTGCACTTCACTGTTTGGAGGTTATTTTACAAAGAAAATAGAAAAATGTTCTTGGCTCCAGGAAAAAGTTCGCAAAACAGAGAAATTCACAAAATTTAGATTAGTAAAATGGAGGTTCAACTGTATTTCCATTTTAAATTAACTATTAAAACTATATTATGAATTTGATTAATTATTTTTGATCACTGACTACATTTGCAAATTTGAATACTCCTAGAGAATTTAAATGAACATTTTATATCGTAAGCTAATGATACCCTATTTAGAAATATAGTCGGACCCCGATTTAACGAATTCAACGGGACCGAACATTTTGTTCATTAAATCGTGGTTATTCGTTACATCGGGATCCAAACAAAATACTAATTTGTTGCATTTACATTTCGGAAATTCTACAATAAGTAACTACACAAAAAATATCCATAAGTAGAAATTTTAAGCTTTTCATTCAACAGCTAAAAATATGATTAGTGAATTATTACGCTCCAGTTAAATGGAAATTTTAAAACACTGACAAATAGATGTTTGAAAATCTTTTTGATTGATTCCTGATTTGAAAGAGATTTTTTTCCGACTTTATGCAAAGAAGGAAATATTAACATTTATATCATCCCGCTGCATACAAAAGAGGCATGTTTTCACAGTTTCCAAACAATGTAAAGCATTAGAAAATGTAACAGTTTTGATAAGTGTTTCGTCATCAGTTTCTACATCAGAATCGTTGTTCATTGGCTCCAAAAATCAACAGTTTTCTGAACGTCAACTGCACAAATAGGCAGTCTATCAAGAAATGTACCATTCTCGTTTTAATATTCCCCTGCGTTGAGGAATGGGATGAAATAAGAAAGAATTTCCTGTCCTACTCAAGACTCATACGATAGGTTACACTCATGACATATCTGCACCTGTAAAGTCTAATAATGGTCTTCACCTTACCCTTTAAAATTTGTTGCTTTCAAAAAAAGTATTTTTCTGTTCCGGACAAAAAGAATATGTCATTTGGAAAAAAAAAATCCAATTTTTTTAATACAAACTAATAAAAATTTTCCCCAACTGCTGAAATAACTCGTTAATTCGGGGATCTTTATTCGTTAAGGCATCTGACTACGTTCGGAACCGTGATTTTGCAAAAGCATGTAAATGGATAATATTTATGATATTTAGCGTCACTTAGATTAGACAATATATATAAAATTGGGTTAAGAATAGTATAACAATAAAAAATTATTTAAGTACAATATTTTAACAAAATATTAACTTAGAATAACCTTTTTTCCAAATGTTCTCCTTTTGTAAAAAATGCTTCTATTGTATTAATATTTTGCCTGTGTATAGATCAGACCTCTGTACAGAGGCTCAACTAGAATTTTTGAAATGCATAACTCGGAAGTCGGTTTATCCATGTTTTACGAAAACAGAGGGGAAAAATTCTAAGAAAATAAGCCGATAATTATTTCAAATGGTTGTAACTCAGTAAATAATGTGAATTTTTCAAAATCATAGTTGAGCCTCTGTACAGAGGTCTGAGATATGTACAAGCAAAATATTAATACAATAGAAGCATTTTTTTACAAAAGAAGAACATTTGGAATAAAGGTTATTCTAAGTTAATTTTTTGCCAAAATATTGTATTTAAATATTTTTGTCATAATGTCCTTAAAACAATTTTATACATGTATTCTAATCTAAGTGACACTAAATATCATGAAAATTATACATTTATGCACTTTTTTAAAATCATGGTTCCGAACGTAGTCGGATACCTTAAATAGGGATTTTTGCCTTCAATTTTATCGGGGAAAGAAAAAAAAATTCATTAAATCGCGAAATTCGTTAAATAGGAGTTCGATAAATCCGGGTCCTACTCTGTACATGCATTTTTAAAAATGTTTTCACTCTAAAAACTAGATTATATACATTGTATCCCTCTCTATTTCTAAAAGAAAGCGAAGTTTATTTACAGTGCAACAAGTTTTTCAAATAAACCTTAAGACCGAAACATAACAGGCATCCAAATCAAGCACCTTCGTGAACAATCGATACAGTAATCTTGAGACCAATCTATGTTTAGAAGTCTTCTGCTTTATCTCCGAACTCTAAAAGCTCTATTCGTGCCTCACTTTAAAGGAATTTATTTTAAGTGCCAGAGCGAAGAATACAGAATTTTTGAACTTTGTCATTTGTTGGATGAAGTGGAACTAATTACAGCAGAGAGCCCGAAATCTTTTTCTTAAACCCCTCAATTTCCGGTTCCAGTAGTAAAGATAGACGACGTGACTTTCGACTTTACTTCCAAAAAGGATTTCTTCTATTTTAAATGTCTTTGCTCGCAGGAACATGCTAATATTTTACCCAGACATCATGCTTTTACCTGGATAAGAAATTCACATTTCTTTGGAATAAAAGTAAATTTTTCTCTTTATTTGAGTTAGATCAAGGAGAATATATTCTTAATTTCGTGGTACGTTGAATAACTAAGTATGAAAAGACACCAGATATGTGTTACTTGGAAGTTACAGAGTTTTACTAGGAAGAATAAAATAAATATTATTAAATTTGTTATTTAGTTTAATAAAACTGTAAAATTTTGTTATTTCATTAAGGTATCCAACTACTTTCGGAACCGTGGTTTTGCAAGAGCGTATAAATGGATAATATTTATGATATTTAGTGTCACTTAGAATTAAAAAACGAAAACGTATATAAAATTCTTTTAAAAATATTATTATTATAAAAAATTATTTAAGTACAGTATTTTGACAAAAAATGAACGTAAAATGACCAATTTTTAAAACATTCTCCTTTTATGAAGAATGCTTCTATTATAATAATTTTTGTCTGTATATATCTCAGACCTCTGTACAGAGGCTGAACAAGAATTCTTGAAATATAAAGCTTAGAAGTGGATTTATTCATATTTTACTACAACAGTAGGGAGAAATTTAAAAAACAAACGATGATAATTATTTCAATTGGTGGTAACTCTGAAAATAATGTGAATTTTTCAAAACTCCTAGTTCAGACTCTCTGGAGAAGTCTTTATATAAGCAAAATATTATTATTATAGAATCATTTTTTATTAAAGGAGAACGTTTTAAAAAAGGTTATTCTAAGTTAATTTTTGCCAAAATATTGTATTTAAATAATTTTTTTTTGCCATAATGTCCTTAAAACAATATTATACATGTATTCTAATCTAAGTGACTCTAAATATCATGAAAATTATCCATTGATGCGCTTTTTTAAAATTACGGTTCTGAACGTAGTCGAATACCTTAAATGTGACACTTGGAATCGTAAAATGCTTTTTTAAATAAAGTAATATAGCATAGTACTGTGACATTTGAGATAAATAAAGGTAGCGTGATATTGATTAATTTAAATATTTAGTTTATTTACGTCACGGCTATTATTTACAGGTTATACATTTGAGTTATTAAACGTATTAAGGCCGTATCACACGTACACGTTTCAAGCAATTTTTCGTTCAATTCGTGCAATTTTTACTCAGTTGCCATAGCAACCGCTTTAGAACAATTTTTAGCGAGCTCAAAAAGTTGTTCCAAATAAATAGCGAAATTCCAGCCAATGGGGTTCTTCGGCGCCCTACGTCATAAACAAGATGGCGGCTCCGGTTTCGTCTAACACTTCAGATATGCCGTATAATATTTTAATGGTGTATAATATTTTAACGGCGTATAATATTTTAAATAGAATGGTGCTCTATTTTTAGTTTACACCCATCAGCAATTGCGCAAGCGAAATGAAAGAAATAATTTTGGATGTTCATTTTCCGAAGCAGAAAAATCGGCGAGTAATTTTTCAATGTGGAGATAGAGCGCGGCTGACGTCAGAGCGTGTCGTTTTGCTTACGGCAACCCTTCCCCCTCAGATTCGGCCAAAAATTGGACGAAAAAATTGCATGAAAAATATACGTGTGATACGGCCTTTAGATTATTGGAGTTCACGTTTTGTTTGTGAGTAGGAAGTTTGTGTCCATTCTCAGCGAAGTTTTAAGACCACCCCCCTTTCTTTCTCTGCCCTCTCTAGGGTCTCGGGGATGACAGAGATCGGGGTCTTTAGCTTCGATTTACATCCAGTTCATGGGTGATGTAGGGGGTCCCTCGTGGTATCAAAGGTTTCCGGGGCGAAGTCCAAGACAAGACCATGTAATAATTTGAAGGTGCAGATGTCATTGCACGTGTGGTGATCATTTCCACAAAAGATGCCGATTCACAGCTGTGTTGCGGGAAACACGCTATAGTACAAATCAAGTAGTTATTTGTACTAAGCAATACATAATTATAAGCGTAATTAGTCCTTTATTATGTTGTTTGAAATAAAAGGCATACTTTTAGAAAACTAAATGTGTAAGCCATATTCTGAACATTCTCATTCTTACTTTTGTTATACTGGGTTGATAGTACAAGGAATGATAACATTTTGAAAGGCAGGGAAAAAAGGGAGAAAAATAAGTGAAATTGAAGTTTCTTGCTCATTCTAAACCTTTCAAATTTTGAACTGAAAATTTTAAGTCATGCAGTTAAAATATTTATAAAAAATGATTCTGAAATCTGATTTTGCGAATGAATTGTAATTGAATTATATGTGAATGAATCCTCATTTTTGATAAATATTTGAAAGAAATGAAGAAAAATACGTACTTTTTAACTTCATGTATTCCTTTCAAATAATAATCGGATTCATTATCTTTATGTAAAATAATATACGAGTCCATAATGCTCCTAAAATGTATTTAAATTTTCCCATAAAATGGAAACCTATTGCGGAAATATATTTACATCTTTTGTACAAATTTCATTTACATACACCACACTCAAACCTCAATTTTTCAAACATTCAGTATTCTTTTTTAAGGTATGTTCGAGTTTTTCAGATATTTACATCAATTTATGTGGACAGGTAAATAAATTGCTTTCAAAATGTCTTTTTCAATAATTTCTTTAAAAAAGATAACTTAATCATAAATGTTACTTGTATAAAAACTCAATGTTGCTTTATTCTCATAACAGAAAACTCCTCATTCCTAAATTATTTATTTCTATCATCATCTTTAGAAATTTCTCTGCTAGCTACTTTTTTAATGAATTCTGAATAATTTGGTTAGCACTTTAATCAAACCATAAAAATGCGCTTCAAAGGATTTCATACTTTAATTACTGATATTTTTTACAAGATAATTTGATGCTTTTTTAATACTACCCTTAAGTTCTTCAACTACTTTTCTTTAAATATCCCCGACAGTGAATCCGCTTTCAACGACGATAATTAAAAAACAAATTTTATGCGCTGTAAAATTCATAAAAAATTTCAATTAATGATTTAAATTTTTAAAAGTTGCTGAAGTAATTAAATATCCTCATTTGGATCCAAAACAAGGTAAAGTGTAATTAAAAGAGGATTTAATGATAAAAAAAAGTTAAGACAATTAATTGCAATCTAAAACTTTGAAGTATTAAATTCTTAGTTGAAAAAAGTTAAGCTATAATGTTAATGATTCAGTTACAAAAAAAACTGGATTAAAATTTTTTTTTAAAGATGTGATAATTAAATCAGAGGCATTCTTTATATTTATGTATTTTGGTTATTGTAAAACTATCCGCATTCGTATTAATTTCATTAAAAATATCATATTCCATATCAGCCTAGGGTAAATCTTAATTTTCCTTAAATTCTATAATTAAATCCAGATAATCAAATACGGGAAAAAAATTTAGGAGACGGGAATTAAAACACTTCATTCAAACGTTTTTATAACCATTCCCCAGACTTGAATAACGGGTGACATATCGATCGATAATTAATAATTACAAAATAGTACATAGTCCCTTAAGACTAAACAGTTTCCGATCTTAACTTTAAATTGGATTATTTCTTGAACTTTTGGTGGAAATAGCGTGAAATTTTTGATTTAAGGATTTTATGACACACGAAATCAAAAACAATAAAGATTTTGATATATCACAATTCCTCTTTTCTAACTGCATTTGACAATTCATATTTTTAATAATATTGCTTTTTCAATTTTTTCCATACTAAGAATTGAAAAAAATAGTTATAAATCGCCTGATTGTAAACACTTTTAAAACCGTCGAATAAAAACTTTCCTTTCCTCAAATATTTGATCCACATTGGGAGAGCAATTTCTTAAACCTCCTTATTTTGAAAGAAAAGTTTTATGAAGTTTAAAGTTTAAGATAAAAAATTAAATACGAGGAAAAAAATCGTCCTCTTCAATGAGATAAATGTCATTTAAAACAGCTAATTAGTTAATTAATTAAATAAATTAGTCCATTAACACTTTCATTGAATTCTTTAGAGTCCTTAAATATGTTATTAATTTTGCTGAGATGGATGAGAATTGCAAAAGTTTTTGATTGTCTTGTTTTCATGAATCTTTTTTTATCGTTATACGCTCCATTCAAGCAAGATAACGTAAGAGGAACTAAACTTTGCTTTAAAACAACATATTGATTAATTCATTAATTAAGGCAGCCATGATATTTTTAGACCAACATTTTGAGGACAAAAACACACAGATGACTGCTTTTGCTTGCTATTTTCAAAATCTTGATCTGAAGACAATTAAACAGGGTATTTTTCTTAAAGTGCTGATAGATTAATGTAGCTTGAGAAATTTCTCACATAAAATATTACAATTTTACGATAAGGAATTTTGTATTAATCTATAAATCCGGCACTTGATAAAATTCTGAATTTGAATGTATGCTTTACCTTACAAATATATTGAAAATTAAAAAAATAATACAATACCGTGTACATAAAAATGTCTGGCTCTTATTAATTTTAAAAATGCATTAATTACAGGAGAATTGAGATTTTTCAAATGACTTAATTCGAAATCTCTTGAAGTGCAGAATTTGAGAGCCCTATTTCCCAAAATATATATATATTTTAAAATTTTCTTTTCTTAAAATATTTTTTTTTTTATATTTATAAAGTAGATCTATTAATAAATCGTTTGTGGGTTTTAGATTTTAAGACATTTCTAGAAATAAAAAAAAAAAAAACTTTTATTTTGCTCTTTTAGAAGCCCTTTGTTGTATTGAAATTGATGAGCAAATCTAGGTTTGAGGTCGAAAGCAAAGACTTTTAAGCTTTTATATTATTTTTCTATTAAAAAGAAATTGGATATTTCCAGTTATAAATTTCACATTATGAATAACTAGGTATGAATACTTTATCCTAAGAATACTTATCTTCAGTTTTTACATCACAATTACATAAAAATAATTCTTTTCGACTCATTACCATACTTTAATTCATCCGAATGACATTTTTACTGAAATGTATTGAATTTTCTCACGCTCCGGTGGTTACGTAGTTTCATTTCAGTGCAGAATACTTTAAGAAAATATTTCGATATTGTCATCTATTTAACTTTGAAAGTCTTTTGGAATAAAAAATGACTGATGATTTTTTGAATGGTGGAAATAAAATGAAAAGGGGAATTCGAGCGGCAACAATCATACAAAAGAAAATGGTTCGAAAATCTTAGGGTTTTTTAGGGTATATGCAGAAAAAATTCATGAAACTATACGCAATACTGAAAAAGAGCGAGGAATGTATGATTTATTCATTTGATTTGATATTCGAATGAAATAAACAGTTAATTATTTTTTTAAAAGTCTAACTAAAATATTTACAAAATTATATGTTTTCCATTGCTTTATTTTATGTCTCATAAATAATACAAAATAAAATTATCATAATTTGGATATCTATAGTTTATTTATTTATTTTTTTATTTTATATATGTGTGATAATTTGGATTGCCTTAAGGCATTTTTAACTAGCAATATGACATTTTGCTGGATGGGATAAATTAATTTGTTGCAATCGCTGATGGTTTGGTCCTTTTAAAGTACTACGACTACGTACTACTTTCCGACTACGTTCGGAAACATGATTTTAAAAAAGCGCATAAACGGATAATTTTCATGATATTTAGTGTCACTTAGATTAAAATACATGTATAAAATTGTTTTAAGGACATTTTGAATTTTTTTTTTTATTTAAATACAATATTTCGGCAAAAAATTAACTTAGAATAATCTTTTTTCAAAATGTTCTCCTCTATTATAATAATATTTTGCCTGTATATAGTTCAGACCTCTGTACAAAGGCTCAACTATGATTTTTGAAAAATTCACGTTAATTTCAGAGTTACAACCCATTGAAATAATAATCGGCATTTTTTTCTTAAAATTTCTCCCCTCTGTTGTCGTAAAACAGGGATAAACCCACTTCTAAGTTATATATTTCAAAAATTCTAGTTGAGCTTCTGTACATAGGTCTGAGCTATATACAGGCAAAATAGTATTATAATAGAAGCATTTTTCACAAAAGGAGAATATTTTAAAAATGGGTCATTCAATGTTCATTTTTTGTCAAAATATTGTACTTAAATAATTTTTTATTGTAATACTATTCCTAAAACAATTTTATATACATTTTCTAATCTAAGTGACACTAAATATCATAAATATTATCCATTTATATGCTTTTGCCAAATTACACGGTTCCTTAATCCATATTTATTTAGTTACGTAAAAGACACTCATAAACATTAAAGAAGAAGCAACACAAAGCAAGACATTAACACGCGCACTTTACATGACTTTCACAAAAACAGCCTTTTTTCGCTCCAGGTTTCTCATCCATTTATAGTCATGGTCAACCGGAAGCTATTAAAATCATAAATGAGTTCGGGTAGTTTTTCTGATTGGGCCACATACGCAGGTGATAGAAGATTGCATCATCCTTATTAAAAACGCTAACCTTTAGTTTATAGCGAGATAAAGTCTTAGTTAGTTCCAGTTAGAGAAATTAAAGGGAAATACCATTTTAGAAGACCATTATGAATTAAAATCCTCCGAGAGGAAATTTAAATGAATTATCACATATATATAATCAACTTTTAAAAAAGAGTATTAAGTTCCGTTTACCAGTCATTTTCAATTTATGAGCGTAACTTTAAAATCCTCACAAATTTCTCTTTTTCTTTTAAAATGTAGAATATATAAGGGTATACGTTCCATCAAAGTAGAGCGTAATACGAAACAGCGTTAAAAGAGGTTATCTCATGATGTAAATAATGGGGTTAGGGGAAGATAGGTAGAAAATTGGTCAGGTATTTTACCATTAAATTTATTAATTATGTTTTTATAACAATAAAACAAAAATTTATTCCGAACAACTATAGAAATATAATAAAAGAATACACATATAAAAATAACTAAAATTCTAAGTCTTGTTTTAATGGCATATTACGTTCAATTTTATCGTCAGTCCATATAGAAACCCTTTTTTCCATTTCCTCTATTTTATTATTTCTAGAACGGGTAATTCAGTTGCAGAGCTTGTCGTAGTTGCAGTTGCTGATCACAGTATTTTTTCTTTATTTTTAAGAATGGTCCTTATTGTTGAAGTTGCCAAATTCAATGCAGCACCCATTTGAAACTGACGCTCACCAGTATCTAATCTTCTCATCACTTGCATTTTAGTTTCAAGTGAAAATGCTTTTTCTCGTTGTTCTATTTTCGTGTTTTTATTATCACCCATGATAAAAACTAAAAGTCATAACATTTGTCACTATAGCAATCATTATATTACATAAATTTATACTTATAATAGCGTCAACAAATATTGGAAACGATAAAAATACGTTCGTATAACACCATAGGAAAGAAGAAACACAGATAAACTGCTTTGGATAACTGGAAGCCTAATGCTGCATGCAATTTTGGGGAGTCTCACAATTAAAATAAAAGAGCGTTAAATAGAAACAGCGTTAAGCGAGGTCTTACTGTATTATATTTATTTGAATGCAATAAAGCGAAAACGAAAGACCAAGAAATAGTATATGACACTGAGGAATTACATCTTTTCCTATTTTTGAAAAAAATATATTTAGCTGCATTATTTATATATTTTAAAACCCCCAAAAGAATCATCAAGTAGACATAAATACATTCCAGAGTAATTTTCTTTACTTTTCATTCTTATATGCACGCTATTGAATTTAATTAAATATAATAGTTTAGACTCCCCATTGAAAATTGGAATTTCTAAGGAATAATACTTTACTCATCAATTTAAAATAATTGGTAGAACAGATATCTTAACTTCATACATTTTAAGTAGTCACTGAAGATATCTTATTAAGAATCGTAAATTGTAATGATACTTTACTATTCTGAAAGGTTAAGGTATCCTACTACGAACGAAAACCGTGATTTCAAAAGAGGGTATAAATGAGTTATTTTTTTCTTTTTGTAGTTAGTGTCACCTAAACTCGAATATACATATAAAATCCTTTTAAGAATATTATTACAATAATAAATTATTTAAATGCAAATGTTCGGCAATAAAATGAAGGAAAAATGACATATTTTCAAAATTTTCTCCTTTTATAAGAAAACTTCTATAATAACAACATTCTGACTATATTATATATAGCTAAGACTCCTATACAAAGCATGAACTAGGATTTTTGAAATATATAATTTAGAAATGAATTTATTCTCCTTTTAACATATCGGAGAAGAGAAAATTTAACAAAAAAAAATCCCCATTATTATTTCAATTGATTGTAATTCTGAAATTAATGCGAATCCTAGTTCAGACTCTCTATAGACTATAAAGACTTTGTATATTGTCTTAGCAATAAAATAATATAAGCAAAAAATTATTATTATCGAAACATTTTTCATAAGAAGGATATCCTGTTCTAATAATATATCATTCTTTCTTCAAATTTTGCCAAAAAATTACATTTAAGTAATTTTTTATTGCAATACTATTCCTAAAAGAATTTTATATACGTATTCGAATTCGGATGACATTAAATATGAAAAAAATTTAACTTTTTTACGCTTCCAAATGCTGTCGTATACCTTAAGGAAGTAAAAACAGTTATAATTTTTTAATGAAAGGTTAAGGAATTCTTAAAATAGAGCAAATTGAAAGTAAAACTCATTTTTTATTTAGGAAGCTGCGATTGGTATTCTATGCTGAGCTATGTATTAGATTTAAATATGTAATATATTACATTTAGTTTAAAAATAATGTTAGATTTCATTAATAACAACAATAACGAAAACAAACGTAAAATTTTTTTAAAAAAATCATAGCATATTTATTTCCTCTATTTTTCTCACTATGAAAATTTTTTATTCTTAATGAAAGAAAAGCATCCCGTTGGTATAAAATACTATCTCGTAGAAAAATAACTTCTAAGATTTCGAGAGGATATATTCATTTGCAGTGAAAAAAGAAAACCATATTGTCGTATCATTCGATTGTTAATGATCATAACTGGCCATCAAAAATAAATGAATGTAATGAGAAAAAAAAACTCTGTTTCATTTGTCTGGGCTATGCATAATTAGATATATAATTACTCCCATTTCTTACCAGCATTTTTCTCCCAAATAATTTCACGTCTAAAAAAAAAATTCCTATAATTCTTACCATTACCTACGATATCAAGCAAAGTCTGCAAAAAGGCTTTTTTTTTCTTACGTTTTTATCAGGAAGAGCCTATCTCTTTTAAAAAAACTTCTCATAAAACTTCATCAAGTCCTATCTTTTCTGTCAGCAAAAGGGGGAGGGAGAAGAAAGGATGAAAAAGAGAAAAAAAAAAAAAAAAAGGTTTTTCTCTTACTTTCAATGTCTTCTGGAGCAGAGTGATCTTTTTCCGACTGACTTTCATCTTCGTGTTGAGAATCATGGCCTAAAGCAGTGAAGAGTTCTAATCCGTCCAGTTTTTTGTTGTTGTCGTAGTCGTGAGCCCTGGAGAATTAGAGAGAGAGAAAAAAAAAGAAATGTACTAGTCTCTTTACATTTGTATGCATTGGAAAACAGATTTTTCTCTGTGTTTTTGCACGGAGGAAAATGTGATGAGAAAAAAGAAAAAAGCATATGCTAAAGGTTTATTGAATTTTATGCGTACGAATATGTTTAAAGAATAAAGCTGCATTTAAAAAAAAAAAAAGGAAAATATCGGTTTAAAAAGATTCAAATGTGCTGACGTTGCAAAAATATTCTTGGTCATATTTTTACATCCTTTGAAAAATACAATTTTTAAGGCATCCGACTACGTTTGGAACCGGGATTTTGCAAAAGCGTATAAATGGATAATATTTATGATATTTAGTGTCACTTAGATAGAAAATGTATTTAAAATCGTTTTAAGAATAGTATTACAATAAAAAATTATTTAAGTATAATATTTTGACAAAAAATGAACATAGATGACCCATTTTCAAAATATTCTCCTTTTGTGAAAAATGCTTCTATTATAATAATATTATTCCACTATATAGCTCAGACTTCTGTACAGAGGCTCAACTAGAATTTTTGAAATATATAACTTAGAAGTGGATTTATCCATGTTTTACGACAACAGAGGGGAAAATTTTTAAGAAAAAACGCTGATAATTATTTCAATTGGTGATAACTCTGAAAATAATGTAAATGTTTCAAAAATTATATTTGAGCCTCTGTACAGAGGTCTGAGGTATATACAGGCAAAATATTATTATAATAGAAACATTTTGAAAAAAGGTTATTCTAAGTTAATTTTTTGCCGAAATATTGTATTTAAATCATTTTTTTTGTCAAAATGTCCTTAAAACAATTTTATACATTATTCTAATCTAAGTGACACTAAATATCATGAAAATTATCCATTTATACGCTTTTTTAAAATCACAGTTCAGAACGTAGTCGGATAACTTAAGTTGAAATTTTTTTAATATATTTACACATTTTATTTAAAATATATAAATATATTTTTGTGCAAAGTGGTTACAATAATGTAAAGAATTTAAAAAATATATAATTAAGTACCATAATATTCTTAATAAGAGCATTAAGAGAAATATTTTACATATGTTATGAAACATTATATCTATATATCTTTAAAATTAAAATTAATTATTTTATGTTACACTAAATAAATCGTTTCTTTGCAACTCTGTCAGATAATAACAGTTATTTTGTATCAGAATAATTTATAAAGAATGCTAAAATGTTATAAGTAAATATATAATTGTACGCGTCTGCATTATTTCTTTGTATTGTGATACATACAACTGTTGAATATGTACAACAATTCTTTTTGCTGAGTTATGTTTTTTGTTACAGCAAAAAACATCATTTTAAATTTTTTTTCTTTGAAAAATGTATGTAAGCAAATTCTTCATAAGAGAATGTTTTGATTGTGCATTGAATCGTACGGGCAATAATAACAAAAAATGCAACATGTTTTTTTTAAAAAGTGCTTTATATAAAAATAGTCATATAAAAATTTTATAAATTTATTTTAAGACACACAGCTTTACTTTTTATTATTTTTTATATACAATTTGTCGTAACAAAATTAATATTTTCATCTGACACATTTTACGACTTTTATTCAGGTAATAAAGGAATCTTTCATTTTTTTTTATTTTATGAGCTTTATTTAAATAGCGTATGAGAACTAAATTATTCCTCCGAGTAAATTACACAAGTACCTAACTTTGAAAATAAAAGGAAACTGTAATAAAATAAAGTAAGTCATCTTGGTTATAAGTTACATGAGTTTAAAATGTTAATAATATAAAGTCTTTTCACACTGCTGAATTTTTTCTAAGCTTGTGCATAAGCAGGTAATTTTTAAAGCAATTTTAAAAGGTTTTAAAATAATAACCACATTAAGAGTAATCTAGTTTTTTACACAATTATTTTTATTAGTTGATTTTGATTTTTTTAAATTAATTTAAATAAGTAACAAACCATTTTTTTTAATAAAAAATTATATGTATTTAATTCTTTTTAAGAATTAAAGAGTATTTTTTTTTAAAAAAAATTACTTAGACTACTAAGATATGTGTTGTTATTCAATTTACTGTCACAAAATTCAAGAGATTTATTATACAAATTTCTTCTGACATTATTATTAAGGTATCCGACTACGTTCGGAACCGTGATTTTGCAAAAACGTATAATATTTAGTATCACTTAGATTATAAAATGTATATAAAATTGTTTTAAGAATAGTATTACAATAAAAAATTATTTAAGTACAATATTTTGACAAAAAATGAACATAGAATGACCCATTTTAAAAATGTTCTCCTTTTGTGAAAAATGCTTCTATTATAATAATATTTTGCCTGTATATAGCTCAAACCTCTGTACAGAGGCTCAACTAGAATTTTTGAAATATATAACTTAGAAGTGGGTTTATCCACGTTTTACGAAAACAGAGGGGAGAAATGTTAAGAAAATACGCCGATAATTATTTCAATGGTTTGTAACTCTGAAAATAATGTGAATTTTTCAAAAATCATAGTTGAGCCTCTGTACAGAGTTCTGAGCTATTTACAGGCAAAATATTATTATAATAGAAGCATTTTTCACAAAAGGAAAACATTTTGAGAAAAAGTTATACTAAGTTAATTTTTTGCCGAAATATTGTATTTAAATAATATTTTTTGTCAATATGTCCTTAAAGCAATTTTATACATGTATTCTAATCTAAGTCATACTAAATATCATGAAAATTATCCATTTATGTGCTTTTTTAAATCACGGTTCCGAACGTAGTCGGATACCTTAAGAGAGCATTGGGAAGATATAGCAAAAAACTCATTATACTTCACTTTACAATCTTAGAATGTTATATGCTATATTGAAGATTAATATTATACACTTTGTCGTTTAAATATGAAACCTATAACACTATCTCTTTCTTCATATTTTCCAGTCTATTTGATCGAAAGATCACAAAAATTCATTACATTGACGAAATGGACTCCAGCCGATGAAAAACCAGTAAAAGAGAAAACCCCACGCTACCATTAAAAGATAAAAAATAATAATAACGGCGGAGGAAAAAACCCTTTCCTTTGAGCCACGCGATACCTTTGTTACCCTTCTGTAATGACTAACAATAGCTCCAATTGAATCCTTATCTAGCCGTGGTCTTTACATCACCAAATCCTGATTGGCTCAAGGGAAGCAAAAAATAACGATATCAAATCCCCTGTGATAATCAAGCTTATATGACCCGTCTGTAAGGCCGCATTCAAGATGTGTAAGAGGGTGCCAAAGTTGTTTTCGGAAGCGCCAACTAAGGGAAAAAGGAAACTAACCAACGCCAATAGTTTTCTTGCTTTTCCTTCTGGCCGACGGTTGACTGGATAAGTCTCATAAGATTATGATATGAAGGCCATCAGAATGCTGTTAGAATTTGTTGCCAAAGAGAAGTAAGAATGTGATTGGTGCAATATTATTAACTTCGAGGAAGACGGTGAATCATTAATCAACTGTTGGGATAGCTTCTAGGAAGGTACACCAAATGTCGTACTGTCAATTGTTATGTTAGTTTGGCTTTGGTAATGGGCAAGAATGAAGAAATATAGTTTGATAGTCTTTTGAGGATTCTGATGGAAGCAAGAAAAGTATTCTGTGTGGATATCTTAATAAAGGGAATAAACATTTGTGTTGGATTGCTGATCTCATAATCATCGGTAACTACATTTTCATTTAGAATTTTAGCTATAATCTTGAATGCATATACAAATCTTTTTTTTTTAATTTAATCGTCAATGCAGTCTTAAATTTAAAATAACGTGAAAGTAATAATGAATTCGAAATAATAATAATATTAATAAAAACGGAACAAATACTTTTTAAATCGATATTTTTGAAACAATTACAAGAAGTTTAAAAATTAACTTATAAATAGCTTCTGTAATAAATGTAAAATAAAGTTGCAGGTATCTTCAATATCAAATATAAAAATAAAATTAGGAATATATGCAGTAATAAATATAAAAATAAAATTACTAATATCCCTCTCATCAGTAATAAATATAAAAATACCGTTGTGAATACCTCCCACAGTAAATACAAAAATAAGATTTTAATATTTTCAATAATAAGTATAAAAATAAAATTACAAATATTTTGAATGATCTCATCGTTAGGAGGCGTAAGGATTCGTGATATGTGTTTTTTATAGTACAAGTGTTACAGCTTCGAAATAAATGTTTTTTGGTAAACCAATGTATGTGTATATATATCTTGTACATGTAAAATAATTACATTTTTTAATATAAGTATGAATTGTTCCGTTTCTTCAATATAGCTCATTATATTTGAGTAGCCTTATTAAACTGTAAATTGCGCTATAATGCTTTTAAAGGTAATGTTCTGTCACTCTGAATTTTATAAGATCGTTTGTATCTACTGTTATTTCGAGCTCATGAACATCAAAAATGTAGAAAGCTTCCAGGTGTTCAAATATTGTTTTCAGATTTTACAGGTATTAATTCATTTATTTATCAAAAGGTTGTTTGTTCATTGAGAAATACCATTCATTCCATCCCTTTTTAATCGTGAATGCTTTTGTGGTACATAAAACACTTTTGGAAGTACTTTCCTCGTAAGCTATAATTTTTCAACAACTTTGGACAATATGACAAACCAAAGCAATAAATTCTGTTTAGTTACATTTACTTTCTCTTCTCGTTTCCGTATTGATCGGTTCATTAGTACAGCCCATTATTTTTAATTTAGTTTTCTGTAAAAATAGAACAAACGGGAAGTTCTGGTCTTTGTTTAGGCAATGACTAGTTTGGAGTTATTTCATCTCAAAATAACTCCTTCTCCCTTTCCTTCTTGATAATTTCTTCCCTAGTCTTTTATTTAATATATCTTCTTGACTTCTACTTAAAGTGTGATAGTTATATAATTATTTATAGGATTTTTTGTCAATGTTACGTCAAAGGAAAAATATTAAAAATGTTGATACAAGTTTTATCTTTCTATTCTTCAATTTAGTATCAGTTAGTACTATGCCTTTTATTTTTCAATACAGAATAAACTATTCTTATTTAATACTTTTAAAACCACATGTATCAAAATTTGGTACAGATATTTGATCCTAACTTGCTATAATTATTTGTTAAAAAGAAATTTTAGCCTTCTAGTTTTCCAACATCCCCATTTACTGTTCTAAAGGGTACAACATAATTGTATACATTTACTCTCATTATTTATTACATGGGGTAAAGATTTTATTGTACTTCATATTTTTCTCGATTAGATGCTTTAAATTTATAAGTACCAAATATCTCGAACAATCTGACAACAAATAAGTATCATTTAATAACATTGATTTACTCGATGTTTAATTCAATTTCGTTAGCGGCATACTCATGTTTAACATTTCAATTGTCTGTTAATAATTTACTCAGATATTGTTTGAATTTCGAGGTGTGGTAGTCTGGTGGTTATGGTTGCGGACATGTGTCTGCATGAGTTTGACATATAGTGCCAGCTTAAGATTCGCTTTGTAGAGGGGCTGGTGTATGTTTAATCTGCCAAGGCTTGACGTCCTCCTGTTGTTGACATGGTGTAGAACAGGGGTCGGCAACCTTTTAGCTGTTGCGTACCAAACCAATTTACCAACATGATTCAGCGGGCCACACAGTGGGACATTTTTGAAACAATTCAATTTTCGCGATAAAGCATGCAGAGTTAGGGAATAGAGGTCTAGAATATAGAGAGATATTTGTAGTTTTATTATGTATTAATTTTGCATCATTTAAAGATATTTCTTAACATAGAAATAAATAGTTTAAATTATATCTATTTCTTCAACAAAAATAAAAAAAAAAGGATTATATATTTTTATACACATTTATTAAAATAAGAAATAGATAACATAAAATATAAGTATTTCCCATCATTATAGCTAAATAAAAATGTTAATGCGAACTTAGTGCTTGTACCGCTCTACTTTCATATAGCAAAATCAGGGGTATAATTTGTGACTTTCAATTTGATACGATTCTGAGCGTTCAATTGTTAAATACAACCTTAACGGACTTGAAATATTTTTCATATGAAAGATTTTTTACTTAGATACGTAAGACCAAAAGTGAAAAGCAGAGTCAATGCAATTTTCTCTCTTCAAACTATGAAATCTCTCCGGCAATGACATTCAATAATTTACAAAATAGTTGCAAATTTATCTTTAGAGTTATCTATCAGACTTTTTCGTCATTCCGTAAATGTCCATAATTCTGAACATATTTGTCAAATAAGAGGTTCATTACAAATTTATCTACTTTCATACACTCAAAAATTGATTAATTTGTAGACTAGTGAAAGAGTACCACTGAGAGTTGTATCGCGTGCCATAGATTGCCGATCAATGGTGTAAAAGTTCGGAAAGAAGGGTTCCAGTTCAGGTGTCCCCCTCGTCACTTGACTATGGTACAAAATTTAGAGGCCTATCGCTAACAACCCTCGTGATGCTTTATAGCTCGGCATCAATAAATATTTTCGAATCTCATTGTTATTTTACGAATCTTTTAATTCCACTGAATTATACCAAACTAGAAATACATTAGTTCTTAGAGGAATTAAACTATCTTGATTTAAATTTAACCACCAGTTTTATCAGTATTATTCAACTCTAAAACTTGCATAAATAGTTTTTGATTAATGTAATACATATAACGAAGTAAACTATCTGGGAATTACGTTGAATTATTTTCCACAAATAATGACAATAACAAGCAAAAAATGTTCTAAAAAGTGGCAAAAAAAGTATTATGCATTGTTTCTCAAAAAGCCGATGGTTTTCGAAACCCATTTTTGCCACGTAATGCGCACTTGAAATAAGGTTTCTAAAGCCCCAAAGAGTAAAAAATGAAATATAAAGATAAAAAAAAAATACTCACGCGAAGTATCGGAAATCCATCTCGGCGTCGGAGAAAATGGTCGACCAAGAGCCAAAAATGTCCAAGAAATCCAACTTTAAGTGCCTGAAAAGAAAAGAACGTTCCACATATTTCGATGAATTAAAATAGAAAGAAAAGGATTTTTTGGAGCAGAAAATTACAAATGAGGAACAGCACATATAAAAAAAAGGCAGTGTTATTCATACTTTTCAATACGAAAAAAAAAAAATGAAAAAGAACGGAAGTAGAATACTAAGTGTACATAGGACTGAGTGATTATTTAAACATGAAAAGAGAGTTTACAGAAGTATCCGAGAAATTCGTATTGAACGAATATTTAAATTCTTTATGTAATATATCCCCGAAAGGCATTACTTGCCTTCACTTTACTGTGTTGTAAAGCCGTATTTTAAATGAGGTTCTATGGATTGTAAAAGAGAATTTTTGTGTGTCTTTTCATATTGCTACAATAATGAACGATAACTTAGGTAATACCCTTAAAATGCACATATTTTACATCATAAGATTCTAAGATTTACAGAAATGAAAAATACATTTTCAAATAATTTTCCATAATTTAAAAGTATAGTATTTTATTCATATATAAATGGAAAATACACATAGGATCACTTCTTTTGAACATAGATATACGTCCTGTATTGTTGCGTGCCTTTTTAGAATAAAATGAGTACAATGGACTTGGAAAGAGGTAATATATGGATAGATTAAACTACAAACATGTAGAATAGTTTTGGTGGTATTTTTCGTTTCAAAATAGAACAAATAAGAGTACACTTCAGTTTTTAAATAGCTTTTGTGCGATTAAAAATTGTTCTTTTTTAAATAGCCAAAAGGTGCATTATGTGACTTCTATTTATTATTATTTTTATTATATGTAATTGTTATTTTGAATCTCTATTGCTGACTGCTATTCTATTAAAATTTCTTCGTGACTCTTAGAGCTCTACTTCCAATTTCGAAATTTAGTGCATTGGGTTATAATTTTCTACAAAAAAAATATTTGAATGAATGTTGGTTCTCGAACTGAAGCTGCGCCAAAGAATAGTATTTTTCCACCGCTTACAGCTTCTTAAGAGGAAACATTCTATTGCAAATGTTACGGCCAAATCCCGAAATTCGGCCAGTTCGTTGAATTGGCTGGCCAATTGACGTTTTGGCCAAAGTTCGAAGTGCTTGCAATTAATATTGTATATTCTACTTTGCCTGGCCATTTCACGAAGTGGCTAGGAATCCTTGGCCAAATCCTGATGTGATATTGGTAGATTAACCTGACCGGTCTTTAAATAATATTAATAAAACTATTTTTCCTTCATATATGTTTTAATTAGCCCTTCTATTCTCTACTTACCTTTGCAAAAAATTTCATATTTTTTGAAGCGACATTTCGGTAGACAGTGTGATCTTTAATTAGGTCCATGGAGCAGAAAAGGACCAAGGATCACCCTTAAAGGTAGTTGGCAAATTGAGTACTCAATTTCCCTTTGTATTCATACACTATACGCCACACATTTGCTCAAGATAAAATTCGTCGTTTTGAAGGGCTCAAATCTAATCTTCACGCTATCACGCTATTACAGCATATACGTTCATTGAATAATTTCTATTATGACTTTAATATGTGAATAGAGAATTAATATGTGAATAGAATTTAATATGTAAATAGAGGATTAATACGTTAATAGAGAATTAATATGTTAATAGAATTAATATGTGAATAAAATTTATTATGTGAATAGAGAATTACACGAGATCATATTTTTATACATTTCAAGCCTATTTTTAACTCAGAGGTTTCATTTATATTTGAAATCGTTTCTGAAACAATTGTACTTAAAAAAAAACAGTACACAGAAGAACTAATTTTTAACTACTTCCTTTTTAATAGTGTGTAAAACAATCTGCACTTGATTTCTTTCTTCCTACTTTGGCCAATCGTCTCAAGCCACTTCGCGAATGGCCGGCCAAAGCCCGAAATCAAGAAAAGATAGGATATTGGCCGGTAAGTTTACAGCAACTTTGGCCAAAACGCAAATTGAACGATTTAAGGCTTTGGCCGTAACATATATATTCTTTCATGGCGATGTTTCTTTAAATTAAAAGCAAAATTTTATCAGAAAAGTATAACTAACATAAATATTGATTATAAATCTAGAACTATAACAGAAAAGACTTATGTATGTCTTTATGTAAAATACTGGCAATATTGAAGGACTTGATTTTTATTGTAAAATATTATGAAAAAAATTACAAAATGTAATAAAATTATACGTACTCTTTGTCGATTTTAAGTTTCCATTTCGATGCATTGACTGTAATACTAATCAATGGTAAACAGAACAGAAGTGTTGCTATTAAATTCATTTGAGCTTACCTAAAACACAAAAATTAATTTTATTTGTCTATTGAAAACTAATGCTGCCTTACAGAGCTAAAATACACAAGCATAACACAATTGATGATTAAATAGAAAAATAAAAATCATTGTATTGTTTCACGTTTTAAAATATAGATAGAACTGATATTTGTTGAACAAAATTGCAAATTTCAGAACTATATATAAGAATAAAAGTATTTTTCCCAATTAAGGTATCCGACTACGTCCGGAACCATGATTTAAAAAAAGCGTATAAATGGGTAATTTTCATGATATTAAGTGTCATTTGGATTAGAATATATTATAAAATTGTTTTAAGAATATTATTAGATTACAAAATTATTTAAATGCAATATTTTGGCAAAAAATGAACTTAGAATTACCTATTTTCAAAACATTCTCCTTTGATGAAAAATGAATGTGCAATATTAATATTTTGCTTTTATAATGCAAAGATTTGTCCAGAAAGCCTGAATTAGGATTTTTGAAAAATTCACATTATTTTCAGAGTTACTACCCATTGAAATAATTATCGGTGTTTTTTTCTTAAAATTTCTCTGCCCTGTTGAATTAAAATATGGATAAATCCACTTTTAAGTTATGTATTTCAAAAATCTTAGTTCAGACTCTGTACACAGATCTGAGCTATATGTAGGTAATATATTATTATTATAGAAGCATTTACCATAAAACTAGAACGTTTTGAAAATATACAATTCTATGCTAATTTTTTGCTAAAATATTGCTCTTAAGTAATTTTTTGCTATAATAATATTCTTAAAACAATTTTATACATGTATTCTAATCTAAGTGACACTAAATATCATAAAAATAATCCATTTATACGCTTTTGCAAAACGACAGTTCCAAACATAGTCGGATACCTTAATCCAGTACCATTATAGTGATTTAAATTTGTTACACTAAATTCAGTCACATAATATGCTGTTTTTTTATCTTTGTGTAAAAGAATTTGTTCTAGTTATACTACTCACTTACATAAGTAAGTTAGTTATAAAGAAGTTGAATATTATTAGAAAGTTAAACAATAACCAGGAATCAGCAATATTCAAACACTATTAATGTTCTTGCTTCAAAATTTTAGAAAAAATAAGGAATCTGAAAAAAACGAAAGAAAAAATGAAATTGTTTGAGTACAATATTTCACACACACAATACATATTTGATTTTAAAATCCTAAGAAACGTGTTTTACTCAGGAATTTTAACTAAAATGTTAAAAAAACCCAACATAATAGTGTTTTGAAATAGCATTACTTTTTGGTAGAACACAGAATCTCCTTTTCTTTTCTTATAGAGACTTGAAAAATGCAATAATTGCTTTCTCGGCACTTAAACATTAAATGTTACGTATCAAAAAGAAGTAATTTCAAAAGCTTTTTTATGAAAAGTTTTTGTGCTTAAAGTTTTATCAGATTAAATTAGTTAAAAATTAACTTCAACATTAGAAATTATTATTTTTATCATATGTTCCATATTTTACAATGGTTACAATCAAGAAAAATCAGAAAAAAGACTGATCTACCCTTTTTGAACATATACTCAAAATTCTATTTAATAACAACCAGATAATTAAAAATATTTCTTTTCAAGATTTCAATTTTGCATTGTTTTTTTCAATAGCATTGGGCAAAAAATAAATATTTCATTTTTTTTTTATTTCTAAATAATATTAAACCCTAAATATCTAAATAGGAAAAAAAAATATATTAAAGTGCCTTTTTTGAGCAAACTTAATTAAAAGAAATGTTGATGAGGTTTAATACATAAACTGCGAATTACTAAGCTGATAAATTAATTTAATACTTAATTTGAAGGAAATAATCCTCACTAAGTTAAAAAAAAATTATTGAACTTTTTACTTGGGTTCAAAGACAAGCGCAATTCTAAAAAAACGTATTAAAAACCTTCGAAATGAATTCTTATAATAAAGAATGCATTTTGCAGATTTAAAAACAGAGCTCTTTTAAAGATTTAAGACAACGTACACCTCGACTTCAAACCACTAGTTTTAACAGAGACATTCAACACACAAAAGGAGAAATATTTAGCAATATTTCGACCAAGGCATATTTTTTATCCTGTAGTTTTTACATAATGTTAAATGATTATGTTTGATATTTTAAAATGTTCAGGAGCTATTGTATTTCATTTATGGTAAATAAATAAGAAAGTTACTAAAAAAGTTATTAAAAAATAATTAATTATTTTAAATTGTTTAAATAACATACGGTCTATAATATAAAAAGCAACTGATTTAAAAGGAGCTGTCCAATTGGGAAGAAAGTTGGTACTTATGATGTGTCCATGCATTGAAAACGAAACATTAACAATGAATGTTTGAAGAATGTTTTGTACCGCGAAAATACACACACACAGAGAGAGAGAGAATATAATAATAATCAATAATGCAATGGCCTATTTCTGACCGTGATGCAAGCTGTCATCTGGTTTGCCATTGACTAATTGAGTTGTCATATATTTGGATTGCTTGCCTTATACTCTGTAATCGGTGAGTTAGATCAGAGCAATCCAAGGACGTCGAAGCCCAAATATATTCCATAGGGAAGTGTTCTGAACATCACACCAGGCAGGAAAGAGTTAGAGAAGCAAGGAGACACAAGCTCTAAAGAGGCGTGTTGTGTGCTTCTGAGCATTATCCTTTTAAAATACAAGCCATATAGTCTGTGAAAGGAAGGGAAACGCTATGGGGTGTAGAATGTAGTCGACATACCAAAGTACTAGATAGGCGTCACAGATAACAACGAAAAGGATCCGGCTATTAACTGAAATGGCACTACTATACCATATTTCAGCTCATTTTCGCCACATGTGGTAGACGACAGTTAGAAGAATATCCTATTACTATCCTAGATGTCTCTGGACACAACTTTGTTTTTAACCAGGGCTCAATTCTAAGTACGACCACCGCTGAAATTAATTATACTTCAGTTAGTAAGAATCTGGGCCGGATCCACCCGGTACCACTACAAGCACATCTGACAGTGGTCAATGGTGAAGAATAGTCGACACAATGGGGCCTGGGATCACTTAAGAGATCGTTGATCCAATCATTGAGTCACTTTTCTATGGTCATTGCAGCCACTGGTGTGCAGGTCACACGTCCGATCGTCGATAAAATGCATCAGGGACTGAAAGTGTCAATAGGATGATCACTCTGTCCTCGCGTTTTGTCGTCGCTTTCGGTCAATCATTATCTTTTCACGTTCTGTAGGGCTATATTTCACACAATTTTTCCAACATCGTCGAATGTTACCCATTTCTGAATGATTCTGAAATTTGACCACCTTGCTTGTTTTAGTCAAATTGCACATCCTTTCTCAAACAATGAAATATATTCATATAAGTATAGACCACACACACATACATACACATTCGTAGCCACAACCGTATGGAAGTTATGCTTTAGCATTGTATAATGTCCTCTATTTTATATACTATTCAGATGCACCGTTTCAATATGATGAAACTTCAGCTTATCAGTCAATGATATCTAAAAGTTAATTACTTTCGTATTTTATCAAAAGATACAGACATACGTAAATTTTTTCCCAAATTGGGTATCTTCTTAGTGCATCACTTTTATATCTTAAAGTGTATTAAAATAATAACTATAAATTTCCTTTTAAAATATTTATTTTTGGGTTTAATTGGATGTGCATAGGTATTTTATTAAAATTATTTTATTTTTTCTTAGAAATGGAAGTATAATTTACATTGGGAAGCTTTTCTTCCTCATTATGCAATATATGGATTATCAGTAACATATTCTATTCTCCGAGGAAAATTTGAAATTTTTCAGTGAATCGTAATGTTAGAGTAAATTTAAAAACTTGAATCAGCATCAAAATCAATTTCTTGGATTTCAAAATATAAATGAAGCTACAATCATTTCTTAAAATTTAGAAATCGTATTCTTTGGAAAGAAGATTATGTATTTCGAGTGCTTCACAATATATTTGTCTTTGAATGAAATATTGCAGAATTTCGAGAGTTACTTTTATAAGTTTTGAATGATACTATATGCAAATTTATACTAGCTGGGATATCTCAATCTAATTGGTTTTGTTACCTTTTTAAAGATCTATTTAAAATAACAACACACGGTTTTAGTATCATCAAGTTGATTGGTTATAGAAAATGTTTAACTCTAACCGCCAAAAATAATGAGACAAATGGCAAATGAAAGAATTGTTATATAAAGGGTTTCGTATCCAATAAGATTGTTTAAAGAAGTATAATCTAAGAAAAATATACCGATGGAAAGATTAATAAATAGGAAACTGTGACTATTTAATTCTTATCAAGTTATAAGACTTATTGGTACTTACGTATTATCGCAACCTATTGGCGACATTATATGAAATGAAGCACATGGTTGCCAATTCAGCGCCAACTTGACGAGTTATAAACAGAGTTGGGGATTGTTTGCGATAATACGTAAGTACCGACTTATAAATTAGTATAAACTAAACTATAGAACTTTCTTCATTATTATAAATGAAATAGGAAACATTAAATTATATACACTTTATTAACTTAAATTTTTAATTTAATTTAATATTATATGTCCACTCAAGAAATATCCTTCTCCTATAATATAAAATTTTCATGCCTATTTATCAATTTACATGAAAAATCTTTTGAAATGATCCATAATGACGAAATTTAATGAAATAAAAATGAGGGAAAAAAGAAAAACAAATATCCACATCGCATTTTAGTCACTTAGAATCATATTTCAGCCTACGTCTTATTCAATATTCAAATTAAAAGAAATTTTTTTAAAGAAATTATCTATATTCAGTGTAGTTGTCTTGACATTTTCTGAAGCAAATGCATCTTTTGAGGGAAGCAATAAAATAAAAGACGGAAAATAAAGAAAATTCTTCTTTGTTACATTGGTTACGTGATCTCTACCATAAAATATGCAAAATGTTGGCTTCCTTGGTCGCATAAAAGTTTCCCGAGAGTGTTTGGAGACACACGCACTTCCAGAAATCACATGCTTACAGTCACGCGACCGAAGAAACACAAACAAATTCAGTCTGACTGGATTTGAATTTGACCTAGATATTATTGTGACTAGTATTGCTCTTACCCCTATATCATTGAAATAGGAATAGTGACTCCAGAATACATCATTTTTCCCAATATCGGAAGTAGTTACTAACTGACATTAGAAATTTAGTTTTAAAATTATAGTTTAAAAATACTAAAAAACACGCTTTTATGGTTAATCGAACTAAAAAGTTAAAAAATAATTTTTAATATTAGAATAAAAGGATTAACGAAAAAATTAATGTCATTGGGATAAAAAAGCGTGGGGTGCTCGATATCAATTGTTATAATTTCTTACTAGTTCTATTCCGAAATCTTGAGTTGGTGTAAAAATGTAGTAGAAAACACCCCACACGTTTTTACCCCAATGACATTAATTTTCTCGTTAATCATTTTATTCTAATATTAAAATTTTTTTACTTTTTAGTTCGATTAACCATAAAAGAGTGTTTTTTATTTTTTAAAAACTATAATGTATTTCTTATTTTTTAGTTCATCTACAATAAAAACATTATTTTAGTTTTTAAACTATCATTTATTCATTAAAGAATTAATCTTAATCGTCATTTTTTAGATCTGAATACCAGTGGCATCTATCAGGGAGTCGAAGGTCCAAAACTGAAGGAAATCTGGAAAAGCTAGGTTTGAAATATTACATGCGAAACTTGTTAAGTCAATGTTATTTTTCACTAAAAACAGCTTAAAATTCTCTCTGAAATTTATATTTTACTCCGGTGACCTCTGAATCAATTCTCAGCTGTTTTGAAAATGAACATGTGATTAATGCTTTTCAGATCCGACAGATGATTTAGAAAACAGACTTTTCATGACAGTTTTTTATTTCCTTTTCAGAAAAAACTAGACAAAATTGTTTATATTATGGCAAGAAATTGCTGAAGCACATTTTTTCTCGCTTTTTTAGGGTTATAGGTTTTATAGGTTTTAGTCGCCAAATCTGGAAATGGGATCTTGAATTAATCGCCAAATCTGGAAATGGTATATGGAGTTAGTCGTCAAATCTGGAAATGGTATATGCAATTAGTCTCCAAATCTGGAAAGATTAATGAATTAGTCGCCATCTCAAAATCCTTTTCCTAAAATCCTGATCAGGAAAGAAACAAATTATGAAATTATTGTATTTCATCGGTCCTTGACAAGTGGCAAAATTTCGATTTAATCTGATCTTTTTGAGGGGTTAAAATCGAGTTCAAAGATTCCGTTACATACAAGTGAAACTTATAAAAGCGTGTTAAAAATAATTGAATTTCAGATAGCATGTAATTCATTTCCAGGGTGGGAAAAAGGAGAAAGACAATAACTCTCCCTTTCGACATAAAAATATCAATAAGTAATCAGAAATTCGCACCAACTTTTATCTTTTTAAAACAAATATAATGCTATGTAAAGCATGTTTTTAATATTTACTGTGAATTTGAATGAGACTTTCAAACGAAGCAGAGTTTTTGAATACAGAGAAAATGAAAATGGATGCTTTTGAATTAAACCAGCATTCATGAGTACTTGAGAACTCTGGCAGCTAAAGAAAGGAATTGTTCTTTTCTGATTACCAACTCTGGATTGGATCCTCAGAAAAAATATCAATGTTAATTCATACTTTTCACATAAAAATTATCATACCATTTTTCATGAAATCTTTTAAAATTTTCGAATTTGAGAAACAAATTTGTTGTCTTTGAACTTGATTTTTCAAAGGTTGGAGTTTAAATCATAAATTCAAGTGCATTTATACAATTTCTTTAAGTTTTACATTGGCAGTACAGGATTTAACTCTTCCATTGCAGGCTATCATGACTGCAATATTAAGTTTTCATAGTGTCGTTGTGCATTCACACTATTTTTATATACTTTTAAAAAATATAGTATACTGCTATATGGATAGTTTTAACAATGAACATTATTGCTCCTTATTTTACTTAGGAAAAGCTTACAAAAAAAATAATTAATTTTTTTTTTTTAAATTAACATTTTTTTTATTAAGTAAAGACATATAGATACATAGTATGAGCAAATTAAATACGTCGTGATCCTTACACACACGCACACACGCACACTCACACACATACACACAAAACACACACACTCACACAAAACCCTCACACACTCACATACATACGCACAAACACACACATACGCACACACACACATTTTTGAGTTTACGTAAAAGTGAAAAATATGCAACTTTTTAAAAAACTTTCATGCAGAAAATGGAAAAAACTTTTGGAACCACGAAGGGATTTTTACAACAGTAAAATATTTGCATGTGGGCTTGTGTCGTTAATGACTTAATTTTAGTAAAAATAAACTATTATATTCAAAAATTATCGTTTCTTGCAGTTTAATTCCTAGAGGAATGCTCAGATGCTTCTAAGCTTTTAACTTTAAAAAATAATACGTTTAAAAAGAACATATTCTGAATACTAAAGCAGAAATGTTTGAAATGAATAATCATGACGAAGAAAAATAGCTTTCATACTCAAAAGACATTCCAAACACTCTTTCACACATTTACATTGAACTCATGTATTGTTCCGAGCAATTTGTTCAAAACGGGTTTTCTTTTCTCTCTACAAATGATCCAGTTAAATATTCTCAATCGAATTCGATTTAAAATAAAATATGAACAGTACCAGAATACATGCTGAGCATTTTCAATTCAAAAATAATTCAGTTCCTGCTACAGGGCACCAAACGAAAAGGCATTACAATAATGATACGATTACTTACTGAATATTTCTATTCCAGCCACACACATATTCGCATTTTCAATCGAATAGCGCCGTGTGACGCTTTCCGCTCTTTTAAAAAATGGCTTTAGAATTACGTGTGTGTCAACTTCCTCCTTCTATTGTACTGCTCGTAACCAAACATATTCGATCCTTTCCTTCCGTAAAGTTCCCTGTTTTTCCTGAATAAGCTCTATTCTCATGACTAATTCTTCGCTAAATTTTCACTGGGATTCAGTGATGGTGTGTTCGAAGAACGATTCTCAGTTTTGCATTTATTTCAGTGATATAGAAAAGTGGTAGAATATTATCTTAATGGATGCAATGACCTGTAGTCTGTTGTTAAAAAAGTATTTTAAACTTGCTTTATGGTTAATTTGTGATGAATGGACAATTTTGTTATATGATGACAAATCAGAATTATAATCTACTCTTGAGTAAGATTTTATTTTTCGTATAATGTTATATAAAAAAATTGAGATTATTTTGGATATATTCATCCAATTTTTTGTTTTTGTTTTATGAAATTGCAATTGATTTCTAGTTTGTAAAATTATGGATATACAATTCGAATTAATTAAGTAAATTTAGACGAAAATTTAAATCCAAAGAGGAATTAATGAATTGGGGAGTGAGGTCATTTTGTAATTCTTTTGTGGTTTAATATATTATAAGAAAAATAATTCAATTTGAGACGGCTCTATCCACGATCAATTTGGGGAATTTTTGGCCCTTAAAAATTATTTTATTAGAAAGTCTCCTCCGAAGAAAAAAAAATGTGAGTATACAAATTAAGACTACTATATAAAGTCTAGCTTTCAGGTTAGCAAAGGAGAGATAGGGTAGATTTCTAGCGGAGCAGTGATTAATCAAATTTAAAGTGAGGCGTGATATTAAGTAATTGATAATTATATTACTTAGGTGACGATCTGTCACTTGAGATTGAATCTAAATTAAGTAGCTCAGAAGGCAGAGTTACTGAAGTGACGTAAGTGTCCTGGTTAACCCTTTATCTACCTACGGTACTTATTAGTACCACTCACTTTAAAGTTACACATAGAATAACCATTTTTACGAATACTTTGACGATACTTAGTAGGAATATTCTTTGAAATCCACTCTTCAAAGATATTCAGCAGCACGGGTTCTATGATGAGTATCTTATCGGGGAAGGTGAATAGTTTTAGAGCCGAAATTGCGTTTTCAGCTGACGGCGTTTTCAGCGGATTGTGAAGATTATCATTTTTGTCCCGAAAAAATAGTTAATGTCAAAATTTAAGTGTCTTATTTTTTTTGTATGTTAATGAAGACCTTAGAAAACGATTTGACTATTTATTTTAAGTGAACAGTGTGTATATAATTAATTTTACAATTGCATATCTTTAATTATTTAATTAGCTGTAACGGATTAAATTTCCCAAAGTTGAGTATTTTTTGTTTATGTATATCTCTTAATTTTCAATGTAGTAATTCAAAAAATAAACATATTGCATGAAAAAAACTGCAATAAATCATAATGCGGTAGATAAAGGGTTAATTTAAGTCTTCTCATATCTCGCGTACCTCGTTAATTGTCTTCATCTTTATTAATTGGGTGCATCTCTTAACTTTGGTGGACCGAACTTGTGTGGTGGTTTGTGCTGTGAACAAATTAAGTGATTTTGAATATGGCTAGTCTTTCCTTCCCTTTCTCCCACATCTCTAAGCACGGAGGCGAGACCTTTACAAAGTAAAATAAAAGATATTTAACTTTGAATACTTTTATATCGTGAATTATTTACGAATATGCAATATTAGAAATCAGTTAATGAATATTTTAAGCATATGATATTAATGGATTTCAGTTTTCTTTGAATAAGTAAGTTTCTAAAAGCCCTTTGTAGAATAAAATTCATAAAATGGGAATATAATCGATTAAGAAAATATTGCACTCTTGTACTTCCTTCTTTTTTAATATATTACTTCTAGAATACAATTTTTAATGCATTCGATTTTTAAAAAAAATGATTCTAACTCTGAGATAAAAAGAGATAATTAAAATTTTGGAGACAATAAAGAGAAGAGTACTACTGTATTTATAAACATTGAAGACTTAGGACTACTTTTTTAAACAAGTGGGGCTTAATAAGTTTTATGGCTGACCAGTTTCCCTATTACTGTTTATTAGATTCAGCGAAATCTGTATAGTGCGAAGAATAAACGTTCTAAATCCAATTTTAATAAAGCGGTTACATGCATAAAAAAAGTATCGGAAAATCCTTAGATCACACTCAAATCAAAGAACAATAAACCAGTTATTTCTAGATTCAGTGATCTAAATACAAATTCAAAGTTTGAAAAATATAGTTCGTTTAGTAGCAAAATTAATAATTGTAAAAATTACTCTTACGAAAATAATTATATATACTAATACTATTAAAGTAAAACCAAAATGCAAGAATAATATTTTGATAGTTATGTAATTTTCTATATTGTTATAACAATATGCTTTTATAATAAATATTTCATAATTATTATTCCCATGAGCTACATTATTACCGTCCATGAGTTGAGAAAGGAGGTATTGGAATGTAAAGAAAGTTCATAGAACTTTAAATATTTGTATTACATTTATTAATAAAAATGTCCTTTTTATCTTAATAGATTAGTTTAATCTAAACTAGCGATTTTTGTAAAGGTTTCGTGGCCCCATTCTGGGTCCGCGGAGTCTTTTAATGAACGCTGAAATTTTTCCAAATTTTAAAACCGAAAACCCCTTTAAAAAATTAAAAAGGTTTTTAAATCCCAGAAAAGGTCACTAAATAGTCCTCAATGAAAAAACTATACTAGAACCTGTACTTTGATAAAGAATATTAAGTCGGAGAGGGATGTTATCAACATTTTTGGGGCCCCAAAAAATTCACACTGAAAACAAAAAGGGGGAAACCACGGCGATTGAAAAGTTTAAAAAACCCTTTTTGAAAAAAATTTGGGGATTTCTTTATTATTTAACTGTAAGAGTAAAATGAATTAGGTGTTCTTGTTCGAAACAGGATTTAATGATAATATTATAATTCTTGAATTTTTTCTGATTTATGTGAAACTCTAGGAATCTGTTACTTATAATATATACTTTTGAAAACTGATATAAGTATATTAAAATCCCAGTAAAGTATTTTAATAATATTGAAGTTAGAATCATGTCTCCTATCATACATTTTTTTATACACACTAAATTAACTTTGAAGTATTTCTCTAATGGTTAAATCGCTTTGGGCGCCACCTTAACATGAAATAAACGGAATAAGAATGCACTAATTTTTTCTTTAAAAAGGTTTTTTTTATATTTTTGTTTTTTTTTGGGGTTTTTTAAATTTTTTTAAAAAATTTTCCCAAAAAAGTTTAGTCCCGGGTTTAAATGGAAACAAAAATTTCAAAAATATGAATTAGTATATATATAATTACTAACAATTTTCTATTCCTAATTTCTACTAAAAAGAAAACATTTTTCGCAATTATACTTCTATCTCATAGATAAACACTGCTTAGTGATTCAAACAAATGCTTCCCAGAAGTTCTGATTGCTCGAAACATTTTAAAGAAGCTCTTCCCAAACAATTAATCCCCTCATCCCTAATGCCCCACTCATAAATGTCAAAAATATTGCTTCTATTATAGCCCACTTAATGTCAAAAAAAAGGGGGGCTTTTGTAAAGAAAACGTTTGAGCTGTTTGCGAGTGCCAAAGGCCTGCTGAATGTGTCCCTCTCCGGGAAGTAAGAGGGGGGGGCATGTGATTTTCCCCGGGCCCCCTTCCGAAATCTCCTTCAAGCAACAGCTCTGCGGGCTATCGATTGGAAGAATTTGGGGCCCGAACAGCGACGCAACAACGTTCAAGAATGTAGGATCGTTTGTTATCGACCGGGGGATGAGGACTCTTTAAATTTTAGGATTCCCGGTTTTTTTTCCCCTGGGTTTTGGGGTGTGGGGGAAAAGGTTAGTATGTTATGATTAAAAATTTTTTTGGTTTAAAAATTTAAAAAAACTTAAGGTATCTGACACGTTTTGGGCCGTATTTTGCAAACGTAAAAATGGAAAAAATAAATTATGATATTTAGTGTCACTTAGATTAGAAATGTATATAAAATTGTTTTAAGTATAGTATTACAATAAAGAATTATTTAAGTACAATATTTTGATAAAAAATGAACATAGAATGACCCATTTTTAAAATATTTTCCTTTTGCGAAAAATGCTTCTATTATAATAATATTTTGTCTTTTTTGCCTCAGACCTTTGTACAGAGGCTCAACTAGAATTTTTGAAAAATATAACTTAGAAGTGGGTTCATTCATGTTTTACGACAATTGAGGGGATAAATTTTAAGAAAAAACGCCGATAATTATTTCAATGGATTGTAACTCTGAAAATAATGTGAATTTTTTAAAAAAAATAGTTCAGACTCTCTGGAGAAGTCTTTATATAAGTAAAATATTATTATTATAGAAGCACTTTTCATAAAAGGATAACATTTTGAAAAAAGATTATTCTAAGTTAATTTTTTGCTAAAATATTGTATTAAAATAACTTTTTTTTTGTCAAAATGTCCTTAAAACAATTTATACTTGTATTCTAATCTAAGTGTATCATGAAAATTATCCATTTTTTGCACTTTTTTAAAATCACGGTTCCGAACGTAGTCGGATACCTTAAGCATAATTTAAGGAGAGGTTTTAGTGGAAATGTGTTTTTTTTGTGAATTTAATATTTTTTTGAGTTTTATTGAAACAATAATATTCTAGTAAAAAACAGATTTTGTTGCCTTTTAGTTGAGGTATCCACCTACGTTCGAAAGCGTGATTTTGAAAAAACATGTAATATGGATAATTTTTAATTTTAGTGTCAGAATATACATATAAAACTGCTTTAAGAATATTATTACAAGAAAATATTATTTAAATGCAATTGTTTGGTAAGAAAATGAAGAAAGAATGACATATTTTCAAAACATTATCCTTCCACGAAAAATACTTTTATAATAATAATATTTTGTCTCTCTAATATATATGACTGTTCCAATCGACGCCTGTGTCTAATCCTATTGGAAAAAATAGTTCTTAATTGTTGAATGTTTATAAAATCGCTTCCCGTAGAAAAACTGAGATTTTTGTTAATTTGAGTGCCATTTGAATACCTAAGTGAGTTTAAGAGTTGGTAGTTAGGCTGCTATTAAAGTTAGATTATCCAAGTTATATCTGAAGTCCTCGGAGGGATGTTCGTGAAGATAATCTTTAGTCCGATTTGTCACGTAATACCGGTCAAGCCTGACTAATGCTGTTACTTCGGATGATCAGCAAGATAGGTGATTTTATTATTTGTCTTAGAAATTTAGGATAGCGATTAAGTTGACCGCTCCCTCAGTTTATGACTTTTCTTGATAGTAAATTGAAAGATTATTAAATATATTGATTTTGTCACAATGGGTGGTTATTCGGTGTCTCTCACTTCACCAGCGACCTCAGGGTTGCTAAATATATAGCTAAGATTTCTTGAACATAACCTGAACTGGGATTTTTGAGAAATATATAACTTTGTAGTGGTTTTTATTCATATTTTAATGTATAGAAGTTGAGAACTTTTAACAAAAAACACCCATATTATTTCAATTGATCGCAACTCTGAAAATAAAGTGAATTTTTAAAATTTTATTTCAGCCCCAATATAACAGTCCTAGTTATGTATAGGCAAACTATTATTATAGAACAGTGGTGGTGCACACAAGGGGGGGGGTCTTAGCCATCCGGATCCCCCCAAAGCTCCTTGATTTTTTTCCCGATTGAATTCTAAGTATTGAGTTTGAGCTCTATTTAAATATTTTAAAGAGAAAATTTAAATTATCCACCCGAAATTTAGATATTGGAGATGGCTTCATTTTTTAACAGGATAATGACGACAAGCACACTGCTCTCAATGTACGCCACTGGTCCAAAATTATGAAAATACCTTTCAATCACTTTATTTAGCCCAGTAGAACATATTTGGTGAGATTTTGATGTAAAAAAAAGAAAACATGACAAATAAACACAACATGTGAAGTAAAACACAATCACAGAAGAATGGAGAAAATGATGCAGAAATTACAAAAACTGATGAAATCTATACCAAGACGTTTAAAAGTTGTTGTGGACATAAAAGATATCCTACTAAGTACAAATTGAAAGAAATACAATATTTGAGCTAAATTGAGATTTTGTTAGGTAGAAGACTTTGTGCATTTTTAGTAACTTTTTGATTATTAATTTTTTAAAAAAATAGTTATACTATTTTTTTTAAAAAAAAAATGTAAATTTTTTAAAAAAATATGTCATTCCATTAAGAATAAGTTGCAGATATCATAAAAAATTACAATTACAACATATTAATATTTATTAGTCGAAAACTTTAAGTTTTATAAGAAATTGCAAGTGTACGAATACTTTTGTGACCCTCTGTGTAAGGATAATTTAGAATGGTGCAGCTTTTTGAAGTAAAAAAAATATATTTGAACATCATACAAAGTAATTTCATTTCTCAATACATGCTTTTCCCTTAAAATTATTCTCATTTAAAATAAATAAAGACAACAATATTTAAAAGAAAAAAGTGAATGCTTTAGTCCAGAAATAAAATAGGATAGACGAAAACTCTTTTCACCCAGAAAAATTCTGTGAAGCCATTATGATTCTCTCTTTTGCTGAGTTTTAAATTTACATTTCTGCTTCATTTGTTGGTTTCATTCATATTAAGTGCTTACAAAAGTAAAACTTAAGAGAGAGTTTCAAAGAAAACTACGATTTAAGTGAATTTTAAGCTTCCTTCTGTACATTTTAGATTTCCTTCTGAATGCGTTAATAAAACCGAGACATTTGGGAAAAGGTTTCGTTTCTGTTTAAAGTTGTGTTATTAAAGATGTATTTTTTTGTATGGAAATGCTTTATTTTGGAAAAAGAAAAGAGGAACCTTAAAATAGTTTTGCTTTCACTAATTGCGCAGAATTTCAATGTTCTAATTTCGAATGCATGTAATATTTAAATTATAACAAGTATAAATTTCTTAAGTTAAGGATAACAGAAAACTCTATTTTTTCTTAAAATTTATGAATTGTTATTTGGACTTTGAGTGGAATAAATATATAATTATATATATAAATATATAATTATATAATAAATTATATATAATTATAACACATAAATTATTTATTGAATTGCAGATTTCTTCTCCTTCAAATTATGTATAATAAGTTTTTGAATAAAAATGGTGCTTCATAATATTATTTACTTATTGAAATGAGAAATAATCTTACTAATGGATATTAAATTTATAAAAAAATAGCATATATATATATATAATAATAATAATAAATATTCTCTTTGTCGATTTAATTTTTTTCACATTATTAGAGAAACATTCTAAAATTAATTATGGTAAATTTAGTAGATTCTTTTTAAATGCACTTATATAGTAAATTGAAAAATAATCTTAAATGCACCTCTGACTTCTTAAATTAATACAACGCTCTATTTTTACGTATATTTTATTTATGTAATATTACGAATGTAAAAAAAAAATCTATTTTATCTGGAATTTATCTTATTCGAAATAACTTTATTTTCTGAAAATCAGCCTAACTAAAGATTCTTTATATGTTTTCATGACAAAAACATACTTCATAGGCAATTTTGTGAAGAGTGTAATTAAAATATTCAAATAATGTAAATGAAAATTACTTACTCAATTTTATTCTTTCCTTGTCTTATAATGCAGCTAAAACTGGTGTAAACTTGCTCACTTTGAAATTAAAACACTTACGACTGCGTAAAGAATTACAAAAATGCCAAACGATAAATACACAACAACAAAAATTAAATAATTTACGACTGAGTAAAAGAATTAAAAAAAACCAAACGATAAAAATTCGACAACAAAAATTAAATAAATAAGCGGAACTGTTATAAAAATTTGAATGATGTTTGTCTTTTGTTATGAAAGAGAATGGTATATTTCGTTCGACTGTTCAAAATGAGCTTCTCGCAATGCATACTCGGTGTTCCGATATCAAAGAAGCGCGATATCGGTTAACCGTTTAGGACATCCTGAATCCAGCGTTTCCGTTTCCTGGCGCAATTAGCTTAATAACCCAGTCAGAAAATGGTTTAACGACACATACTGCTTTATTCTTTCACAAAAGGATAAAATGAAGATGAAATGTAATGTCATTGTTCTTAGTTACTGAGGGGAAATGGTTAAAATTAAATTTCCATCTTGCTGATTAATAGATGTTGTTTGTACCTAGATTTATTAGCATCAAATTAAATTTTTGAGATGGTTTTTAAAGTTTCCATTATGACAGTCTTTATATTCAAAGCAATGACGCAATAAATGTTTGAATGGTATTATTCAAATTTGATATTTACCAAAATGTTTTATAATCTGTATTCTGATAGGGAAATAATGTATTGAAGAAAACCAAATAGTTAGATCTCTACTTTATTTGCTGAGTCATTATAGAAATACTACGAAATACAAAAAACACTGACCTCAAAACATTTTTTACTCATTTAAATGTTTCTGGATACAACTAGTACTAATAAGAGATTGATAGTCGATAGATAGCTTTTAATTGTTCTTTTATATATATATATATATAACAACAGTTATTTTTCCAATTTTTAGGAAAATAATACTTTTTTTTCTATAAATCAGGTAAAAGTCGTAAAATCGGAAACTTAGGATTTCCAAGCTTTTTATTGTGTTTAAAATAATTTTAATGATTTTAATTCTCATTTTTTTGTGAATTATAATTTGCATAGAACACGTTTATTCTCAGATTTAATAGATAATATCAATTATCTTATTCCCGCTGTATTTTATTAAATTATTTTATCTTTCAAATTGTTCTTATCCAACATATGAATTTGTTCTTTTTTCACCAAAGGTACAGAAATATAATAATATTCTAATTTAATTCTTATTCAATATTTAATTCACGAAAATTCCGATTTTTTAACTTTAAGAGTGTATAATATTATACTCCTGGCAATATTCTTTTTTCTGAAATTGCTTCGAAAAACCGCCTACTTCTCCAAAAGGGTTTTTATGTGATTACCCATTTGTATTACTTAAAAATTTTAACCAATAAATTTCCCGAGTAGTTAGAATGTGTGCAAGTACCATCTAGTTGTTTTAGGAATGCTATTTTATTGAGAATGATGTTGATTCTTTTTGCAAGTATAAAAGAAGAATGCAACTGTTCATGTAAATGGAAGGTATTTTGAAACAAGAAAGTATGTACGGAAGGAAATACTATCAATATATTTAAATTTATTCCAGAAATTTTATATAATTCCTTAGATATTTGTGTGTGCGTTATAAATCATTTTTGAAGAGACCCATAAGTTTTTAAGTAAGACAGGAAAAAGAATACGAGCAATAATACACAAACAGTGATCCTGATATTTTATTGTTAAGCATAACATATAATGTGATCTATATTACTAAGTATAACTTAAAGATAATTAAGAATTTTATATAAAACACTTTTAATTCCTTACTTTATTATAATAAAATAACATATTTCGAAAAATGTGTTAAAATAATTAAACCGAGATCATAAAATTATTTTTTTCATTAACCTTATTTTCCGAATTTGACCAATGGGAAAAAAAACTTAAAACTTAAGACTTAGCTTATAAATGTTAGGAAAAATTATCATGAAAAAGAACGAATTTGATGGCAAAATTAACCCTGTTTTTCTAAAAATACTGCAACATCTGGTTTCTCTTTGAAACACTTTAAATTATTTAATTAGTAAGAATATTTAATTACAATATTATTAATGTGTGTAAAATGTATTATTAAAGAATATATTTTTTTTTAAATTTTTAACTTAAAATTTTTGTGCTTTATGAGGTTCTTTATTAGTTACATTTTCAGAAGTAATTTAAACTATTACTTCAAGCTTTTTGAATCTATTAAATAAAGTTAACAAAAAGAAGACTCGATCATAATTTTTATGGTTAAAATGTACTAATTGAAAGACCTATTGAATCAGGCAACGGATTTGCTGAAATGTTTGTTTTATAAAAATAGTAACATCTTCAAGTAAAATGCTATATAAACTAATTGATAAGAAAGAGATAAGGCCACATAAAATCAGGTAAATTATATAACTTCTTAACGTATTTATCAGCATAAATTATAAAATAACATCAGTAAAAACGAGTTTTTTGAATATGGGTTTCTTTCAATTTTTTCACACTTTGAGCAACAAAATTTGTTTATATCTTGAATTTTAAGAGCGAAAAGTCAAATTGAATTTATGCGATAATTAGTTTTAATAATTTAATTTTACGAAGGAATAATTTAATTTGCTGGCTTCAATATTCAACTATTTCACGTTGTAAGCAATTTGAATTATGAGTAAAATTTAATTCTTTAAATAATTAATTTTAATCAATTGACTTTTGTAAATTATAATTAAAATATCGATTATCATCCAAAACAATCGTTTATAGAAAATTTCAACTTAACTGAGCTCTTTAAAATGCGAGAAAATAGCTTTTAAAATTTTGACCCAAGTCACCAGCATGGTCGCTAGTCCCCAAAATGAGGCCAACGTAGCTATATCTATAATTTTTAAATAATTAGTTTTATTAAATTATTTTTTATTGGTTTTATCGTATAGTCATCTAAAACAACCGTGCATAGAAAAATTTCAGCTCAACTGAGCTATTTAAAATGTGAGTTTTACTTCCTTAAGAAGGTTTTTCTTAAGAAAGCTTTTTTTTAAACTTTTGACCCTGATGTAGTTACAATGTGAGTAGAGGAAAAAACCCATTGTTAATAACGAAAACTAGAGTTAAATATATTGTTTTATAAAGGCAACTAAAAAAATCAACTTTTTTTACAAGCCCTCAAACACACACACTTGAGAAATGTTCTGCTTAAATTATCTTTTTGGAGCACATAAAAAGTAAGTTATTCCAAACTGTTCCGTTATATTGTCGAGAATTAGACTTTACTTCGCATTTAGTAAACACAAAATCTTAAAAATAAAATGGTATTGTATTTATACTACCTATGGTATATGTGCGATTTATTTGCAGTCTCGTAGAAAGGTTCATTTGTTATCAGATAACATCTAAGTCTACTATTTTCCTAGTTTTACAACGTGAAATATCTTATCCAATTCTAGGCTTTATTTCTCAATTCAGGCACTCATGTTTATGCATGGTAGTACAAATAAATACCAATATTTTGAACCCTGGCTCTTTGAAGAACTAAAAGCTAAGCTAGCTATAAAAATGTGCCGATAAAGCATTTATAAATCTCATACTCTCCTGCATCTTTGTATCCTTTCATGTTTTGAAAGTTTCACTCTATAGGCAATTATCGATAAAATTTTACAAGGAATTCTAAAGCGTGTAAGACTCGCGCGCCACTGCAAATCGCATATTTTTCCTTCAATAAAAGTAACATAGCGCTATTTGGAGATTATACGATGATACGAATAGAATTTGAAATTAAATAAAGAGGTAATCGTAGCATATTGAAGGAATTAAATTTCAAAAGTATCTCGTATCATATATTAGATTTAGTTACAATAATATGCACAGAAATAAGTTTTTCTTAAAATTTTTTTTTCCTCCAAGGTTAAAGCTGGAAATTCTCTAATCTTTTTTTTTTTTTTTTAATTTTACATTTAATATTTAAAAAGAACAATCTCCGTAACTGTAGGTATGAGTACAATAAAAAAAATCTTGCTTTGAAACGTATAAGAGATTTCGGTGTTCTCTTATTATGTACGATATACGTATTTCTTTTTCTGACTTTGCTTTCTTTCATTTTATTTATAGAAGTATTTTCTCGATCCCTCCACTGACACAAATTAACTTTACTGATTATTTCTCGAAAATTCAGCCTACCCATGAAAAATTAGAGCTCGAAATAGGAACTCGTTGATTTGAGTGCAAGCAAATGTAACCTTCGAAGAAAACTCAGTTTTTAAAGAATATTTTTTAGTTATTTTTTTTTACTATTCTGCAATTTCTTGTTTTTAACTATTTTACTAAGAATTTTTTCTTTTAACTATTTTTGTACTATGTTTTAATTTATTTTTTATTATGTAACAAAAATGTTGCCTAGTTGTTAGGATGCATTTAAGTAAAAAGTGAAAATTACTTTTGCACACATTTTGTACATCTGAGTTTTACTCAGTTACATTCTGTGTTTATTATATTACCATATGTGATGGGAATTAATTTTAACTGGATTGCTAATCTACAGTTAATTAAAATTCGAGAAATTTGAGCTTTATATTTATTGTAGAAATTTATTTCAGAAAAAAATATATATCTACATATATCTAATTGAAAACATTTTGAATTGAGTTTATAGTTTAAATAAATTGTTGCGAGATTTTTAGATTTTGACAAACTAAATATGGTCCTGCAACTTGAACAAAATTTCTTTTAAAGAAATAAAATCTTGGACTATCTACTTTTTTTTATTCATATCTGTTGAAATTAATGAAAATAACATAACATATTGTTACGTAAATCGAGGCTCGAGGATTTTATAATATCAGTCAGAAACAGCATAACAGTTCTTCAGAAGCGAGGAAAATTTATTGTAGAAAAACAATCCCTAAAATACAGGATACAGCCCTAAAATTAGCTTAAAAGATCACTGTAGGTTTACACACCTACAAAAACGCTCAGACATAACTATCAGCGTCTGAAAATATAAGTGCATATTTGCAAGCAATTAATCGCTGGAGACTCTTCAACAGTCAAAGCGATATTGACTCAGTTTCATCGATCGGTTCCTATTTATAGACCGCGCGCATCTTTCTCGAAAGATCCTATTACGTCAAAGATCGTGGATAGATTTCTCCAGTAATTTCCAGAAAAATCCATTTGATAGCCAAGACGACAAAAAGTGGTCGCAAAAATCATGCCAACTTGGCTGTATAGCCAGTATTTCACTAAGTTTCGATTTAAACGCCATTATAATGTAAGGGGCAGTGTTGCTTGCAAATATTACAAATGTTTTATCAAAAACTAAATACAACAGAAAGTAATATCAATGTATTAAACGTCCAGATAGAAATTATTTACGCTATTTTATGCATTAATTACACTGGTTTATAAATTAATTACACAACATTCGTAATAATGTCAACATATTTCGTGGGTTTTCTTTTCAAGGTAAGTATAATATGCCAAAGAATGCTTACGTTTCTATGTTGTACTTTAAGAGAAGAAATCTATATACTTGCGTAACATGAATTAAAATTACGTGTTATTTATATTTTTCTCAGAATTTTTTTTTGTAAATTTTTTCTTAAAAATGTACTTACATAGCATTATGATTTGTCATTAAAAATTCTTCAGCCATATGTTAAATGATGTATTAAAAATATTGCTTTCAACCAGCCTTTTTGTCAGAAATATGAGATAAATTTATATTTGATTTTGTAATCTTTTCTTAAAAGTATATTTAATATAAAAACATCTTAAAATATTAGATTAACTCTTTATGATATTAATAAATACTTCATTAACTTCTTCCTATCTCTCTCTATACATACTTGTATGCATACGGATGAAACAAACTCTTTAGAAAAACAAAAAAATATGAAATTAATAGTCTGTAAGACAAAAAATTATAAAAACAAAAATTGAAAAGTCTTAAAATTAGATAAAAATTATGAATAATCAAGAGTTACTTCGGTCTTGGGACCGATAAATGGGATAGACTAATTTTACGGTACTAACCTTCCCCGTATTACAACTTGACAGGCTAAAAAATGTAAAGTTAAAATTTCAAAAGCTAAGATATTCGCTACCGTATTTTGAAAAATATAATGAAATCAGATATATATATATATAAATTCTAAAATAGTTAAGCGCGCTTAACGTAACTTAACCCGAGATATGGATACTAACGTCAGTGGTCGCGCGGTGTGACGGAGTCACCCCAATTTTTTTTTTTTAATAAATATTTTTATTGTACAGATAAAAATCATAAGTCAAGTGAATTATTAACTAACAAAAAGTATACTTACCTACTTTTAATGACTTTTCAATTTTTCTTTGATATTTTCAGAAAAACTGAACTAAAATGTTTTGAATGTGCTTTACTTTAATAAAAGACACAAATCACTGACACTTTTTACTAACATTACAGGAATGATATTTTCAGACAACGCTCTCATATTCCATTCAAGTTATTGTAGTTTTATTATCCTTTGATGATTGACAAACAGCATGTTGAAACTTTTTCTTGCTTGTGTCTTTTTTGACAAGGTGCAGTGTGTCATGTGGTACACTTTTGGCTTTATTTTTTTCTTGATGGATTTTTTCAGGTAGCATTTGAAAACTTTCCTTTCAACTCAAACGTTTCATGTTGATCATTTTTCTCAAATTTACTTTCGCTATCAGGATTAATATCTATTATTTCATCAGGTTCTACTCTTGCTTGATCAGTTTCAACTTCATCCAATAGAGATCGCCCAGATGCATCTTTCTTTTTTTATATTCTGTTTATTTACATTTAAAAAACCATAATGAGTCCTACAACACAGCTATCAAACCCACTAAATCGTTCAAAGGGGGAAAATGTAGCCTGTTCATAGAAAAGATTTTGGAACAAAAATGATCGCATGGGGAACTCAGTCACCTTAAGTACCTTAAGATTATAAAGAACGTTTGTCATTCTCTACAAAAATAGACAAATACATTTTAGTTCCCATGAAAACTGTCATATAGGAGGATACTGACAACGTCATTGGTAAAAAAAATACATGGTTTTCCCCAGAATTAAAGATTTCGTGAGCTTGGAATGACTCTGTTCCCAGCTCGACCATTTCCGGGTTAACTTCCAAAAATCAACAAAATTGCACCCATTAATAAAATGGATAAAAATATATATTTTTCTGCACGAAGAAATTCTACTTGAATTTTTACAATATGACATTAAAATGTAACTTGTGATACCGCCTCCCCCCCCTTTGGGGACCGTATCTTTGATTGTCAGCGTGAGCTAGAGGTGTAGGGTTTGCAAAAGGAATAGACATTTTAAATTCTTAATATGACTTTATTAAGAATAGAACTTAAATGTCTAACAATTTAGATAAATTTAAATGAGTGAGAATCTATAACAACACACAATCTATACAACACACACAATAATATTTAAACCGAATCGCGTAACTTAGACCACTTTCTCTAAATAATTATTTAATCCACCTACTCTTACTTCTAACAATATTACAATCTTAATATCAAATAATCAATCCTACCTTAATCCAAACTTAGATTCGATCTTCTTATGGAAACGTCTGCCGCGCGTGCAATGGTATGTACCTTGTATTAATGGCTGATTCTTCCAGGTAACTTCACGATAGGCTGTCAAGTCCCTCTAGGCTCTTTCACAAATAACATTCCCAAATTGCCATCTCGCTTACTGTTCTTTTAAAGCTATCTTATTTGCAATTCTTGTTCACATTTCACATCTTGGGTTTTAGTTGGAAAAGAGTTGCCATTAATCTTGGCCACCAAATAACCCAGAGGTTATGTGAAAGAAAAGACGCGTGAACCCGTCACAAATTGTATTCTAAAAGAACAAAATATCTTAGAAGTGCTATGAATCTCTACAAATACTATCGTCGAAAATCTTTCGTCATCAAACCGTTCCACATTTATTCAACACGCAATAACTCCAGGCATTAATTCGAATCTTGATTCATAAGTAGTGTAATTCTAATTACAAGTCAGAAAATGCAATAACTCTGACATTCATCATTTCTTATTTTATTCCAAGGATCAAGCTGTCTTTGTGGTGAACAAAATCAATCCATTAATTTTTCTCGGAGATCGGGTCGTAGAAGCAATCTTTCGAAAATTTCCATCGCATTAAAATGCCGTGAAGCCTTTACCGAGATAAATTACTTTCCCGCGCATTTAGAACAGCAGCTGTTATTTCATAGGACGTCTTTTCATATTTTTGCCACTAATGTGGGTTTAATTTTTTTGGTTGCAGCTGCAATTTTTCTTATGAGACTTCTTTTTTCTTTCTTTTTATTGATGCTCGTGTGGATTTTCTAACTTTTATGACATCGATTTACCGGCATACACGGTATTCTTCTGACTTGAACTTCATTGTCGGTTGAGTAAATTCTTTTTCGTTTTTTTGATAGGAATAATTATTTTCTTTTAACATTTGCATCATTCAATAGAATCACTGTACTTATTGAATATTTTTAAGTTAATCCTTTATGAGGCCATTTCTTTTTTTCTAGCAATGTTTTGTTAAAATATTCGGTACTTACGTATTAACGCAACCAATTGGAAATGAAACGAAGCACATGGTTGCCGATTCAGCACGTACGACACATAGGAAATAAGGGGTGCTAACTTGGCGAGTAATTATTAGAGTTGGCGATTGTTGCGTCATACGTAAGTACCAAATATTTTTAGGATTTATAGAAATTTATAAAAAGAGAAATTCATTTACGGGTACTTACTTTTTTTCTCAACCTATCGACGACATTGTATGGAACGAAGCACGTGATTGCCAATTCAGCGAATACGAAACATGTGAAACTGGGATTGCCAAATTGGCGAGTTATCTTAAACCTTGTCGATTGTTGCTATATTAGTACCCATTTAGCTAATTACTTAAAATTAATTTGATTTTTAAAACCATTTTTCAATTCCAACTATTAGCTTACTCCTCTATATATATTTATTTATATATTTATCTTGTCCAAATTTTCAAGTCGTTAATAAAATACTTTCTATTCATCCAATCAAGTTCAAATAAATTTTTTAAACTTGTAGTGGATGACACTTGATAGTTAATATAGTTTTTTCAAATATTAATTAATTAATTAAATTTAATTAAATTAATTACCGGTATTTGATGCCAACTTAGATTCCTGTACGTAACAATGTAACTCTTAAAACAAAGACAAAAATTGGCATCGAAAACCTGTTTTTCAGCCAAACTAGCCAACCCGGGTGTATGTTGTTACAACAATACAGACAAACCATGCCCTTTTTTCAATTCTTACTATTAGTTCACCCTCTCCCTATATATATTTATTTATACATATGTTGTTGTTTTTCAAATTTTCAATCGTTAATAAAATACTTTCTATTCGTGCATTCAAAGTAGGAATTGACTTAAATTTTTTTTATATATATTACTTGTTTTTGAGTGGGAAGTATGTTTCCCATCACCCATTGAGAGCTATTGAATCCCCTGCCGGTAAAGTTAGGGCAACCATGTTCCGGGTTTCAGGTGGTGTTATCCTGATTGATTGCCTGGAGTGTGGTTAGACCATCATCGCAGATCGTTATTGTGCCACTTTGACAAGGTTACGTTAAACCATCTGACGTAAACAGCCGGGCATATTGAGTGAAGGTGTCATCATCCTACATGACAATCTCAGGCCCCATACTGCTCAAGCAACACAGGAATTGTTGGGACGGTTCAGGTGGAAAATATGAATCACCCCCCTACAGCCCAGATTTGGAACCCAGTGACTATTTTCTGTTTTCGAGGTTGAAGGAGCTCTTATCCAGGCACTTAAATAAATGTATCTTTCTGTTAAATATTTATAAAGATATTTGATTTAAGATATGTTGCTGTAGATACATTCCATATGAATAAAATTTACCTAACAGTAAAATTCAGAATTCAAATCCATCAACAAACTCTTGCAGACATAATGAGATTTAAGAGTAGTTTTGTTCCCACAAAATAATTCTTGTTGAGCATCAGTGGGTACCAGAATTAACTCAAGCGCATACTTCTTTGAAACATAAATTTTGTGATCTGGAATCACACAATACTTCCACCTTCTTTATTACATTGCCGTTAATAGCTTTTATAACTAAAGTGCTTTTTGTTCCTCCGTTTTAGGAAATAGTTTGGAGCGAAGAATAGGATGGCGTTTTTCCTTTCATACAGCGCACTTGACAAATATCCTGCATTAATTGCTAAGATGTTCACGCCTCAAACATATAAAGCAAGCTCTTTTTTTCACTAACAGTAGTCTTTTTCTTTTATGGAGGAATCAATAATAGCAACATGAGATGAGTTTTCACAAAATATGCGCGCCAATTCTTTATGGAATACTAAAGTTGCAGCGCTGTAGAAATTATTCGTAATATTATCTTTATTTATTATTCCAACACTTGATTTCTATTCACTATCTTCAAATGCATTATACCTTCATTTTAATCACACTTCACCTTTCTACATCTATTTAGAAAAATTCCAGCAATTCGCTCAGCCAATCGTCAGAATTTTTGATGAATGCCTGTTTTGTTACACCATGCTCCACCCAAATCTTAAAACTATTTTCGGGAATTGAAAATTATACTAAAGAGAAACAGCTTTGCAGCCTATTTTTGTTTGGTAACTCCCAAGGAATCTAGAGCACGCAATTGCAATTCTAATTTATCTGAAAACTAGACAACTGAAATTTTCTTTCCTTTTTGGAGAAAAGGTAACAATTCGCTTGCATAGAATTTAACTAAGAATTTTTTCCCGCATCTAGACTTTAGAAACACAGTTGGTTTCGAATAATTTTTTTGTTAGTGGTATTCTCCTTGAATCAATTTATGAGGAATAAAACAGACTTCACAGCTCTAGCCGTAAATATTCAAACTAATCCACCTGATATACAGAATTATCATCATGGAATTTTTGGAAACTGTCCTCCAAATCCAAACTAATTCCTTAAATCTCCATCGCATTTCACTAATTCTGTTTACCGTAACTCCAACTATATTTTAATACAGATTTATTACTTCAATGAAATTAACAGTAATGAATTTCTTCTCTTTAAAAGCAAAACATTTACTCTTTAAGGTATCCGACTACGTTCAGAGAACCGTGATTTTAAAAAAGCGCATAAATGGATAATTTTCATGATATTTAGTGTCACTTAGATTAGAATAATGTATAAAATTGTTTGAAGGACATTTTGATAAAAAAATTATTTAAATACAATATTTCGGCAAAAAATTAACTTAGAATAATCTTTTTTCAAAATGTTCTCCTTTTGTGAAAAATGCTTCTATTATAATATTTTGCCTCTGTACAGAGGCTCAACTATGAGTTTTTAAAAATTCACATTATTTTCAGAGTTATAACCCTTTGAAATAATTAGCGGCATTTTTTTCTTAAAATTTCTCCCATCTGTTGTCCTAAAACATGGATAAACCCACTTCTAAGTTATATATTTCAAAAATTCTAGTTGAGCCTCTGTACAGAGGTCTGAGTTATATACAGGCAAAATAATATTATAATAGAGCATTTTTTCACAAAGGAGAATATTTTGAAAAGGGTCCTTCTCTGTTCATTTTTGTAAAATATTGTACTTAAATAATCTTTTATTGTAATACTATTTTTAAAACAATTTTATATGCATTTTCTAATCTAAGTGACACTAAATATCATAAATATTATCCATTTATACGCCTTTTCAAAATCACGGTTCCGAACGTAGTCGGATACCTTAATAATTTAAAAATTAAGAGAGCTCGTTCTAATCGCATTTCAACAATTCTTCACAATTTCTTTCATTCTTCTGCTCAGTCTCCACTAGTCTCGGGTACTTATGTATTATCGCAACCATGACTCAGAAGATGTTACAGGCTTAATCACTGACATGAAGGGGAGTTGGAAACCTCTTTCTCTCTCTATACCGACAATGTTAAATTGGCTGTTTTCAATGTACCTTTTCTCAAAATCTGTTATACAAATTTTTCATGCAATTGAAGTACACCTTTCTCATTATACTAAATGAGCTTTTAGCTAATTTTGTATTTTTTAAATAATTTATGAAATATTTTATCAAACTTTGAGAAATTGGACCCATTTTTAACATATAAAATTTGTAAAAAATAAAATTTTTGAGTTTTTTACAAAAAGCACATTTTAGTATATATTTGCCATCATTATAAATATATCATAAAAAAATTACATATCTATGAACAGTAGAAAAGGTACATCGAACATCAAAATTTACGTTTTGACATAAATTAGTTTTGATGTATTCAGTGAGGCTTCTAATCGGCTTGGAAATAAAAAAATAAAAGGCTCACTTTACAATAAAAGATACATGTTTTGGTTTATATCAGACGTTCAACTTTTAATCAAAAACGAAGCACTTTGTTTACATTTTTCGCCATTCAAATGGGCGTGGCCCAGTTTCAATAATTATTTAAAAATAGGTTTTAAGGGCTTCTAATTACCCTTGAGATTAAAACAAGGTATTTTTAGAAAGGTTAAATTTTATACAGTATAAAAATGTAAAAATCTCAAATTGTCAAAAAAAATCAGATTTTAATTTTCCAACAAGGCCGCATAACACGCATTGTGATGCGTTTTATTTAGAATCTTGATAGGCCATCGTAGGTGCTAGAGCTGCTTACAAGAAAACCTAGAAGCGAGTCTGAGAGTCAGTCTGATAGTTAGTCTGGGAGAGTCTAGGAGTGTTTCTTGGAGTGTGTGGGGTTCTCCTTTTTGTGTCTCTTGAAAGGTGGAATATGCCACGCATTTCAAGAGACACATGATGCAGTATAATTTCTGTTTGGACGTAGCCGGAATTACCATTCGGACATCGGTCCTTGTCACCACTAGTGCGCTGGACCTTGAAGACAGAAATTGGCGTGGGAACTGCGCCGTTTACTTTTCTGTTGGCTTAACCAAATGAAGGTCAAAGTTGACTTGTTCTCGAACTTAAGTGTTGGTATTGTCCTGTCTTGGATATCTTCCCACGCGAAACTACGTCACCGTTAGGAAGACGTCAGCTCTGTAATAGTCTCCCTTTGGTGGAGATAGCAGCAAAACTATTAGACTTAATAATTTGCTGTCAAATAAAGAGGAGAGTCTCACGAGGCCGAAGAGACCGTTTCATTCATGACCAATGATGAAAAATTCAGACGAACTTGCTACCAAGCTAGATGACTACGAAAGGGTGAGAATGAGTACTAAAAAGAGGGTTAGGTTACATACTGAGGGCTGGAGAAAATCTACTGGACACTAGACAAAAATCACAAAACTAATCCTCATAGTTTCAAGAACGGACAAAATAATCAGATACATTGGAAGAATGAAAATAACAACTCCACACAATATCATTTCGCAATGAGAAAAAGGTAAAATAAACCTTCGAACCATGACCACCATCCAATTTTTACCAAAATACAGATAGGAGAAGAGTTAGCCATGATTATAAGAATGCAATTTCCCTCAATAATTAAAGTTTGGAAGAGAAATTCATAGAATAAGAAAAAATTATTTAGCTACCTTCAAAGAAATTAAATTATTCGTCCTTTCTTAATTGATTGATCATAAGAGTACTGTATATTTGATTAGAAGATATTGTATATGAAAGTTTTCCATTAAAATTGGAATATGCAAGCATTAAAATATCAGATACTGGGAAAAATAACATAAAATCTAATGTGTGTGTGGATGTTTTGACCCAATAGTTATTATTAATAAAGATATATTTGATATATTTTCCAAATCCTGCTATTAGTTTACTCTCTCCCTATATATATATCTTGTTCAAATTTTCAATCGTTAATAATTCATCCATTCAAGTTCAAGTACATTTTTTAAACCTTGTAGTGGATGACACTTGATGTAATACAGTTTTTTCAAATATCAATTGCTTAGTTAAAATGAATAGTAACAAACAAAAGTAATAGTCTAACTGCACATACAGAAAGGAAAATCGGTCATTGTGTTCCTGTAGCGCAATGGATAGCGCTCTGTACTTCTAATCCAAAGGCCTTTGGTTCGAATCCCACCTGGAATGGCCGAATTTCTGATGTTGCTATTTCATTTTACTAAACTTATTGGAATGATTAAATTTAATTAATGAATAAATAGTAACAAACAAAAATAATAGTCCAACAAACATGCATAGAAAGGAAAATGGAAAAATTGCAAGCAAAACCGATTTCTATTTTGCCACTTAATATTGTGATTCTGTCATATTTATATACATATTTATATTAATTGTAACTATTTAATAAAAAGTAACTAAATAAAAATTTTCTTTGTTGACCTAAGTAGGAATTGACTCAAAAAAGTTTTTTTTTCATATTACTTGTTAGGATAATTTTGGATTCATTCAACGCTTAATTCAAAATACTGAAACATACCAAATATGTTTTTCTTATGGCTATCATTAAAAAATACACAGGTGATGAAGCATCGAAGCAAACACATTTGTGTTAAATGCTCTAAGCCAGTGTTTCTCAAACTATGGGACGCGCCCCCTTGGGGGTGGGACAACTCTTCGAGGGGGGCGGGAGCATATTGAAAAGTCGAAAACAAAAGATTAGTTTAAAAAATTATTAATTTACTGAAAGTAAACAAACAAAATACATTCTGACATAATATAAAATAAAATAAACATTTACACTAAAAAAATATATCACTGCTACACAATTTATTTTATAATTAATTTAAAAATACTAAATTAAGAACAAGTTTAATAATTACCAGTGACCCCATTTGATTGTCATATATAAAATTACATACAAAAATTAACACTTACCTTGATAATTTGTACGGTTAATAATTAACCCATTAACTGTGTCGATTGAAAGTTACGCAATTCGCTTCACAATGCCAACAGTTTTCCATGTAGGCGCACTTATGTGATGCACTGAGGGGTGGGGGAAGGAATAAAGAAACAAATAATCTGAAATAAGTAAATATTTCGTAAACATTGACAAGGTTCTTTTATTGCATTCCAAAGCCTTCTGAAAAATTTTATGGTTAGCAGTGCGCAGAAATGATCGTTCTTCAGAAAGATGTATATATACGTCCGGGAAAATAAACACGTTGGCTTAGCTAGACGTTTACATACGCTGTGGCACTTAACAGATAAAAGTCGTATAGTAGTTTTAGCGTCAATGTTATTATTCAATTCAATGCATTGTTATTGTATGAGGGGGCGATGAAAATTATAATTGAATATTGGGTCGTGAATATGGAAACTTTGAGAATCACTGCTTTAAGTACATATGTGTAAATGCTAATGTTGAACACATACGTGTTAAATGCATTCTAAGTTAAATGCTCTTTCTGAAGGAGTGTTGAGAAAGTTCATCAACAGAAAAATCATTTAGATTGACGTGCGAGAATTGCCAACTATTCAAAAGGAGAAAATGAAATATGGTCCAGATGTCAAAGAAGACCTGAAGAAACAGGAAAAAATCAAGTTGCAAGCCGGAAAGTTGATAAACTTTCTACAAATGGATATTTAATGGAAATTACCTTCCTCATCGTCAAACAAAAAGAAACAAAAACTATCTCAAATACCGGCTCTGGAGAAAGGGATTCAGTAGCTCTGAATAATATAGAGCTTACTGTAAGAGTGAAGAGCACACGCAACAGTCTGCGGAATTTCCTTATTTAAGAAATTTTGGGTTCCAGATTCTCTATAATGAAGCTGCTATTGAACGAGGGAAAGTTCTAGAAGAAAATAAGACAGACAATAAAATACAAAAATAGCTAAAAATACAGAATAGATGAACTCGTACATAATTAAGGAAACACAATTCGGAACTTGAGGAAATCTTGGTTGATTACTGGGTCGAAATAATGCAGGATGGCTGAATGTAAGAATGTGAAATGTCTCTTTATATCCTTAATCTTTAACAGAAGTTATATAACGCTCTCTCAAGTATGTTAGTTGATTTTCTTTAACATAACATATGTGCATATCAATTTAATTAATTAAACGTGTTTTGTTTTTGTTACTTATATCACCTGATTGACGTTAACATCAGATCAAGGCCCACCAAATTCATTGCGGCAAAGGGCTAGATTTGTACTCTCGTTGTTAGCCTTAGCTTTGAGCACTATGCAGATGACAGTACGTTTTTGCTCAGTTCCACCCCAATTTTGAGGGAGAATATCCTGGGAGTGGTCAGGGGCCTTCCACCTCTCTTCCCCACCCATTAACCTCATGAGAGGATTTGCAGCTCGACGGCTATTTAGAGTACCCCCATGCAGCGAAGGCACTATACATTTACAAACATCCATGTCTTCTCCGGGATTTAAACCTAGGCCTTACGTCACCGCAGTCAGCATCCCTAACCACTATACCGGATGGGCGGCAATCGTGTTTTAAACTAATACAATGAATTTTGTGGATTTTTTATTTATTTTGCAAGCAGATTGACCCTTTTTTTTTTTGGAATAAAACGATGTTTAGTGTCCTTTATGCATGCTCGAAGCCAATGTACATCATGGATTAAATAAAAAAGAATGTTGTTTTCAAAGTATAGTCATATAATTGTTTTTATTATTGTGATTTCATTATTCGAATTTAATGATTATAAATAATATGATCAAAATATGCATTTTTATAGACACCTTAAACATTCATTTCACGAATAAATGTATTTCTATTGAAAGTTCTATTCATCATTATTCATGTGAAACAAATTCAAATAAATAAATTGAAAATATCTGGGACACATTTATCTTTAAAATAAGATACCAAAGGGAAAAAGAAAAATAAATTTTTACAACATTGAATTTTTTTACCATTTATTCATTACACGTTCATTGTCAAAGGTGTTTCTTACCATAAGCGCCCAGCAAAAAACAAAAATGGAAAAAAAAGAAGAGTCCACCACTAGGGAATTAGGAAAAAGCTTTTTATTTTGACATATATTCCAATTTCAAATGCTGTTTGGAACAAAGCTTATTGAATGTAACCACGGCAACGCATATTGTCCAACGATATATCTTAATCCTCGACAATACATTCTTCTTTAAGCTCCGATTCAAATACAGTTCGAAAGACGTGACAAGATATTTCACGAATAATCGAATAAAATGGCGAAGGAGAAAAATCAAACGTATTTTTAAATTGAGTCGATCCACACAGAACAGCGAATAAGAATAGTGTATTTGAGCCTTAACAGAACGGGTGAAAGAAGCCTTTTGAAATAGTAGTTTGCAAATCTTAACTCTAATTCTCGAGGAAACTGTACCTTAAATTTACACTGTTTTGAGACCGAGGCAGTTTTCTATTCGAAAAAGCAAATCATGCAGACAAGAATTTTAAACAGCTGATTTACCTTTACGACAGTTCTTCTTAATTGAATAAAATTGCAACCCTGCTCGTCCAGGAACTGCCAGATGCGGGACAAAATCAAATAAGGTTTTCTTGATAAAGTCTTTTGATGCATTGGAGTTTAAATATAAATAATGGAAGATTTGAAAGACATTGTGTTTGGAGGAATTTGGAGTTGCATATAAAATAAAGATGTTTCTTGAAAATATCTTTGGTTTGTGATATCATGTTTTAAGCAAATATCTATTACAAAGTCTTAGAGAATATTTAAAATCACGATTTCAATGATGAAAAAAAGCAGTGGTATTTTGTTGCTGAATGTATTTATTATTGGTTAAGCTCCCCAAAAATTAAGCTTAATCTATTTTTATTAAAAGTTACTTTATTGTTTCTATCTGTACATTTTTTTCTTCATATGTGTTTAGTAAATATCGGGTAGTTATAATTAAAGTTACACTGTTTAGAGGCTTGTAGAACTTGTTCTGCTTATCGGATTTTGATGAAATTTGGAATATATGCCATATGGATCAAGGGAAATATTTCTGCAATAAAAAATAAAAATTAGTACAAATTTTGATAGCGGGTGGCTTTTATGGATTATTCCTCATGGAAATCCGTAAAACCTCTGTATAAACTTGCAGTCATTGCCAGATAATCATTCAGCTCGCGTTTGTCTCCGTTAATCATTCCTGTTTTACAGGAACGACAAGATTGCAAACCACTATCTTTATGCAATATGGAGCGACTCCTCACATTGGGCGCCAAGTCGAAGCACTGCTTTGTGCTAACTTTGGCGATAATCGTGATAATCTAGATATTTTCCGGATGCATGGCCTTCTTCGCTCACCAGACTTAAATCCCTGTGATTTCTGTTGTGGAGATTTCTAAAATACCATGTTTTTAGAGGAGTAATTAGACTTTTCATGATTTGAAAGCTACCATTATAACGTCATGGGGCGTAAATCTCGTGAGTTGCTTCTCGCTACCATTGAAAACGCTATAATGCGCTTTCAACACGTTATTGATGTCAATTGAGCACACATTGAGCATATTCTGTAACTGAATAAATTTTAACGATTCTAACATATTTTTTGTCCTTTGGGCACCACATTTCCTTCTAGTGGTTAAAATTTTAATTTTTTTATTGCAGAAACTTTTCCCCAGGGTTCATATAGCACATATTTCCAAGTTTCATCAAAATCCCGTAATCAAAGCGGGTTCTACAGGCCTGTGAATAGTGTAAACTTAATATATTATTCCATCCGGTATATATAACATAATAAATACTCATATACATTAAACATGAGTGATAAAAATAATAAACAAAGATGAACAGGCTTGTAAGTCAATTGTTAATGGCTATTAGGTTTAATGTTAGTTTAAGTTAAGCAAGATTTTAATGACAAATTTTTTTCTTGATTGGTAACTGGAAAAAAAATGTTAAACTGTTAAATCTAAAAGATTGATTCTAAAAATTACATGACTTATTTTAGAAATCTTAAGTTATTATTAATTCTTAAATAATCTATAAGTAAAAATAAAGTAACAAATTTTCACCTGTATATTTGAATTTTTATTCTTGTTAGACATTTTTTATACATAAAGATTTCAAAAAAAAAGGTCGTATTTTTAAAAATTAATCTCAGGAATAAATTAAATAAAAAATAAACCACGAGAAATTTTTTTAAATAAATCACATTAAACCTTTTTATTATTAAAATTATTATTATACTTGTTTATTGGATTTTTCTATTAACGATTATTTCTATTTAAAAGCTGTTTAAATTGACTAGTTTAATAATCACACAGATATTTTACAAAAGATATTTCCTAATGTATTTCTATTTAATAATTTCTTGAATGACAATATCAGCGGAAATTCAAAGAATTCAAGTTACAAATTATAAATATCAGTTTTAAAATAACATTAAAATCAGTTTTTTAGACACTTCTGCCAAAATAAGTGTTTGCTTTCGAAGGATAGATGCAAATTTATTTAAAAACTAATGCTTATTTGAATTTGAAATTCTCAATTTTTTTTTACATATTGCCACTGAACACATTTTAAAATTAAATTAAAGTTATCTGAACCTTATCCAATGACTCTTTCATTTAAATTTATAAACTTTAGTTATTGAGCGTAACATTCTGGCTTCAATAACAAGAATATAAAAACATATACAAAGAGAGAATGCTTTTTTTTATCTACTTCAAGACGACTTTTCATCAGTGGCGTAACGTACACCCCCGCAACCCCTGCATTGTGGGGGGGGCTAGGGACTCTAGGGGACCCAAAGCTTGACTGACACAAAGTACGTATTTGGGCCTGGGGCCCAAAACTTGAGTTTGCAGGGGGCTCTAATATTCTCCGTTATGCCACTGCTTTTGATTATGAGACAGTAAACTGGTTGTACTTTACCTGAACGACAGTGGCATAAAGTCAGAACAGTACAACGCATAGCAATTAACTCGAACTGTTTGGTGATTTCAAAAAAACTGCCAAGATAAATGAAAATTTATAAGATTATTATCATTCCGGCTTAATTTTTATTTGAATGTAAGAAAAATATTATCTCTTGCATTAAGAAAGCTATATTGAATTCATTTGAATATTCTATGAAGAAACTGGATTAAAAATTACATGCTAACAATTATATTATTCCGACTAATGATATTGTTACAGATGTTGTGGAAATAATGCTTAAAATAGTGCAAATAATTTATATCTGGATGTTTAATACATTAATATTACTTTCTGTTGTATTTATTTTATGATGAAAAGTGTAACATTTGCAAGAAACACTGTCTCTTACATTTTAATGGCGTTTCAATCGAAACTTGGCAAAATATTGGTGCCACATCCAAGTTGGCATCATTTTTGGTGAGTTGATAACCACTTTGACGGATTGGTGATCCTTTTTGGCAACTTGGCTATCATATGGAGGCTTCTGAAAATTCCTGGAGAAATCTGCTAACATCACGATCTCTGACGTAAGCAGATCCTTTCGAGAAAGAGCCAGAAGGCAGCCGTACAGACTATAAATAGCAGTCGCTCGTTGAAACTGGGTCAGTATTGTTTTGGCCTTTGAAAGAGTTCTATAGAATTTATATTTGCTTGCAATAAACGTACTTGTACTTTTAAACACTGATAGCTGTGCCTGAGCCCTGTAAAAAGTGGGAAAACTTTCTGAGAATTATTCTGCGAATTTTACGTCTGTGTCCTGTATTTTTAAGGATTGCTTTTTGACAATAAATTTCATCGCTATTAAAGAGCTATTTTACTCTTTAAACTGATAGCATAAAATCAACAATATTTTATGAACTGTATTTACAGGTACATGCCTTTTTATTTTAAGGTTATTTTTATTTTTGAAACTTTTTGAGGTTTATAAGTATATTCATTAATAAAGCTTTATAAGATAACATATTAAAAAAAAAACATTATAACATTTTCTAGGTGATCTACACTAACCTGTAGAATTTACAGTGTTTTTGACTGGTCAAATTCACATAAAATATTAACAAAAAAAAAGGATTATTATTGAAAATTATTCAGAATGTACTTACACCCTGAAAACGAAAACAGAAAATTTCAATAGTTTTCACTATGTACAGAAATAAATACAATTTTGCTAAAATTGGAAACTATTCCCATTTAATAGCAGCTTCTCTGCTTAGTATTGATAACCATTTCTAATACCTCACCATGAGTTTTGTACACTTTCTAAAACACATCACAGAAGGCATTGTTAGAAGCACGATAAGTTCGAACACGCACATAATGTTGTTGCTTTTAGTGTGAAAAAAATCGATAGCACATTACACGCTAAAGTGCTTCAGTAAAATTTTTGCTTGGAGTTTTATAGGATTTCTGTCCCCGTTTTTTTGGTTCTCATAGGTAACAAGAAAAAAAGTCACTGTTTATTTTTAAAAAATATTTCTATGTTTCTAAACTTTTAGAAGGTTGATGAATTATAGTTTCACAAAAAAAGATGCGTTATTCTTGTCTTTGCATAAACAATTTTCAAATAAATTGTACAAAAATATGACAGAAGATTTAAATATTTATGACAATACTTGTAAATTTGTGGTATTTTCTAATGTTTATTTAAATAATGTTTTTTCAAATATCAGATATTTTGCGTTTAACATCACATCTTCTTTGAAGCAACTACCTTCTACAATTTACATTAATAATTACAAAATTTTAACATTTTTCGAAACTTATTACTGTTAATTCAATTCCTACTATTAGCTCACACTCTCTATTTATTTATTTATCTTGGTGGAATTTTCAATCGTTAATAAAATACATTTTAAAGCGCTCAAATGAGCTGAAATTTTATATACAAGATTATTTTGGATGACAATACAATAATTTAGTTATGATTAATAAAATTAATTGATTAAAACTAATTATTTAAAATTACAAATACAACCACCTTGGCATCATTTTTGGCGGCTTAGTGACCCTTTTGGCGACTTGTTTCAAAACTTTAAAAAGGTTTTTCTCACGTTTTAAAGCATTCAGTTGAACTGAAATTATATACACGATTGTTTTGAATAACAACACGATACTTAATAAAATTAATTACCACTTACTGTTGCGATTCTGTTATATGTATATACATATGAATATTAATTGTAGCTATTTCATAAAATGTAGCTATAAAATAAAGTATTTCTTTGTTGATCTAAGTAGGAATTGACTCTAAAAAATATTTTTAGATTACTTGTTTTTATGTCAGTAACAATAAAATTCTTTTGAAAAGACATCAATAGGAATAAAAAATAAATTTTAAGCATATACTTTATTCCAGTTGTAGAGCTTTGGACGTTAATGATTACCTAAAAGTGGTAATTTTGGGTTTGGGTTTAATGAAATCTCCATTAGAGTAACAATTATTTTTTAAGTTAAATTACGCAGACAATACGCATATTGTTAACAAAAATAATGGACGAAGAACATGGACGGTGTTTTATACCTAACTCATTTCTCTCCTCACCTGGCCTCTATTGAAGATAAGTGGTCGCTAGAGGGCGCTTCTGCTGTTTGGGAGAGTCAGTTACATTTATTATGACAACAGCTGTCACACAGTTTCGATTTCATATCATCCTATTTAAAAAAAAACTTTAACATAATAAAATTACCAATGTGGAAACTTAGAGAATCAAGTATAAACATATTTTTAAAAAAATGCTTTGCTTGTACTCATTTAGAGTTGTGTCACAGATGAATGATAAAATGATTATTGGATATATTATATTTCATAATCTAGTTAATTGGCTCAAAATTAAATTCTTGCTTATATAGCACCTACCATATCTCCAGTACTTAAAATAGATGAGCTTTATATCAATTGTGTTTGTGTGTCAGTCAGTCCAGAAGATAATGCTATTAATTTTAAGACTAACGAATTGGATTCATATCCTAGTTACTATAACTTAGCTTAAATAGAGCTGAGTTTCAAAGTTCTCATGTGGCGTGCCATAAAGTGAAAGTTAGGGGAGTAAACATAAGTGTTGTCTTGGTTACTGAACCTTGGTTCAAAATTCGTTTACCACAATCTTTTTGAAACTAAAGAACGAAACTAATTCAAAACCAAACCATTATAATTATTTATCATAATTATAAATAACCACTGATGATCACACATTGATTTTAAAAAAATCCTTCTTAATACAAAATTGTAATAGATAAAATGAAAAAAAAAAGCTTTAAAAAAACTTTTTAACTTCAGTAGTATATATAACTTCTTTTCTTATTGAATATAAATTATTTCTTATTGAATATAGATTCTTATAGATCTTACTAATATAAAATGTGACAAAAATGTATTCTTATCTCCTTACATTAATATGTTGATCAATGTTGAGACGAAGTAATGTCTTACAGAGAAATCACCATACTTCTTTAAAATCAAATACTGTATTGCTTTTAACAAGACTGCTTCTTTGTAAGTAAAAAAAAAAAAAATGGTAATTGAGAGAAAAAATGTTTTTTTGATAATGTTATCATATTTTGCCAGTATTGTTATTAAATAACTACCATTGAAAATAAAAATGAAGAAAATTTTACTCGTAAGAAGCCATGATTGTATTTTCTTATTCAGTGAAAAGGGTTGATTAACACAACGAAATTAATAGTTCAAATGAGTACTTTTGCAGTGGATTGATTGTTGTCACTTTTACTACATAAATATAAGATAAAAACAAAAAAGTTTTTTAATGGAAAATAATCTTAAATTGAAACAATTTTTATGTTTTTTTCATAAAAGTATTTTTTTGAAAGAGAGCTTAGTTATTTATTTAGATTATTCTTTTGAAGTACCATTGAAAATTACCTCAGAAGTATCGTATTATGGGTCAAAAAATATTATTTATTTAAGCTTCCAAGGCCGATTCCACGAATCACAAAATTATCCATTATTGTGTTTTTATTTATTGCATGACGAACTATTTATTCGTGTGGCTACTCTTTATTTGATTACACACCTCATTTTGTCTGAGTGATGCTGTTTTACATTCATGGTGTCATCGAGAAGGAAACTTTTCTGAAGCCATCTTCCGAACAATGACATAAAAAGAAAGAGGAAAATACAATATAGCTACCTTGGAGAAGGAGGAAAAAAGCATTCAGTAACCAGGCTACGATGACTGCCGTATTGTTGTATTGGAACACGAAAAAACTTTTGGTAACCAAGATATCAATGCATAGTGTATAGAATCAAATAAACAGCTTAGAGAAGTAGTAACTTTTATGGAAGAATATCATATTTTTCAGTTAGAGTGATAACTAGCATAGTGGATGTTTATTGTAGTATAGTGGATTTTTATTGTAGTACAGTGGATGTTGATTGTAGTATAGTGGATTTTTATTGTAGTACAGTGGATGTTGATTGTAGTATAGTGAATTTTTATTGTAGTACAGTGGATGTTTATTGTAGTAAATATTCATACTTTCTACTGCTAAATATAATGCTATTCATTATTTATTTTATTATATGTATTTTTATACCTACATATGCTACCATATATTATATTTTGGGGGAAATCTTTTCAATTTGCATGGATTGTTAAAATACTATAATTAAAAAAAACCCCTTTTTTATGAATTTTTAAGAAATTATAGTTGTTGATCAGAGCTTTAAAGTATTCAAAATATTGAATACGATTATTAAAAATTTAGTTCAGGTCTTTTTTTGTTCTTGAAATTAACACATTGAGAGAAATATTATTGTTTTGATAAATATTATGTACTTTTCTGGTTACATATATCACAAATTTAATTTTCTTTTTTTCATGAAAGATTATTGCTTTGTATCTTAAAATAAGATTTGAATTCTCTCTCCACACATAGTGTTTTCAACTCAAATTCGTCCTTTCAAAAAATTCAAAATTCTGGTATTCCAAAAATAAATAAGTAAATAAATAAATACATCTGTCTTAGTTTCTGAAATAAATTATTAATTGCTTAAGGTTTGAAAAGAATTTAGAGGTTAATAAAAACAATTTCAGGTAGAAATAGGTTTTTCATAATAATAATTCTTATAAAAATACTGTAATAAGGCAAATTTGAAAAGAATAAAAAATTCTGCAGATTTCTTATAACCCCTTTATTTTTTACGTTTTTTTCCTATAAAGTTATATCAAATGGATTTGCTTATATTTATAAAAAATACTCAGAAATTTGCAGTCAGCTGGAAAAATAAAATTGTATTTTTTTCACAATTGAATTAAAATTGCTAACCTAGATGAAAATGTAAATTAAACAAGGAAAATAAAATAAAATATTTTTACTCACAGTCACCAAATTTTAGTTACACTATTTATGATTAATTTGAATAAACTGTATGTGAAAGTCCACTAAATTGTAAGTTATGTGATTTTGTTTCATAATTTTGAAAACATAAATATATATAGTCAAACCTCCTTATTGCGAAACTTTATATTGCGAATTTTTCTATATAGCGAACTTTTTCTTGGAAACAAGAACATTTTATGATTTTCTTCGTAAAATAACCTCCCAATAGCGAAATGCATTTTCTATATAACGAACTTTTTCTCTTGTGATCCAATTTTTTTTTTCCCCTTTTTTTCAGTATTTCTGACATTTCAAGTTATTCTTTCTTTTAACTCATTTTATGGTGGTCATAAATCCTGAACTGGTTTTATTAGGTACCTAGTTCGCCGAGAGTAATAGAAATCTGGGCGTTTCATCCAAGAAGCGTAATATTTAATCCCCATCATCCAGTTCACTAGAAACATCTTCGATATCCCCTTTCACCCTCAGTGGAGTTGTTTTATGTCCCCGTGTCCTTGAATTAGTCTTCCATTCATTTGTAGCATTGATCAGTCATACTGGTTACTTCGTTTATTTTAGCTCGAAAATATCAAAACGTAAGTTCTTGGTCATCAAAGAAAAAACATTAATTCTTCAGGAAATAGATAAAGACGTCAAGAAACTTTCCTTGCAGTTTTCTTTCTTTCTTTTTGATAGGTATATAAAATAAATATTTTTAATTTACAAAAAGGTGTAAATAATTACTTATTTTTAATATATAGGGCTCATGAATTTAAAATTTGTTTTATGTGGTTTATAAAGAAAATTAAAACATGAACCTCTATATGTAGAATATTCAATATAAATAACTTTTCGGGATGTAACGACGTTATACAGAGGTCCGACTGTATTTGTACGGTGAAAATAAAAAAATATCGATATATCTTATTATTTTTGATTTTCTTTCAATACGATAAATCATAATTGAATTTCATTTCATTGATTTTTAAAAACGTCAAATAAAACCACATTCTTTTTCGAAATAATACCCACAAGAAAATCTGGAATTGAAAAAAATATTGCATATAAATCAAGTTATCAAGTAGTAATCAATTCCATAGTATAATACATCAAAAATAGTTCTGATTTTGACAAAAAAACATTACGAATTTAAAAAACAGATATAAGTAAGCAAAGTAAGTCTCCAGGGAAGAAGAAAAAAATACATCTCCGCGGGCTAGGAATTACCAATTCAATGAGTCTAGAATTTATTTTTTCTTTGGATCATTTTACTATCATAAAGTATAAAAACATCAAAGGTGTAACAACAGACAAATCAATAAAGTAATAGTTTGCATAGTGTTATTACTTTTGTATTTTGATAATATAATGGAATGTCATTTTTTTTTTTCAAGTAAGCATATTTGTGATTCGTTTTCTTTTAAATAAACCTAGTTTGTATTCCTTTAAATCCATCCATTACTAAACATCCTAAAAAAAAATATTTTTTTTGAAATAATGCCAAAATAGTTAAACTATCCTGTTTTTTTTACTGTATTGTCGTTATTCAGTTTATTTTAATTAATAATGCTTTGGTTTTTTGATAAAAAATTCAAACCAATATGCTGCTTTTAATATTTAGTTTTTGTTACAAATGTGTCATGCCAAAAAAATTACATTTGTTAAAACTAAGAAAAGAATTTAATACAAATAATGAAACGGAAAATATCAACCAACTGTAAAATAAATAAGACAGGTTTCTTTTCAGTGTTCTGTTTTTGTATTGCAGCATAATGAATGATGAGTTGCATAAAAATATCATTTCATCTTAAAATATCTCATAAAATATCATATTTTTTCTTAACCCCTGAAGCTGGAAAAATCCCCCCTCATAAAATTTGAATATTAAAGGGGAATTTTTTAAAAATGGTTTTTGCCATTTTTTATGGACTTCTGAAAATTCCTGGAGAAAATCTGCTAACATCACGATCTCTGACGTAAGCAGACCTTCGAAAAGAGCCAGAAGGCAACACTACAGACTATAAATAACAGTCGCTCGTTGAAACTGGGCTTCGTATTACTTTGGCCTTTGAAGAGAGTTCTATAGAATTTATATTTTACTTGCAATAAATCTTTACGTACTTGTACTTTTTAAACTTACTGGATGGCTATGCCTGAGGCCTGGTATAAAGTGGGAAAACTTTCTGAGGGAATTACAGGAATTTTACGTCTGTGTCCTGTATTTTAATTGGGATTGCTTTTTGACAATAAATTTTCATCGCTATTAAAGAAAGCTATTTTACTCTTTTTAAACTGATATGATAAAATCAACAATATTTAGAACTGTATTTACAGTACATGCCTTTATTTTAAAGGTTATTTTATTTTTGAAACTTTTGAGGTTTATAAGTGTATATTCATTATAAAGAGCTTTTTTATGAGATAACATATTAAAAGTAACATTATAACATTTTCTAGGTGATCTACAACTAATCTGTGAGTAATTTACAGTGTTTTGACTGGTCAAATTTCACAATGAGAATATTAACAAAAAAATGATTATTATTAAAATATTAAGATGTACTTTACACCCTGAAAACAGAAAGCAAATTTCAAATAGTTCACTATGTACAGAAATAAATACAATTTTGCTGAAATTGGAACTATTCTCATTTAATAGCAGCTTCTGCTGTATTGATAACCATTTCTAATACCTCCCATGAGTTTTGTACACTTTCAAAACACATCACAGAAGGCATTGTTAGAAGCACGATAAGTTCGAATTACGCACATAATGTTGTTGCTTTTAGTGTGAAAAAAATCGATAGCACATTACACGCTAAAGTCTTAGTAGAAACTTAGCTTGGATTTTATAGGATTCTGTCTCCGTTTTTTGGTTCTCATAGGTAAAAGAAAAAGTCACTGTTTATTTTTAAAAAATATTTCTATGTTTCTAAACTTTTTAGAAGGTTGATGAATTATAGTTTCACAAAAAAGATGCGTTATTCTTGTCTCTTGCATAAACAATTTTAAATAAATTGTACAACACTGACAAGAAGATTTAAATATTTATGACAATACTTGTAATATATTGTGGTATTTTCTAATGTTTATTTAAATAATGTTTTTCAAATATCAATATTTTGCGTTTAACATCACATCTCTTTGGAAGCAACTATCTATGGCATTTATCATACTAATAATACAAAATTTTAACATTTTTCGAAACTTATTACTGTTAATTCAATTCCTACTATTAGCTCACACTCTCTATTTATTTATTTATCTTGGTGGAATTTTCAATCGTTAATAAAATACATTTTAAAGCGCTCAAATGAGCTGAAATTTTATATACAAGATTATTTTGGATGACAATACAATAATTTAGTTATGATTAATAAAAATTAATTGATTAAAACTAATTATTTAAAGAATTACAAATACAGCCACCTTGGCATCATTTTTGGCGGCTTAGTGACCCTTTTGGCGACTTGTTTCAAAACTTTAAAAGGTTTTTTTCTCACGTTTTAAAGCATTCAGTTGAACTGAAATTTATATACACGATTGTTTTGAATAACAACACGATACTTAATAAAAATTAATTACCACTTACTGTTGCGATTCTGTTATATGTATATACATATGAATATTAATTGTAGCTATTTCATAAAAAGTAGCTATAAAATAAAGTATTTCTTTGTTGATCTAAGTAGGAATTGACTCTAAAAAATATTTTTATATTGCTTGTTTTTATGTCAGTTACAATAAAATTCTTTTGAAAAGACATCAATAGGAATAAAAAATAAATTTTAAGTACATACTTTATTCCAGTTTTAGAGCTTTGGACGTTAATGATTAACTAAAAGTAGTAATTTTGGGTTTGGGTTTAATAAAATCTCTATTAGAGTAACAATTATTTTTTAAGTTAAATTACACAGTCAATACACATATTGTTAACAAAAATAATGGTCGAAGAACATGGACGGTGTTTTATACCTAGCTCATTCTCCATTCTCTCCTCACCTGGCCTCTACTGAAGGTAAGTGGTCGCTAGAGGGTGCTTCTGCTGTTTGGGAGAGTCAGCTACATTTATTATGACAATAGCTGTCACACAGTTTCGATTTCATATCATCCTATTTAAAAAACTTTAACATAATAAATTACCAATGTGGAAACTTAGAGACTCAATTATAAACATATTTTTAAAAAAATGCTTTGCTTGTACTCATTTAGAGTTGTGTCACAGATGAATGATAAAATGATTATTGGATATATTATATTTCATAATCTAGTTAATAGACTCAAAATTAAATTCTTGCTTATATAGCACCTACCATACCTCCAGTACTTAAAATAGATGAGATTTATATCAACTGTGTGTTTGTGTGTCAATCAGTCCAGAAGGTAATAATATTAATTTTGAGACTAACGAATAAAAACTTGGATTCATATCCTAGTTACTATAACTTAGCTTAAATAGAGCTGGGTTTCAAAGTTCTCATGTGGCGTGGCATAAAGCGAAAGCTAGGAGAGTAAACATTAGTGCTGTCTTCGTTACTGAACTCTTGTTCAAAATTCGTTTACCACAATCTTTTTGAAACTAAAGAACGAAACTAATTCAAAACCAAACCATTATAATTATTTACCATAATTATAAATAACCATTGAGATGATCATACTTTGATCTCAAAAAAAATCCTTCTTAATACAAAATTGTAATAGATAAAATGAAAAAAAAAGCTTTAAAAAAACTATTTTAACTTGAGTAGTATGTAACTTCTTTTCTTATTGAATATAGTTTCTTTCTTATTGAATATAGATTCTTATAGATCTTACTAATATAAAATGTGACAAAACTGTACTCATACCTCTTTATATTAATATGTTGATCAATGCTGAGACGAAGTAATGTCTTAAAGAGAAATCACTATACTTCTTTAAAATCAAATACTGTATCGCTTTTAACAAGACTGCTTCTTTGTAAGTAAAAAAAAGTGGCAATTGAAAGAAAAAATGTTTTGTGATAATGTTATCATATTTTGCCAGTATTGTTATTAAATAACTACCATTGGAAATAAAAATGAAGAAAATTTTACTCGTAAGAAGCCATGATTGTATTTTCCAATTCAGTGAAAATGGTTGGTTAACAAAACGGAATTAATAGTTCAAATGAGTACTTTTGCAGTGGATTGATTGTTGTCACTTTTACTACATAAATATAAGATAAAAACAAAAAGTTTTTTAATGGAAAATAATCTTAAATTGAAACAATTTTTATGTTTTTTCATAAAAGTATTTTTTGAAAGGAAGCTTAGTTATTTATTTAGATTATTCTTTTGAAGTACCATTGAAAATTACCTCAGAAGTATCGTATTATGGGTCAAAAATATTATTTATTTAAGCTTCCAAGGCCGATTCCACGAATCACAAAATTATCCATTATTGTGTTTTATTTATTGCATGACGAACTATTTATTCGTGTGGCTACTCTTTATTTGATTACACACCTCATTTTGTCTGAGTGATGCTGTTTTACATTCAAAGGTGTCATCGAGAAGGAAACTTTTCTGAAGCCATCTTCGAACAATGACATAAAAAGAAAAGGAAAATACAATATAGCTACCTTGGAAGGAGGAAAAAAAGCATTCAGTAACCAGGCTACGATGACTGCCGTATTGTTGTATGGAACACGAAAAACTTTTGGTAACTAAGATATCAATGCATAGTGTATAGAATCAAATAAACAGCTTAGAAGTAGTAACTTTTATGGAAGAATATCATGTTTTCCAGTTAGAGTGATAACTAGCATAGTGGATTTTTATTGTAGTATAGTGGATTTTTATTGTAGTACAGTGGATGTTGATTGTAGTATAGTGGATTTTTATTGTAGTACAGTGGATGTTGATTGTAGTATAGTGGATTTTTATTGTAGTACAGTGGATGTTGATTGTAGTACAGTGGATTTTTATTGTAGTACAATGAATGTTTATTGTAGTACAGTGGATTTTTATTGTAGTACAGTGTATGTTGATTGTAGTATAGTGGATTTTTATTGTAGTACAGTGGATGTTTATTGTAGTATAGTGGATTTTTATTGCAATACAGTGGATGTTGATTGTAGTATAGTGGATTTTTATTGCAGTACAGTGTATGTTGATTGTAGTATAAGTGGATTTTTATTGTAGTACAGTGTATGTTGATTGTAGTATAGTGGATTTTATTGTAGTACAGTGGATGTTGATTGTTACAGTGGATTTTTATTGTATTACAATGAATGTTATTATAGTACATGTTTTTTATTGTAGTACAGGTATGTTGATTGTAGTATAGTGGATTTTTATTGTAGTACAGTGGATGTTTATTGTAGTATAATTGAGTTTTTATTGCAATACAGTGGATGTTGATTGTAGTATAGTGGATTTTATTGCAGTACATGTATGTTGATTGTAGTATAATGGATTTTTGTATTGCAGTACAGTGGATGTTGATTGTAGTATAGTGGATTTTTATTGCAGTACAGTGGATGTTTATTGTATTATAGTGGATTTTTATTGCAGTACAGTGGATGTTGATTGTAGTATAGTGGATTTTTATTGCAGTACAGTGGATGTTGATTGTAGTATAGTGGATTTTTATTGTAGTACAGTGGATGTTGATTGTAGTATAGTGAATTTTATTGTAGTACAGTGATGTTTCATTGTAGTAAATATTCATACTCTACTTAAAAATATAATAAGCTATTCATTATTTATTTTATTATATGTATTTTTATACCTACATATACCATATATTATATTTTGGAAATAACTTTTCAATTTGCATGGATTGTTAAAATATATAATTAAAACCCCTTTTATAATTTTTAAGAAATTATAGTTGTTGATCAGAATGTTTAAAGTATTCAAAATATTGTACGATTATTAAAATTTAGTTCAGGTCTTTTTGTTCTTGAAATTAACACATTGAGAGAATATTATTGTTTTGATAAATATTATGTACTACTGGTTATATATATCATCAAATTTAATTTTTCTTTTTTTCATGAAAGATTATTGCTTTTGTATCTTAAAATAGATTTGAATTCTCTCTCACACATAGATGTTTTCTTAACTCAAATTCGTCCTTTCAAAATTCAAAATTCTGGTATTCAAAAATAAATAAGTAAATAAATAAATAGCATCTAGTCTTAGTTTCTGAAATAAATTATTAATTGTAAGGTTTGAAAGAATTTAGGGTTAATAAAAACAATTTCAAGGTGGAGAAATGGTTTTCATAATAATAATTCTTATAAGTACTGATAATACAGGTAAATTTGAAAAGAATATAAAATATTCTGCAGATTTCTTATAACCCTTTATTTTTTGGAATGCCATAAAGTTATATCAAATGAGTTTTGCTTATCTTTATAAAAAATACTCAGAAATTTTGTAGTCAGCTGGAAATAAATGTATTTTTTTCTAAATTGAATTAAAATTGCTAACCTAGATGAAAATGTAAATTAAACAGGAAAATAAAATAAAATATTTTACTGGCACGATCAGTCAAATTTTAGTTACACTATTTATGATTAATTTGAATAAACTGTATGTGAAAGTCCACTAAATTGTGTTAGTGATTTTGTTTCAAATTTTGAAAACATAAATATATATATCAAACCTCCTTATTGCGAAACTTTTATATTGCGAATTTTCTATATAGCGAACTTTTCTTGGGAAAAAAGAAATTTTATGATTTTCTTCTAAAATAACCTCCCAATAGCGAAATGCATTTTTTATATAACGAACTTTTTCCTTTTTGTCCAATTTTTTTTTTTCCCCTTTTTTTTAGTATTTCTGACATTTCAAGTTATTCTTTTTTTTTAACTCATTTTATGGTGGTCATAAATCCCGAACTGGTTTAATGGTACCTAGTTCGCCGAGGGAATGAAATCTGGGCGTTTCATCCAAAAACGTAATATTTAATCCCCATCATCAGTTCACTAGAAACATCTTGATATCCCCTTTCAACCCTCAGTGGAGTTGTTTTATGTCCCGTGTCCTTTAATTGTCTTCATTATTTTGCATTGATAGTCTACTGGTTACTTCGTTTATTTTACTCGAAAAAATTTAAAACTAATTCTTTCAAAAAAAAAATTTTCTTGGAATAGATAAAGCGTAAGAAACTTTTTGCAGTTTTCCCCTTTTTTTATGGTATATAAAATAAATATTTTTAATTTACAAAAAAGGGGTAAATAATTACTTATTTTTAATATATAGGGCTCATGAATTTAAAATTTGTTTTATGTGGTTTATAAAGAAAATTAAAAGATGAACCTCTATATGTAGAATATTCAATATAAATAACTTTTTTCGGGATGTAACGACGTTATACAGAGGTCCGACTGTATTTGTACGGTGAAAATAAAATATATCGATATATCTGTATTATTTTTGATTTTCTTTTCAATACGATAAATCATAATTGAATTTCATTTCATTGATTTTTTTTAAAAAACGTCAAATAAAACCACATTTTTTTTTCGAAATAATACCCCACAAGAAAATCTGGAATTGAAAAAAACTATTGCATATAAATCAAAGTTATCAAGTATTAATCAATTCCATAGTATAATACATCAAAAATAGTTCTGATTTTGACAAACAACATTACGAATTTAAAAAACAGATATAAGTAAGCAAAGTAAGTCTCTCCAGGGAAGAAGAAAATATACATCTCCGCAGGTCTAGGAATTACCAATTCAATGAGTCTAGAATTTATTTTTCTTTGTGATCATTTTACTATCATAAAGTATAAAAACATCGTAGGTGATAACAACTTAGACAAATCAATAAAGTAATAGTTTGTATAGTGTTATTACTATGTATTTTGATAATATAATGGAATGTCTTTTTTTCTTCAAGTAAGCATATTTGTGATTCGTTTTCTGTAAATAAACCTAGTTTGTTTTCCTTTAAATCCATCCATTACTAAACATCCTAAAAAGAAATACTTGTTATATTTGAAATAATACCAAAATAGTTAAAACTATCCTGTTTTTGTACTGTATTGTCGTTATTCAGTTTATTTTAATTAATAATGCTTTGGTTTTTCGATAAAAAAATTCAAACCAATATGCTGCTTTTAATATTTAGTTTTTGTTACAAATGTGTCATGCCAAAAAAATTACATTTGTTAAAACTAAGAAAAAAAATTTAATACAAATAATGAAACGGAAAATATCACAACCAACTGTAAAATAAATAAGACAGGTTTCTTTTCAGTGTTCTGTTTTTGTATTGCAGCATAATGAATGATGAGTTGCATAAAAATATCATTTCATCTTAAAAATATCTCATAAAATATCATATTTTTTTCTTACCTCTGAAGCTGGAAAAATCCCCATCATAAAATTTGAATATTGGAAGGGTAAGACATTTTGTTAGATGATAGACACCAATAAAAGCGCACAGAAATATATAACATATATTCTTGTATTTTACATTTCAAAAGTAATGCTATAATTATTAGTAATTTAACTATTTGACTTTTATTCCTCATTAACAAACTTTTAAATATTTACAGAAACTTTAAGTTAAGCTTTGTCACAAACCTGAGATAAAAAAAACTTAAGGCTGTTTTCGCCATATGTACAAGAGCGTGACCTTAGCACGGAGCACAATTTTGGACAGAAAATATACTTCAATTTTTATAAAAAATTGTGACATTGTAACTCATACATTTATGAAATATTCTGAAGTTTTAAAAACACTATACTATAAACATAGTATAGTGTTTTTAAAATTTCAGAATATTTCATAAATAATTAGTTTTTCCATTTAACATGTAAAAGGATAGCTCATTTAGCATTATAGTATAGGAGAAAAAATGCAAAACACATTTTATAAAAGGGAAAATGTGCCAACTAGGATTAGAATGAGTAGTATGATAAAATAAGAGATTCTTTACAGGATAGTGAAACCAGAATATAATATTAATGTTTGAGTACTTTTATATGTGAAAAAATATTCATCATCTGAGTCCTATTCTTTAACATTAGCTGAAAACAGCCTTAAGCTTACCTAAATAAAAACTATGACATGCATTCAGAAATGTCTCAGAACTAATAATTATTTCATGTTATGTAAATTTACTTTCAATGCTTGATATATTGTACGATATTTATGTCATAATTTTTAGAATCAATATAGTTGTATATTCTGGAGCACACCAACCTAACTTGGAAGCAATGAAACATTTTGCGATTCCAACCATGTAATACGTCGCGTTTCCACTATATCAACCCTTTTGCCAATTACAGTATAACCACCGTAACATCTGTCGTTTTCAGTGCTTTTGTGCTTTCCATCGCAATCGGTATAGTATTTATTCGCCCATCTACACAGATGGTTCGAAACGTGTAGATTACGTTGGCTGGGGAGTCACGATTGAAGATAATATGCTCAGTTATCGGCTCGAGATTTCTTGTAACGTTTTCACTGCCAAAGCCGTTGCCATTTACCGTATACTTCGATTAATCGACTCCAGTATGGCCCGTAAATACTGCATCTATACTGACAGCATAAGTGTCCTAGAGGCTCTTGAAAACTACAGCGATTGGTGTCATCCAGTAGTATGTAATATATTCGACATCACGAGTCGACTGTACAGTAAGGGTTTCGAAATAGAATTTTGCTGGCTACCAAGCCACGTTAGTATCATAGGCAAGGAGCAAGCGGACAGCTCAGCTCGGTCGGTGATGGTCCATCTGCCGCTAGCAGTTCCGCTTTCGGACATGAAGCGTGTCATCCTACTTCATATTTTTACAGCCTGGCAGGAAACATGGAGTCAGGAATTAGCTAACAAAGTGCACTCTGTGAAACCTGTCATAGGAGTATGACCTGTAAAGGCAGTGCGAAGGGCCTATGTCAAACTGACTCGCCTTCGCATTGGCCATACTCGTTTTACACACAAGTATTTGTTGTTGGAGGAACAGGCTTTTAAAAGTCTTTCATGCAAGATTTCGTACTCTGTTCCACACATTTTTGTTGATTGTCCTGTTTTTAATCATGATTTTGCATCACCTTTTTTTAATTCATCTGGCTTAACTTTATCTGACTTGGCGAGATAAAATCCCCACCAAAATATACTTGTTTCCCTTTTAAAAATTGGATTTTTATTTTTAATTTGATTTACAATTTTAAATTATGCTTTTATAACAAGTGTTCATTTCATTTATCTTGGCAGTTTTTTTGAAATCACCAAACAGTTCGAGTTAATTGCTATGCGTTGTACTGTTCTGACTTTATGCCACTGTCGTTCAGGTAAAGTACAACCAGTTTACTGTCTCATAATATTATAACAAGTGTTTTGTGCTTAGTATAACCTTAGTATTGCGCTATAAAACAACACAATCACTCCCTCATCCACTGAAGCACACCAATTTTAAGTAATTCATACTGAATTAAAGTACGTATTTTTGACACCATTATTTTCCTACTTTAGATACATACAAGTATATAAATTGTTGTGAAGGTGTAAATGCTATTGTATTTTAAGGTGTTATCTGTATTTTGCAAATAACAAAATGAATTCTAAAAAAAAGTTGCACTAAATGACGCATTCTTATCTGATTTTAAAGTGAGAGAGATTTAAATATCTATTATGATATAGTGTTTTTCCTCTAAAATATATCAAAACGCGTAAAGAAACCCCAAAAAGCTGTCTATTGTTTCAATAGTGTTGACGTTTTTATTGTGTGTGAAATATTAAAGATGATCTTATATATTAAATAAAAGGCCAACACCGTAATGGTTAATTACAGTCATTGAATTTTTTCTTCATTAATACTGAAGAAAATTTCTAAGAAAAACTTAAGATAAACTTTTAAAAAAAGCCAGTGATAATTTTTTCACGTTTATAATTAATCGGTGCAAAAGAATAATTAAAGGAAGATGTCTGAAAAGAATAGAATATTTCGAAGGACACTCCGTTGTTATTAATCACTGTCATTGTCAGACGCCATTTGAGATTTTAGAAACTTCTTGACCTTATGATATTTACTGTAAAATGCTATTGAGTTAAATGGAAATTTGTATGTGTGACACTCTCGAAAGAATCATTAAAGAAGTATTTAAAATATCTTGATACCATAGAATGCATACACGGATGGTGGTAGAAAGAATGGTTGATTGAGGAAACGAATTATATGTTCTTAAACATTAATTTTAAACTATCTCTTATCCATTTTTATACTTTCAAGTTGGGAAAAAATTTCAAACTAAACTCAATATATTTATTTCATTAAAAAAGTCAAATTCTTGCAGCTGCATTTTTTGACGAAACAATACATTACTATATGTATATAACAAATAGTTTTAAGTGTTCTAAACTAAGGAAAGATCACTTTTTGCGTTCATTCCAATTTGTAAAAGAGATATAAGAATCCCCACATTCTCTCAGTTAGGGAAGTATAATGTGAAGCATAATAGAGATTTTGTAATTATGCAATAAAATAAAGAGAAACAGCAATTATTTCCAGAAACTACGCACGTGGTCTTAGGGAAAAACTTTGTACCAAATAGTCTTTGAGTAAAGTACACGTAAGCTATTTTCTTTTTCTAGGAAATGCAAGTAAATCTGCCAAGACACAAGTTTAAATCCATTTAACGAGGGTAATGGAATAAGACTGAAGCCTAGAGGAATGGTATTCCTAATAAAGATATAAAGAAACAAGTAATATATACATATATATAAATAAAAATTAATGTGAATTCCTACTTATGTCAACAAAGAAATTTTTTGTTTATTAAATTTAATTAGTGAATTAATATTTAAAAAAACTGTATTAACATCAAGTTATAACTGTATAACTACAAGTTTAAAAAATGTATTTGAAGCCAAGGAAAAATTCGTTTTGAAAAACGGACTGGAGCCATCTGTTGCAGATAACTCTAACTACATAAGAAATAATGCAGATTAAATTTAAAATTAAAAAATAAAATTTAATTAATGAATTAATATTTGAAAAGTTGTATTAACATCAAATGTCATCCACTGCAAGTTTAAAAAATGTATTTGAATTTCAGTGGATGAATAAAATATATTTTATTAACTATTGAAAACTTGGAAAAGATATATATATATATATATATATACTATATATATATATAAAATAGAAGTGAAGAAGTACTAGAACCTACAGAGCTAAAGCAGGAAGAAATTGGAATTCACCAAACACAACAAATGTAGATACAAAAAAGTCTTTGGACTAAACTGGAGACCTATTATGATTTCTAAAGCTGTCGCTGAATTAGGCCAGCGAATTAGGGTTAGTAATGCTTTATGGATCCACCTTCCCCGTACAGCAGAAACTTTCGACATAATAGGAAAAAAAACCAAGTTGAAAAGTTAAGCCTAATACAAAACGTGGAAGAAAAACTGCTAATATATTAAAATGAAGCTAAGGAAAGAGAACAATAATGAATGTCTCAAAGAGAGGATATATATATATATATATATATATATATATATATATAAGGAGAGAGTGAACTAATAGTAGGAATTGAAAAAAATACATATACAATTAAAATATAAAAATTAAGTTTAAGTGAGATTATTACATATGTATATATAATATGCGAGAGCGTGTTAATTTGTTAAAATATTCTGAAACATTATAGAATAAATATTTGAAGAAAACACAATGGAAATAATTTGGAAAAATGAAATTTGGAATTTTAGTAATTTTCTTACACACTCCATAATTTCCAATTTTCAAATTTTTTCCCCTTGGAATTAGTTTAAACCCAAATCATAGTGTTTTGGTAAATAAGAAATGTATAGAAGCACAAAAAATCAATCGTTCCATACTGTTTAAGTTTGAGTGTTATTCGATCTTATATGCAGATGTTACTATTTGTAATCATCATTATCATCCTGTAGCCAAAAAATACTCCGAGATTTATAATATAATACTTTTACATTTTTAAAAAATATTCTAATATTTTCAGAATTTATGTACTTCAGTCAGTATTTTATAAAATCTTTTCCCAAGACAATCCTCTCTAATCTAAAAGATAAAGGCTTTTAATAAATTAAACGAACTGTTTTTTAAATCTGTGTAAAATATCTTAGAAATTTTTTCCATAAAGGTTAAAAGCACATTTTTACTTATTTGAAGCAAACAAAAACAAATTTCTGTTTTTTCATAAACCTAAATATTTATTATGATCACTACATGCTCAAGCATGGAAATAACCCACTATGCAATGCTCTCGCTGTTTGTGTATATTTAAAATAGTCATTATTCCGTCTAATGATGCTAGTTTAAATGACTGTACCAGTCAAAGAGCATGATCAATGAACCTTGTCCCTGATTTTTTCAAATACATACCACTGAGCTGATAGAGTTGTAATTGCATTTATTCAAAGAGTAGAGTTCAAAGAGCATATTAGTGTGGTAATAGTAATAGTTAGTACCATGTAGACAGAGAACATCTGATGTTCTGAAGCTAATTACCTTTATGTATGCGCAGTAGGGCTAAAGTTTATGGACGTGTAAATGACATTCAGAATATCATTGATGCCAACTGGAATTTAGATAAAGAGGAATTTCAAAAATTATTACTACATTAATCCGTTTGTAAAATCAGCTTTATATGTAACTGTTACACGTGAAAAGAAGACTCTGTTTATTCAAAATGGAAGTTCAAAACCTTATAGCGACCATATTTTATTCGTGTTTAATGAGGAAATTATGCTTTACTTAACACCTTTACTTTTTTTTTATTGTTTGCAAATCATTGGTAAAACCCATTTTAGAGCACAATTACACTATGCAGATTCTGTTTAATATTTTCTCATTCGTATAACTTAACTTAGTGGCGCGACAGCCATAAGAGCCAAGGCCTACTCTGCCCAACTCCGTATACGCGACCTTGGGCCCTGAGGTGCATGAGCAGATGTCCCGGTCAGGTGGTCAGTCTGACGCGAAACCTCCAGTGTTAAGTTCCCAAGCAAGCTTAGTACTCATTTCATCGACCCACTGAAGGGATGAAAGGCTGAGTCAACCTTGGACCAGTCCGGGGTTTGAACCTCGGACATGTGGTGTGGAAGTGCGATACTCTAACCATTTAGCCACTGGGTTTTTCTCATTCGTATACCATTATAAGAAAGTTCAACATAAATTTTAAAAATCTTTAAAAAATTTTTAACGTTCAGTTAAATTCAATGGACAAAATTCCTGACAATCACATGATAAATGCAACCACGTGTTCCCATTGAATTCAAAGCATACATTAGTCTTGTACTAGTTGTCCTACTTGTAAAATTTGGATAACATTTAAAATTAGGTAGTTGGAAAAAAAGTGATATTCAAGTATTAAGAAAATTCTTCAAAAACCTTTTTTAAAATTAAACAAAAATATCTCATATTATGCGTGCATTTTTAAATCATGTTTATTTTGTTTACCTGAGTGCGTTACTGTTGTTAACAAATATATACTTTTTTAAAGAAAGTTTTTGCTGCTAAAAAAATTGGCAACAACAAAATGCGTGAACTGCTTGACTGGAAACGCGTGCTTGCAGTTATCGTGTGACTATGACATCACATAAATTTAGGAATTCATTGGCTGGAAACACGCGATTGCAATTATCATGTGACTATGACGTTACATGAATTCAGGTTATTGAACAAAAAAATAAAACTTTATGGTTTGTTTATGAAACTGGAAGTCTTTTTTTTTAATCGACATGGTATTTTTCTGTATATTTTGGTTTGCAGTGTGTGTGTTTATAAATAATAGTTTAATATCCCAAGGAAATACCTTTTAATTGAGACATTTATTACGTCAAAAAAGTTTTGGAATTCCATTTTAACCAGAATCAAATGTCTAAATTATCTGTTTCTTACAGATTCTTTTTTTTTGACATGGCTTTTGTTACCAATTTAACTAATTGGTAAATTAGATAAAATCTGTTAAACATTGGAAAAATTATACCTTTATTGCTAAAGGTGAATAAAAAAAATTCCTTGGAAAAATTAAACAAAATCTACTAGTATCTGCTTGAAGAAATTGCACAAATGAAGCAAAACCAACTGAAAATTTGATACTAATAATCATAGGTAAAAAAATTAGAACTACGAAGTGATCATGCTTATGTAGCACATCCTCTGAAGTTCAAGTCGTGCATAAAAGTACTGTGCAATGACGCTGAAAGGTGTTTTTGTTGTTTGTCAGTAGTAAATGATTGATTAAAAGTCAATATACCTCACCAAAAACGCAGATTGCGATACGGGCAATTAACGGAACTGAAAAGGGCACTAGCATTCGTTTAGTACTTTTATGTATATTCACATTTTTTTAACCTTTTCTTACAGCTCATTACTCACGCAATACTAAAATTAGAGAAATTTGTTTAGAATCAATGTTATTGAACTTTTCTTTGCATTTATTTTTTCAAATACATGATTCTTTTTTTGTGTGTGTGTTTTACTGGAAGTAACAAGGAAATTACTTAGCTACGAGTAACTCCAAAACTTCTTTATTCGCAACAGTTTGATAAATTATCAACAATATTTTCAGTTTACATAACGATGTAATATTCGTGTGGTAGTATACTGAGCTCAATTTATTTGAACATTTTTGCTATTGCATAAGAGGATTACAGAGTTGGGCGTGTCTTTGAAACTTAGAAAAGTACTATTTTCCAAAACTTGCGATATTTTCATCATTACTGGATGTTTATTTGCTTGTGCATTATATATTTCAGATGATTAGATTTCTCCTGATTACACAAAATAATCTAAAGTGCACGAGATAAAATTTATGAGATTTCTGAAACGCTTAATGTGTGAAAACATTCCACAAGTGTGTGAAAAATTCGAAATATTAAATTAATACTTCTGTACTGATTTTCATTCGTTATATTTTGAAATCTGGGTAATAAAGCATATCGATGATTTCGATGAAGTTAATTCACTTTATAAATAGCTTGAAATGAGTAAACTGCAGTTCAGACAGTAATCTCATTGGAATTTTGAACGTTAATGGATAGTAGTTGACAGTATCTGTATTAATTTACAGCTGAATAGACAGTCAGGATAAACAATGCACAAATGTATTTTTTGGCCAACAAAATCATTAACGCTCATTCAATTTAATTACAGTTACGGCGGTTAAACGTAACGAGATATTAAGATATGGATGATACTAAACCGCTCAATATTTGTGTGTGTAGGTTTCCCCCTTCGCTGCAGATATTCTTGAAATTGCATTATATTATATTATAGAGTCTGTATTGAGTGTCAACCTCCAAATAATTTCCTTCGGACAGAGATTCGGTTTGCTTCTGGCCACTATATCGGTCAAATGTATCGGTATGTGGTTGCTTCAGGGATGTTTTTTCAAAGCGGTATCTTGTCCATACTGTTAGGTTTTCGACCTAAACGGGCCTATTTTACGAATTTGTAAGCAAAAGAGAACCCCTCTCGTTCATTGAATTTAACTTGGGAGTTTTATAACGAGATGAAATACTAACTGTAAGTGAAACGTTTTTGAATGCTGAACACTGTCAATTGCTTCAAGTTCAGAGAGTCTGCCGCAGGTAAATATGTTTTGGTGTTGTTATATGATCACTTACAATATATACGTCAAGATCAGTAGTCTATTTCTTGCCTGTGCTTCGTTAGTCACTATAACAATTGTGAATCCCTTTGCTACCTCCTGACATCATTGTGTCAGAATTATTAACGAAACTGCGGGAATATTTGCTTTTGCTGGTTTTTACTGACCAAACATCATTACGTCGCATTAAAAAAATTCAATTTTTACGTATATTTACAGCTGTACTGTCTTTCAGTTGTCACATTAATACAGGGTACCTAGCTATACTTGTGATCTTTGATTTAATACATAATTATTACAACGATCAGTTAAAAAAACATTTAACTATTTTACAATTTTACTCAAAGGATTGATGTTATAATGTAGACTAGAAGGCAATCAAGTATGATTTCTTTGATGTTTAAGATATATATAACCTTAGGATACGTATTTGTTTTTAAATTTCAAAAAATACTCACAAAATAGCAGCAAGAGAGAAGATTTATCCAATAAAATCGGAACATTTGTTTACTTTTTATTCGCTAATGTTAAAATTGTATCCCATCATAATGCAGTTATTTGCAATATAGCAATCCAAATATGAATAAACAAGTGAAATATTCAAAAATTAAAGTGTATCCAAACATTTGGCATAGCATATTTTAATCTTGTTATAATTCCTATAATTTTATTGCAGAATTATTATTATTTATTTTTATAAGTAGCTTAGAATATTTGGTTCCGTTACAAGAATGTTTCAAAACTTTTAAAAAAATTAAGGGAAAAAATTTTTTCCATTTATTTAGCGGATATGTTATTTTTCTAAATCTATATTTATCATTCAGATTTTAAAAAGTTTTCTGAAGAAAGGGGAAAATATAATCCATCATAAGTTAGCTCCTTCTAAATAGATTTAAATCACAGTGATTACTCACAACAATCATTATTTCTCATACATATATGTGAGCTATAATTTCTGAACAAATATTAAGCTGAATATAATTCATTTTAATTATTCCGGAAACATATGCTGTGCTTAAATGTTTGTTTATTCTTGAAACACAAAAAATTACATCAAAACATCTGTTCCAATGACGTAGCATCCTCACATTTATATTACAAACCTGCCATTCTATATACACTGCAGAATTATCGTTTCATGTACAATCATCCCCATTAGTGTCATCTACAAGTTCAAACTCACCTTTAATCTGACAACCCATAACGAACAGATACACCAATATGTGATCTTAAATAACAGCAATCATCTCCGATATATTTGTGGACCCAACAACTGGTGAGGAATTGATTGAAGATCTTTCCATCCATTGCAACTGAAGTCTGCGGAGAACAAGTTTGAACTGTCGCATTTAGATGCATTGGGAAATTATGATGAGCGCACATCGAAGTCAATGAGAAATGACTCTGAGTCATCTAATACAGGCCAGGTAATTAATTGGATGCCTTTTCCTGGCTCTCGGGCGTATTTAATATTCACAAATACTGATCAAAAGCCATTAACTCGCGGTGGGTTAATTGTTTCAAAGGAGTCGGAAGTGAGGCATTCTATGAATTTGTAATCACCCAGATCCAATCGATTGACTGAGATCTTTAGACGCCATTTCTTACTTGTTTCTAGTAAGATTTTAATTGCTTTTTGCTGCTTAATCATAAGTTGGTGGGCTTTTTAAAGCAGACAAGTAAGATATTGAGGTACATAAATTCTGAAAAACATGAATGATTTTTTCATTAACATTTAATAAATGAGTTTTTATGTTTTTAAATCATGGTTTTAATACCGTTGAAGCATTTTATTTATATGTATGTATTCCATTAGCTGATTTTATGCACCTTGCTTATAAGCCCTTTAAGATCAAATAAAATGCATTGATTTGAAATGTGTATCTAAATAAATATAATTAAAGAAAGCGAATACAAGTTTATGTTAGTTAAACATTTGATTTAAGAAATGTAATATTGTTTTAAGATGTCGTGGTACCTCCTCCTCATATTAATTGAGGTAGAGATATCTTTGATCGTTGGGATTCTCGAGAGATCAGAATGCAGCATAATTGCAGAAGCCATTAATCAAAGACGAAATTATTCCCAATAGGAATTTGAAACAAATAACTTTCATTTATTCAACGTTAGACCTGATTACACGATGTGCTTACAAAATAAATTAAATTGTAAGAAATAGTAGCTACTTATCTTAAAGGACACGCAATCTTTGAAGCTCGCCAAAAAGAAATCCTCTGATATTTTCTAATATCTAAGCGACTATAATACAGGAATTCACTAGTGTGGCATATATTGTCCACAAACAACTCCTATTCTCTAACACACTGACTTTATTTATATGCTATTTCATAGTGACGTTCGTTTGCGGAGTGGAATTGCTCTATCTCAAAGTGCCAATTTAGCTGGTCGGAAATAAACCTGAGTTAGACAGGATAGACCCTCTCTAATAGCTCATTGTTACAAAGAAAAGTGCATTAATTTACAATTGTTGATCATTTCTTTTAGTTGTGCGTATTCCTTTATATATATCTTTAAAAAAATAATATATACATAATTTATTTCAGTAAATGTGATAAAAAGATCTCACATTTTAATTTTATAAAGAAAATATACCACATATATTAACATATATCCGTAACAATTTACTAAAATGTGATTCAAAAGTCAAAGGATTATGTGTGTTTCATGTAAAACGTATAAGTTTGCAGAGAATTTTAAAATTTCAGTATGTTGTGTATTTCTTTTTAAAAATATACAGAGCTTATTTCTGAAAAAAAATTTTTTATTTCATCCTAAACAGCTTCACTAAATTCTTTTCCTGTTATTTTCTGCTATACCTTAACATTTATATTACTTTTTCCGGTTCTTTGAACACGTTTTATATGCCCCCAAAATTCTCCTGCTGATATTCTCAGTTCACTTTAATAAAAATGACATAAAAGATTAAAGCAGTCGGAAAAATATATCCAAGATATATATTTCGGATTATTTTCTTAATAAACAACGCATCTAAAAGTACCAAATTTTATATATTTCTATTCGAATATTTTATTAAAATTCAAATGCTTTCAAAAGATCGGAAATGATATTTTAGGACGAGGTCGAATGAAAATGAGAGTTTCTGATTTTTAAAATATTTTTTGAGTTTTTCATGAATTGAAAAAATAGGCTTTATAAAAACTGATTTAGAATGTATAAAAATATTTGGTACTTACGTATTATACTGTGGACCAATATTGTCAAACAAGAAAATATTGCCAAATCAAATAACATCGCCAAATGCTGCCATCTTATGTACGAACAAGATTAATGCGTTTGCATGATCGTGGGAACAGTTTTCACTATTGGCTGTATATCGCGGCATTTGATGAACTGGTCAATGGTATGATACGAAAGTACCAAACATTCAAATGAAATGTTTTGCTTGTAAAGAGGTAGAAATTCTCTGATTAGTTTTTAAATAACCGGAATATTTTGCTGTGTTTTTTTATATAAATATTATGGATTTTTCTTTTTCTGAACTAATGATGAATAACGACTTCAAATACCAATTGTATAAAAAAATTTATAAGGCATAATTGAAGCTGTTAAACATAAATCGGTAATAAGTCTTTTTCCCTCAAGTAAAATAATACTGAAGTTTGATATGAAGTAATTATAAGTTCAGATGTCAATCGAATGAGGTTCAAAAGTAAAAACTCCATGAGGAAATAAGGAAAAGATGAATTGTCCATGGGAACAGTTATTCCTACAATTTAAATCTCGATTCTCAGATCATGTGATTGTAGTAATTTGTTTTTAAAACAATCATTTTAAAATGAAAAATACAATGAGATATATTTAAAACAAATCATTCTCTTTATTGCCTGTTTTAATTATTTATTATTTATAATATTTTCACTGTTACTCTGTTTGCGTGCATTGACGTCTAATTTCCAGAATCATATTACTGTTTAAGTACGTTTTAACTTTTTAATTTCAAAACTAATGAAAGAGTTTATGTAGTACTTCTAATTATTCGTACAGACTATTGTGCTTATGAATATATATATATATATAAATATAAATATAAATTCAAATAAATTTTTTGGCATTACTTACAATTGCTTATGAACTACAGTTTTGAATATAGTTAAACTAATAATAGGATATGATTTTACGTTAGGAAAATTTACAATAATAAACACACAAATTGGAAATTCTTCATAAATATTATAATACTGTAATTTAGTCTTTTTTGAGGAAATAAAAAATAAACAACTCACAACAGTAACTTAAATTTGCCTTTTATTTACTTAAAAGTACATGATAAAAGCATTTTACAGAGAAAACATCAAAATTGAAAACAAGTTTTCATACCAAATTATTATTAATAATAATATATAATTACTAATAGATAAACAGAGAATAATTATAGAAAAGATTTTTTTTAATGGTTTTTGTTTCCATAACAGTTAATTATAGAAATATCAGCAAGTTAGATCATTAATTAAAAAATGTAAATTTGTGTTAAATATCAAATGTATCAGAAGATAAATTAATTTAGAGCTTTTAAAAGTAAAGGCAGTTTTTCTTAAAATTTATAGTCATAATAATACATTCCAAAATAATTAAATTTATATGAAATTCATTGTTTCAAATAAAAATTTCTTTAGTAATTATTTTTTCAACAGCATATTTTAAAAAAATCTTCAAAAGTTCTATGGGATAGTAATACAGTAACATCATCGTATATGTGGATAGTATCATAAAAGTGAAATGTAAAGGATGAATTTTTATTTTGCAATTAATTTTACCAATATACACTTGATCAAAATTGAAAATTAAAGAAGTTGTTTTATATATATTTCTAAAATACAAATTAAATTTTTTCTAGCAGAAAGTATAAATTAAGATTTTAGAAATGAACCTCGAGTGCGAAGTCAGTGTAGTAAAAAGAATTTTAATTAGTATAAATTCAATTACAATACGCCGGAATTATATATTAAATTAAATCCAGAAAGTTAAATCAAATTATATTCTGCTTTAATTTGTAATATAGTTTTCCTGTTATATGAAGTCTCACATATATGTGTTACAAACCACATAAAGTAGCATAAAGTAAAAATCAGAGTTGTCTGCCAATTAATATAAACAAATACGAATTTACTAAAATTATTTCAAAATGTTAACAAATGATATTTTCTGCTCTAATTATGGCTTGATTGATTGATAGCTTATCAATTTTGCTTTCTGAGGCAAACAAAGGGTTATTAGTAGCGGACCCCGTAATTTTGAGCTATAGTCAGGTGACTAGTGACACCTAAGCAAACATGCCACTTCCCAAATTTCACCATGTCAACAAAAAGACGTTAATAATACTTCAATAACTTCAACATGTGTCAGACCCTCCGCACGGCAGGATCTTTTATGACACCAGTTCTCGAACCACACAAAACTGACCTCGAATCCGTGACAATGACCTATTGGACTTCCGCAAGCCACTAATTTTGGCAGGAGCAACGAAAAACCCTTTTGAAACAGTTTACTTTTAAAGTGATTGTAAATATCAACAGCAATGAATAACAATACGTTATAAGTACACAAGAGATAATATCAGTAAATGTAAATAATGAATAATTTTGGTACAATGAAAAATTGATTAAACCATACTTGAAGTTACATGATATCAATCGTATACACACAATAACAACTACATTTTAGTAAAGAACTCTCTCAAAATGCAGCTTCAAAGTTAATTCTATGAAGATTCAATCAGGTATTACATATATACTTTGATTACAAATACTTAAAAGGATTTTTGTACTTCATCGTTGGTATATCTAATCTGCAACGTTCTTAAAAAGTAATACAAGAAGGAATTCAATGTATGACACGACAATAAGCACATCAAGTTCCTTATTTAAATCTTCAACATCAATATAACAATACCTCACAATAGGTTATAATGATTTAATATGATAATGCTTACACCATCTACTTCTAAGTATTACAAATTATTTCGCAAAAGCATTTGCAGAGTTGATGTAAAACCGTTTCATTCAAAGTGATCTAACTCTACTGAATTGAGAAATACAATGATGTGAGGCAACGAGCTTAATGTCTATGAACAGCAACACACGTGCCAAATACAATGACGTAAACTGTCGACACAAACTCATTACAGTGAATCCTTAAGTGCAAGTCCTATGGAAAAGCATTACAATAAAGTCAAATCATTACACCACTTCGGTAGAAGTGAGCTGATATCTTCCGATTCGAATTCTACTGAGACAGAGTCCCATCTCACTGCAGCATGGACCCAGACACGAATCTAAGACAGAGGTGAGGTATTGTCGCACCATGTAACAATTAATTCGGCACTGCCGAAGAGCTGGAGATACACACCAGATGTGCTGGAACGTGAGGCAGGCGAACGTGCAGCCAGATATGAAGGCGATGGGCAAGGCACAAATTAGGGTGAGGGTCTTGTAGCAGCAGTTCTTGGAGCAGGTGAAGAGACGATTGGAACCTTTCCACACACAGTCGACGGAATAGGTGCCTTCGGGTTCAGCAATGACATCGTCGAATTCCACCTGTAATGAGAAATTGAGCAGATTAGGTACGAACTTGAGTGTTCTACTCGACTGATTGATTAAGAGAACATTTGAGTGTATTTTTGAATAACTACAAATATCGAAATTGAATTTCAAGCAATAACCAATCATAATGGCATGATATGTATGTGAAAAGAGGGATTCCAGTTAAGGTGTAAATCACGCCATCGGACTGTAGCTCAAAATTGCGAAGGAAAACTGGCAATCTGAAAAAAGTGCCCAAGGCCCTAGATTGTGAGTGTAAGTTTCCTGGGTATAATAAATGATAACCTAAGTCACACACACATGCAATTTTTATAAAACTCATTTTGATTAAGCTTGGAAATGTATCATTTTCTTCTGTTACATTTTAAAACATTAATAAAAAAGTTTCGGTACAGATCAAACACATTATGGGATGATTCTTGGCTTCATCCATGTCATCTGCCATGGGTTTTTCTGTATTTCATTTTCAATAAACTTTGGATTATATTTTAATTTAATAGATTGTCACATACATGCCACTAAACATGCTTTCCTCTTCTCTATCAAAATGTTATTTGTTACTTTTCTCAATGAATCTTTAAGAAGAAAAAATGCCAGACGATAAAATCCCGAATTAATCAGTTAAAAGCCTTAATATAATATATATGCTATCATTTTCTTCCATGATGAAGTGAACTCATACATCGAGAAGTCAGAGACACGATTCTTATCATAGTATTCAATCTAAAGAAGACCAATATATAAGGGTTGCCAAAATGAAAATTGGACAAGGCTGAATAAAAAGAATACCTTTAATGGAAATCAAAAGAAATTTTCATGGGTGTTGTAACACATATCCATCATTTCGGTAGAAGATCTGTGCCTTCACTCCACAAAGAACGTGGTTGATTCTTGAGGAAGTCCTGACTAGCTTCCTTAACTTCATCGCCCAAATAGAAACGTTATACTCTCTTAAGTGACCTAAAGAGCTAAAAGTCACAGGGTAACAAATCCGAACTGTACGGCGGGTGTTCTAACATTTACTAACGGATTTCTTAAAGTTGCCTTGGTTTCAAGGGAGAAGTGTGGGCAGACACTGTCATATCGTTTCACCCTTCTTGAAAACTTTTTCACCAACTGTTTTCAGTCGTTCGATCTAGAACAGTTTTCACCATAGACTGCCCCTATTCGTCAATAGATGTCCACATTAAACTCAACTCCTACAATGAGAAACCATACTAACACGTTTTGTTCAGATCTGGACGTATCCTTATATGGCAAGATTTTACTTTCGATTAATTTCCTCTACCACTAATATGTTTCACTGTTAAACATCGTATGTGGCTTACCCTTCCTACCGTCCTTCGTGTCCCTGTTTAGTGGCTCTGCTATAGCTGCACTTAAATCACATAAGTCCATTTTCCATTTGTGCAACCCTTAAATATGAAGGCTTCAGGGACCATCAAGGATTTATAAAGTTCTGAGATTGAGTTTTAAACATCACTCTTCGTAAGCAACGCTTAATTTTCCTTTCAAAAATGAGATATTTCCCCAAATAAAGATACTCATAAATTATCTCATTTGTTCTCATCAACTACAATGTACTTGGGTATTTTTACACATAATGTAATTTCATTTTATAGATTCAAATATCTGAATTTTATAATAATTAATGTATGATATTGTTTTACAAACAATAGATACAGGACTCTCCTATAAAATCTGTTAGTCAATAGTAATGTAAATGACATTAATGCTTTATCTCTTTATACCATATAAAATAATTAATAATGGTCAAAGAATTGTATAAGCCTAAGCAATAAATGCATACAGTTATTGTAATCCCTAGCGAATCATTATTGCAAAATGTTAACATTCATTCGATTTCAATGCACGAGGATTTTCTTTTATATAAGTAATATAAAAAAATTAAGTCAATTCCTACTTAGATCAACAAAGAAAAATTTTATTCTAGCTACTTTTTATTAGTTACGATTAATATAAATACGTACATACATATGCAGAATCACAACATTAAGTGGTAATTATTTTTTATTAACTATCATTAAAGTATCATATTGTCATCTAAAACAATCGTGTATAAAAAAATTCAGTTCAACTGAATGCTTTAAAACGGGAGAAAAAAAATCCTTTATATATGAAGTTTTGACCCAAGTTGCTAAAAATGAAACCAACGTGGCTGTATCTGTAATTCTTTAAATAATTAGTTTCAGTCAATTAATTTTAATTAATTATAATTAAATCATCGTGTTTTTACCCAAAACAATAGTGTACAGAAAATATCAGCTCAAACGAGCGCTTTAAAATGTGAGAAAAAAAACCTTTTCAAGTTTTGACACAAGTCGCCAAAAGGGTCGCTAAGTCGCCAAAAATGATGCCAACGTGGCTATATTTGTAATTATTTAAATAATTAGTTTTAATCAATTATTTTGTATTAATTATAAATAAATTACTGTATTGTCATTCGAAAATAATCTTGTATATGAAATTTCTGCTCAATTGAGCGCCTTAAAATGTATTTTATTAACGATTGAAAACTCCCCCCACCAAGTTAAATAAATAAATCTATAGAGAGTGTGAGCTAATAGTACGAATTGATTAATATATACTACCTAAAAATTGAAGAGTTATTCAACAATGTATTTTTCCTATATTATTGCTGAGACTAAGTCTTAAAAGTATTGGAATCACACTATGTTTAGAAGAAAAAAATTTTAATGAAAAATGGGGAGTGTGAAATGAAAATATACATTTACAAAAAGAATCAAATTAAACTGAGAGGGAAATAACAACATTAATATTATTCAGTTAAAAGTTAACGCACAATCGATTCTTGATAAGAAAATATTTATCAGTTTTTTTTATCATAAATCGAAATTAGCTTGCATGTTGAAATTTTTTAATGAGTTTAAGAAAAATTTTGAGTAAAATATGTATTAAGCGTGTTCTCCATCTCTTCCTACATTTACGTATAATTTTTATTTAACTTTTTCACGACTGAAAGAAACATTTTCTCAAATTTTAAAATTGGTGATTGTCGCGCACGTATTTAATTTTATAATCCTATCTCCAATTTTATATAAAACGTTAAAATAGAACGTATACCAAATGCAATTACGTAAACAGGAACATTTAGAGATAAAATATTTCTTAAATCCATCGGCACTCACTTTTAAAACCTTTCTTTTATTATTTCAGTTATCGTGTCGTGTTATAATATATTGCTGTGTTTTCTCACATATTTTATGTTAATCGGTAAGTATAATTTTGCGCAATAATATAGTACATTTGAGCAAATGAAAACAAATGCTTGACAAAACTAAATTTGTTTTCCAAATTAAATTGAACATTCATCAAAATAAAAAACGCATTTTCATGCGCTTTCCTTTAATTTTTATTTATTTTACGTCTAAACAAACTAAAACAAACAGTTACCTACTAATGTTTACTTTTAACAAATTTTTGGTTCTGTGTAAGAGTTAATTATATTTTCCATTAAATTCCTAACTAAACAGGAATTTATGTCTAGAATAAGAATGCAATGAATTTATTAAATTATTAAACAACGTCTTACACTACTATTTTACCATTTGTAACTTTAATCTATGCTCAAGAAAAGTTGAAACCCTCTTGAATAATTATCTATATGAATTTTTCAGAAATCTTTGGAGTCTTACACAGTTATTATGCAATCATGTTATGTGCCATTTGTCTATACATTGATTACAAAAGTAAGGAACTTTTACAATGCATCGTATAATTATTATTACTTGGCAAGTATTAATTAATTAACAGTTTATTTACAAGCAAAAATACTTTATAATTAATGAACATTACATACAAACGTTACACAAGAACTGCAAAGAAGCACAATTCAACTGAAATTTTGAGGCTTATATTAAAATGCTAGAACTCCGAAAATACCTTATTTTATTAATATTTTACTGTTTTCATCATTTTCTCTTCATTCGAATATTCCGTGCGTAAGGGAACATTCATTTAGGCTGCGTGTGAACAATCAAACAACTTTAATACTTCATTTTTATTATAATGCTTAAATTCTTACGAATTTTATTAAATGAATGAATTAAACTACATCTGGTTCTGAAAATAAATTCAGTCATACTTTAAAACACAGACATAGATCATACGCGAGGCATTTATTAATTTCCTAAAATGAAAGTTTCCGAAAGTAAATGTAAATAGTATGCTTCATAAATGAATAATTATTGTTTTTAAAGAGTTAAAGGTAAACGGGAAGGGATGCTGTTTGATTTTAATTAATTAAATATTTGATAAATTACTTTAAATAGAAAACAATCACATATCGCTATAGTTTATTCGCATAAATGAATTTGCTTTAACCCTTGATAGGGCCATTTTTTTCTAGTAATGTTATATTAAAATACTTTTGGAATTTTGATATTTTGTTTTATAAAAAACAAATTCATTTAACTTATTCCCTACAATTAATTTGATATCAATTTTTTTTTAGCGGGAAGTACGTTTCCCATTGCCTACTTGTAGCTTTTCAAATACAGGATAGTAGGAGGTAATGTTTTGCACTTCGTTTTACATCGCATTGCATGACATTTATACCATATAATTTGCAAATACTAAAATCCACAAAGAAATTATAAATTAGACATATTTTGTGATAAAAAAATTAAATAACTTATACATATTACTTTCCATGAAATTTCAGAAAAAAAGGTTTCAACACTCTTAGTGAAAAACACGATACATTTACAAAGCTATACAAGCGTATCGTGTTTTCTTAGTGCTTCAGTACAGCACAAATAGAGACATTTTCATATATTTTGTAAAATTGGCATATGATCAAACATATTCATTTCAGTCTAGTCTATCTTACGTCATCTGGAACGGCTTTCTTGCTGTTCAAAAATCTTATAGGTTGTCCTTTGCGCTTACGACTTGAAGATTAATAAATCTCTTATTGTATTGGCCGAAGTGCTCGCTGCTCAAACCATAAGTGGGAAAATATCTTCCCATAAACATTTGAGAAAGAATGTTGATGGTAAGTCTATATACTTTCCAAGGCCTTATAAGGAATTAAATTATAAAGATGTTTATATTTTTTACTATGTAAACAAACACTTGATTTTTAATACTTTTAGTTAAATTTAAAAATATAAATTTTTGGAAACTTGAAATTCTATGATTTATGCTTAATAGTCATTGCAACTTTCACCAACGTTATTTATTTCGTACGTAAAATATTTCTCAGACTCTTCAGTAAAATAAAACAACATCGTACCTATTCTTAAAAAGACATATAAATGTTCAAAATATTCGTAGTCATGTTTTCCGTAAATGATGTTTCGTACCCTTTTCTAAAAACCTATTCAGTCGCCATTTATTATTGATACACACAAAACCAAAGACACAATATTTTCGTATTGAAAAAAGCATTATTTTCTGCGCCTTGACTTTAAAAGAATCCATTTCTATTTTCTGCCCTCGCGGTGTAGTGTGACGTCAAAGTATATATATGTCTCCCTCCCCGTCAGCTCCGAAAGCCAATATGCCCTCAAAATTGTAAGCCTCCCGTTAAACAAATAGTGTCGTTAAAAAGCCGTAAGAACGCTTAACCTAACCCATGCTCTTTCAAGAAAAAACAAACATCTATTTCTTCTCGTAGAAGTACAAAACTCCAGCTCCTGCTAAAACTTATTTCTCAGACTTTTAGAGAGATTCCAGGATTTCCTCGTTTCACTTCCGTTCTCCTCTTGCAAAATTTATTTCGGGAGAGGTTTTCTCAGACGTTTATGCTTTGAGCCCGGGAGAATATTTTGTTTCTTCCCCGGTTTCTGAATTTCCGGTTTACTGCTATCTTAACCTCTTAAAAGCGGTTGGTGGCAGGTACCCTTGGAAAGTAAGATTTAAATCTTTCATCTTAAGTGATGAAACGATTGAAGACGTCGTATATCTAACGAATGTATTTGGAAACAGGTTTTAGAATTTTTATTTTCTTCCCGAATTTTAACATAAATAAATAAATCACTTGGAATAACTTTTTTTTTTTAAAGAAAATTCAAATTTGGTTTTTTAAGAAATGCTTCAGATTTACAATACTGAAGATGAGTTTCAAGTCCATAAAACTTTCTAATGAATTAGAAATGACATTACTAATAAAATATAGTTGTACTATTTTTATTGTTCTTTTGTTTTCTTTTTTAATACTAACTATCTGGTATACCCGTTCTTCGCACGGGTTAATCGAAAAATTAAACAAACACAAATTGAAGAATAAACAAGTTTTTTTAATGAGTTATTCTTACGTGAATTGCCTTGAAAAAGCCCTTTGCATATCTCAGCTGAACAAAAAATCATATTTGTTAAATTTTAAGTCTGTAGGTTTAATATCTGATGTAAAGGTTTTTTTTTTTATTTATAACGCCCCCGTAACTTCCTTATGGGTCAATTTTTGAAAGCACCTTCCTAAGCTGATCTCTGCTGAGCAAAAATAACACATCGTTACAAATTTTGTGTAATGAATTCTTAAAATAGAGTAAATAATTTTTATCTAGATGTGTAATACGTTAATATTACTTTCTGTTGTATTTATTTTATGTTAAAATTGTAATATTCGCAAGCAATACCGCTCCTTATATTAAAATGGCGATGTAATGGAAATATAACGAAATGTTGGCGATAGAGCCAAGTTGGCATCATTTCTGGCGACCCTGTTGGCATCTTGGCGATTGATGGAATGGTAGAGAATTTGATATGCTGTAGCATCACTTGGTGATGAGCTACAACAAAAAGGTTAGCACAAAAACGTTCTCCACAAAAAAATACATATACATACCAATTTTCGTAGTGATCGGTTGAATGGTGTTGGAGGGGAAAAAATCGAGGTCATATATACAAATATCCATTTTTATATATATAGATTATATCCATGCTGAGGTTGAATCAATAAAAAGTGTAAAGATTTGCTGTACACTGGGTGATTTATAATTCCCCCATGGTTTCGAAACTCTATTGTAAAAAAAAAACTAAGAAAAATACAGCAAAAAAGAACTATTGGAAGAATAGAAAAACTATTCAAATTTTATCTACAAACTTTACAGGAGTTCTACGTATGAAACCTTGGCTGTACAGCATACATCAAAGGAAAAGTCTAGTTCCTGCCACATTACTCAACTGCGCGCTGATAGTTCCTGCCAACTATCATCTTTATTGACAGCACGTGTTAACATTTCAATGTTATCCGTGTTATCCGAAAACTTGGTTTTTCACATTTGACCAAGTTTTCGTAACCCCTTTGCAGCGTTATGAAGCAGAACTTCATTAAAGGATAACATCTGCTGTCAATAATGATGATAGTACTATGTTGAGTAGTGTTGCAGGAACCGGACTTTTGCATTGATGTGTGCCTTGTAATCAAGGTTTCACTCATAGAACACCTATAAAGTAAGTAAATAAAATTGAATTGTTAAAGTATTCTTTCACAAATGTTCTTTCTACTTGGTTTTTTAGCTATAGCGCTTCGAATTCGTAGAGGAAATTATGAATATCACTGCATGTATACCGTAAAATTCGGCGTATCATGCGCACCTATACTTTCAAGCTGCATTTTTGTTAGGTATATTCGCCGTATAACGCTCTTTTACGATGACGTCTGAAATGTTAGCAGACATTGCTCTTATGTTTTGAAGTCATTTATTCGAGGTATTATTCCAGACTTTTGAAAAAATAGTATACTTCTAGAACTAAACCCTTTAAGTTTATAAGGAATGTCATTTCTTCTAAACAAATACTGTTTCCATACGAAAGAAAATTTTTTTTTAACTTTTTTTGTTATTTTTAAAGCAAAAAAATAGTTGTAACTTTTAAATCATTCCTTAGAATGATTTTTTATTGATTGTAGTTCATTTTTTATAGTTTGGTGAAATTATTTAAAAAATTATTCTTTTAAAACATAAGTATTGTTTTTAAATTTTTGTTTTTAATCAGGTCTTAAATTTTTTAAGTTTAAAAAAAATGGTTTCAATCTCGATTGTTAAAATACCTGTAAATTTTTTTGACTTAGTTCTGCTTTTTTTTCCTTCCATGCATAAATTTTTTTTTTGTTGTTTTAAATTTTTTTTTTTAAATTTTTTCCTTTCTTCAGTATAAATAAGTCCTGTAATATCAAGCTACATTTTCAAGAGTTGTGAAAAAGCCTGCTTTAATTTTTTCGGGGTGGGGGGACGTCACGCCCCCCCCCCTATTATGTAATGCCCTTTTTTTCGGGCACTGAACTTAGCGACAGGGGGTGAGGTCATTGCTTTACTGCCTTGGTGTAAAAAAAAATTTTTTAACCGACCTCTAACCCTTTTTTTGATTCCAAAGCAGCCAGCATCAGATGTAGTCCCACACTTTTGAATTCGAACGAATATACATTACACTCAACCATAAAAATTTTTAACGCGCCCCAAATTTCGATGTCTTTTTTGGTTAAAAGGGGGTTTTCCCCATTTTACGGGTTAAAACATTTTATTTTTGAAATTTTTTTTTTTAAAAGTTTTTTGGAGTAAAATTTAAAATTTTTTCAACTTCCAAAAATTTTTTCTGTTTTAACACAATAAAATGTATATCATTCCAATAAAAGATTTTAAAAACAGGCCTTTTTACCCCAATTCCCTGGGTAAAATTTTACTTGGGGAATATTTTTTCCAAATAAGAATTATTTTTCAATTTGGTATTTTTATTTTTTTTTTTAAAATTCCCCCCAAACTTTTTTAATTTTTTAAGGTTTTTTTTTTATTTTTAAAAAAAAAAATCAAAAAAAAAAATGTTTGAAAAATAAAAAAAACCCTTTTTTTTTTTTTTAAAACAAAAAAACTAAATTTAAAATTAAAAAAAAAAAATAAAAAAAATAGCACTGTATTTTAAAAAAGTAATAAAAAAAAAAATTTTCTTCCGAGGCTTTTTAATTATTTTTTTGAAACAATTATGCTGTTTTTCTAAAAAAATATTTTAAAAAAGGATAAATAAAAAAATTTGTTAACTACCCATTAAAATAAATGAATGTTTTTATAAAAATATATTGAATCTCATTTTTTTCCAAAAAAAAAAAAATTATGCATTCCATTACATTTTTTAAAAGATTGTAGGTAAATGTATGTTTTTTAATGAAAAATTTGAAATACCTATTTGCAAAAAGGTTCGAGAATAAATTAAAAAAGGAAAAAGGGGTATGTAATAAAAAAATGTTTTTTTATTTTACTTTTTTTCCCCAATTTTTTTTAGTCATCCGAAAAGAGCATAATGTTTTTTAAGCTGGATTCCGGGAAAAGGTTATAAATTCACGAAAAAGGAAAAAATTTTTAATTTTAATTATTTTATAAAAAAGCATTTTTTTTTTTGCGTTTTCAGAATTAAAGTTGTAGGGAAACAAAAGAATTAAAATAAAAAACAGAATAAATTAAATTAATTTATATTTGTATATTTTTTAAAATCTTTTTTTTAGTTTTAAAAAGAAAAAATTGTTCACATTATTTTTATTTTTTAAAATGTATTAAAAAAAATATTTTTTTTTATAAAAAAATACTCAAAATTGTAATTTCTTAAATTTAAAAATTCATCCCTTTTCAAAAAAAAAAATCTTCTGATAAAATACAGATAAAAAAGGGAAAAAGTTCCTGTAATAGCTTCTCGGAGCTGAGAAAAACTTTAAAGGTTTTGGGGTTAAATGAAGACGGTTATAGAAGATTTTTTTAGAAAATGACAATTTTTTAGGAAAATTTTCCCTGTTTTTTATGTTTTTTATTTCTAAAGAAAAGCTTTTTAATTCTGCATAAATAGTTTGGGGCAAAAATTTAAAATTTTTTGTTAAAATTTTGGGCTGTTTTTTTTGAATTTACCTTTTTAATTTAAGGCTTTTCGGCTAATGTTAAAAATAGGGCCCAAATTCGGAATTTTTTTTTCAGATATAAAAGTATTTTAAAACGTTAAATTATTTTCCCCTAGTTTCACTATCCTGTAGGGAATCTCTTATTTTATCACCCCTACTCATTCTAACCCTAGTTGACACTTTTTCTTTTTTAAAAATGTGTTTCGTATTTTTTTTCTAATACCGTAATCCCTAATTGGGGCTACCCCTTTACATGGAAAAAGAAAAAACAAATTATTTATGAAATATTTTAAAATTTTTAAAAAAACCACTACATTGTAAAAAAAAAATGCGTGATTTAAACAATGTCACAAATTTTTATAAAAAAACCCATTTTTTCTGTCGGGAAAAATGTGTTCCTCAATTTTAGCCCCCCGTCATATGGCGAAAACAGTTTTAAAAAGAAAAAAACATGAATTTTGTATAATGGATCGATTTAAAAAAGAGAAAAACCCCGAACCTTATATTATTTTAAAATTGGGTTTTTTTTTAAATTTTTTTTGTTAAAAAAAGACCGATCATTAATTATTTTAAAAAAATTTAATTTTTTAATTTATATTTAAATATTAATGAGATTTAAATTCCATTTTAAAAAAACATAAAAAGACAAAATTTAGGAATTAAATCTTCTTTTTAAATATTACATTATATCAAATTAAAAGCAATCTTGGTTGCACCCAAATTGATAAGTACACCATGAAAATACAGTTTTTTAGAGCGAATGTTTTTTTTTCCCTGTGGGTCTCCAGAAAAAAAGCCTCTATTTTGCCAACGACAGTAGCATGAATTAAAAAAATTTTTGTTGTAGTACAATTCAGCCTGCTCAAATTAAGAAGCTTTTAAATGAGGCGGAAAAAAAGATGATAAATGGTTTTTAATTATGAAGATAATTTTTGCGGAGTGTTTTTAAATCACAATTTGGAAAAACGGACATTTAAATAATTTCCATTTTTTTTCCATTTTGATTATTTAAATGAAAAAAATAACTACATGAAATTTTTAAAATTTACTTTTACGAAAAATTTTTAAAAAAAGTTTATTTTTTTTTACCGCATTTTTTTTTTTACTGCTTTTTAAGCCCCTTTTTAAGCTGTACCTGTTTGTAAGGGAAACCTTTGAACTCGTTTTTTACCCACAAAAAAAGGGTCGGGAATTAATTCCGAAATTTTGCACACTTGTCAAAACCAATGACAATACAAAATTTAATAATTTTTTCCTTTTTCTGATCTGGATCATCAGGATTAACTTTTCCCCTTTTCCCAGATTTGACGCCCAAAAGTTTGGTTTAAAAACCCTAAATCGAAAACGTCATCTGTTAGAAAACAAATACAAAAAAAAAAGTTTCTTTTTTTTAAAAAGGGGTGGGATGAAAATTTCTTAGTTCGATCAACTAAAAAAGGGTTTTTTTAGTTTTTAAACTATCATTTTTTTTTGGGGTTTACTTAATAATACACCCTCAGAAACCCTTTCCCAATTTTTCCCCGCAGGATAGATCTACAAATAAGTTTTGGGGAATTTTTTTTTGGGTACCTGCACATTTTCCAAAAAAAAAGAAAAAAACCACACAACCAAAACAGACAAAGCACCAGGGAAGAAAAGATCTTTTTTTTATTGAAATTAAACATGTGTAAATTTTTTTGTTCACATAACGAAATGTTTAAAAACAAAATAAGGCCTTTTGGAAAAATATTAATGACTGGGAAAATACACGTTGAAACCAAAAATTTAAAAAATAAACCAAAAATTAAAAATACGAAATTTTTTTTAAATTTAAAAAGAAAAAGATTTTTTCCCCGTTATGCCATTACCTATTGTAACTATAAAATACAAGAAATTCCCCAAACCAAAGATTACACTCATATAATTTAAATTTTAAAAATTCGTGGATTTAATGGAATGAATTTTTAAGGTGAGAGCAGCTCGAAAATACATTGTTTTCAAGTAGAGGGAATAGATTCAATTGATTTTTTGGGGGGGAAAAAAATTTAAAAAATTTGGGACAAAAAGAAACATAAACTGCTTTTTCCCACTATATAACGGGTATTTTTTTCTTTCAACAATTTTAACAAAAACAGGAACACTAACATGCACAAAAAAAAAAAGGACAAAAAAGCTTTTTCAGTTCCTCCCTTTTAATAGTTCACTTTTCCCTGTATATATATATATATATTTTTTGAAAATTTTAAATTTGTTAATAAAAAAAATTTTTTATTCATCCCCCGAAGCTCAAATACTTTTTTTAAAAAACTTGTAGGGGGATGACACTTGATGTTGATACAGGTTTAAAAAGTTTTAATTCATCAATTAAATTCAAAATAAAAATAATTAATAAAAAAAAATAAAACCCTTTTTTTGTTGCCCCGGGTGGGAATTGATTTTAAAAAGTTTTTTTGTTTTCCCTTGTTTCTTTTTTAAATTCCCAAAAAATCTCAGCTTTTTTTTCCTTTTTAAAAACCGGAAGTTTCTCAAATCTTCGTTAAACGTTGATGACGGAATATTAAAAATATAATATGTTTTAATACGTTTGTTTTGGACGATTCGGGGGAGTTAGGTAGAACACCCCAACATGAAATGGTAAAATTTTAAAGGGAAAAAAGTTGCGATTAAAATAATTTTTCCCCCTGTGGGCGGATAAAAGAAAAAAAAGTATCACATGAAATCTTGTGGTTAAAAACTATCAAAAATTTTAAAAAAAATTTTTAAAATAAATTTTAAAAATTAGAAATTATTACACACCCCACGCATACATGTGTATTTAATAAATAACACACTTCTTTTTATTTTAAATATTAAATTCATGACAAAAAGAATTGATAGATTTATAGAGGGTTTCAATTTTTGGGAAAATCCCATAACATAAAAAAAACATAACTAAAGTCTGATAAAAAATTGGGTCAAATTAAAAATAAATGACGCTATAATCGGAACTATTACAAAAAAAAGGACAATACCCCGGATTAAGGGTAAAAATATACGTTTCAGAGTAGCTAAAAACATTTAAAAAAAAAGGGGAACGCTTTTAGTTATAACAAAAAATGTTTTTTCCTTTTTCTTTTCTTTTTTAAAAAAGTATCTTAAGGTTTTTAAGAGGTTTTGGGGAATTTGGGGATTCTTAAAAAAGTTAAAACCTCAGAAGGCAGAACGAAATTTAAAAAGTTAACTTTTTTAACGCGTTATAAAAAGTTTAAAAACAAAAAAATGGGTAATTTTGGGATAGGTTCAATAAAATCTCTTTTGGGGTTTTTATTATTTATTAATTTATAAATTAGGTTACAAAAAAACAACACAATCAAACTAAAAAAAAAGGGGAAAAGTTAATCGAAGCCCCCGGGTTGCTAAAAGGGCGCTTCCTCCTTTAAATTTTTCCAATTTTTAAATTAATTTTTTTTCCTTATTATCAAAACGGGGTTTTTTTTTATATGAAATTTTTTAAATTTTCCCAGACTAAGGCTATTTTAAATTCCTACTATTGGCCCACTCTCTTTATTTATTTATTTATTTATTTGGGGGAATTTTTTCAATGTTAAAAAAAATACTTTTTCGGCCCAATTGAGCTGAAATTTTAATACATGATTTTTTTTGGAAAGGAAACAAAAAATTTTAAATTTTTTATAATTAAAAAAAATTTAAATTGATTAAAATTTTAATTATTTAAAAAGGGCAAATACACAACCTTGGCACCCTTTTGGGCGATTTAAAAGGACCATTTTGACGACTTTGTGTAAAAAACTTAAAAAAGGTTTTTTAAATTTTTTAAGGGCATTAAATTAAACCCAAAAATTTTATATTCACGATTTTTTTGGATGACAA
>BMAV01022035.1:581986-639104 GCA_019973955.1 Trichonephila inaurata madagascariensis
TACCTACGAATTTTAGTAGTGTAGATATCATTTGAAAAGAGGGAAAATTGAACATATTTGAGGTTACAGTTTCAGAAATTCTATTCTTATCATTAACTCTATTTTTAATATTAGAATCGTAGCAAAAATATGCATGAGATTATTTATAGTGAAGATAACAGGAAAAAAAGATCCAAGGAAAAATGTAACTATGCAAATGAGTCACCGCTTTTTTCGAATAAACAACTTTCTAAAATAACTTTTTTTTCTAAATTTACCGTGAGAATGATCAAACAAGAGAAAAGATTCCGATACGCTTATTTATTCACCAGAAAAAAATGGAAGATATAATCAATGTGTGAACCATTTTCATTCATTTATTACTGTAACTTGTAGCTAATCTGCTTAGAACTCTTCAGTAAATATGGTTTTTAAAATAGATACAATACATTTATAAAAAAAAAGGTACAAAAAACATACAAAGTATCACGAACTAAAAGTAAATGTTTGTATGTACAGATTTAATATCGAAAAATATAAAACTTTTATTTCTGAAAATGCTTTTGAGAATTACGATTTTGAAGTTGGGGATTTTATACATAAATTCATACAAAATCCGGGGGCAAACGCGCACCGGGTATAACGCGCGTATACTTTTTTAAACTAATTTTGAACTTTTGGAATTTTACCGTATAAGCGCACCCCCCTTTTTTCGAAGAAACCTGCAATTTGTACGCAATGCTCTTTGTTTTTGGTAATTTATTTGAGGTATTACTCAGACTTTTGACAAAAAGTAATTTTTAGAACAACCCTTTTTGAAGTTGTATTTTTCTTTTAAATAAACAACATTTCGATTTATATAGAAGTAGAATTTTTTTTTTGCGATCTCTTTTTTTATTTTTAAAGCTATCGTTTTATACCCGTATAAAGCCCTTTTAAAATTTTGATTTATTTTTTTTGTTAAAATGAGCTTTTTAAGGGGTTTTTTCGGCAAACAAGGGGAAAATTCATACTGTAGTTTAAAAAATTTTTATTTCCATCATAATTGCCGCACAGCCAGTGACCATTTTAGAACTTTTGGCCGGCATTGTTGAGTCATGGGCCTAAAGCTGGTGATACTGAAGACCCACCATGTAAATGGGTTGATGCACATTAAATCTATCGAGACTAAAATTTTACTTCTCTCCTTACGTGGTGTGGGGGTTTTGGGGAAAAATTCAAGGTCGATAGGGAACAACACAGTCGTCACTTGACCCTGTTTAAAAAATTTTGAGTCCGCCCCAATAGCCCCCCCTCATTTTACAAAAAGTGACAAATCAAATCGTTACCATTATGAAACTTGGTACTTAAAATTTTCCAGTATTTGACCTTTTTGTTAGCATTTAGTTTATAAACGTTGAATTACATTTTGTACATTTACATCATAATAACACAGCATCCAGAATAAATGTTTAGAATAAAAATAAACTTTCTGTTTTACCGTTTAATCGACTTTATAGTTATCATTAGAGCTATTTTTTTTTAACGTTAACTTAATTTTAGTAGTAAAAGTTGTAAATGAAAATATTCAAATGGGCAAAATCATCACAATAGCTAGAAAAGATATATCGTCAAATTACAGCTGCAAAAATTTCATTTCGCAGTTTTCCAGATTTCATGATAAAAGAGAGACACTTTAATGCCTTTTCTGTTAAGACTATTTTTAGTCATTTGTGCTCCTAGCAGGGTTTCTTTTACAATTTCGGATGATTTATTTTCTTGGACTGTAGTCAAGTCTGTGTATCCTGCATATTCAGAACTAACAATCTTTTTTTTGGCGAGTTGCCCTTCAGTAAACACTTGACATCGTCTCGTTTTGTGGACGATGTCTTTGTGGTTGCAGTTTTTCTTAGATATCCTGCTTTTTTATTTTTCTTCAATTTTGGCTTGCTAATGATTTTTGTGGCGCAATATTCTACGCTGAAAAAATACGAGTTTGTTATGCAAAATTCCAAAAATTCCTTTCTGTCAAAAGAACGAAAATAAAGACGCGATGTAAATTTAGTGATTTCTTTCAATATGTTTCGAATGTCCTCCATAAATCGGTGACTGATTTTAAAAGGAAAGATAAAATCGTAAAATATTTGAATAAAATGTATGAATTCATATAACATCATGAACCGGGAAAATAAATTCTATGGAAATGCAATTCAAAGGAATAAGTTTTTTTTTTATCGATAGAAAAGATAAAATTTTCTTCCATTTCAGTAGTAAAAGATTTCGGAAAGTTATATATACCAGGAAATAAGAAATACGACTCTAAGCAATAAATTTGAATTAAATTTTTTTTGAAAAAAATTAATAAAAAAAAGAAGTGTGTGATTATAAGAATACTAGCAAACAGTTTACTTTGTTAATACTAACACAATTATCTTCAATAAAGGAAACATGTTTGCCAAATTCCATGACTGTTGGTCTAAAAGCTCGAAAACGGGACTCCCCCTTCTGCAACCCCTTTTGGGAGTCGATTTCCACAGATCCTGTTCTTTTCAGATCTCTACTCAACAAATAAAAAAAAATGATTACTACATCTAAAATCTGCAGATATATTAATTAAAGGAGAATTTTTTAATCTCTACTCTCCCTTTCCCTCCTGCAACCCTCCTTGTGAGACGATTTCGGTAAGAGCCGCTCTTAAAGGATATCTACTTAACAAAGGAAACATGCTTGCCAAATTTCAAACTTGTATAGGTCTAATATCTTTAGAGAGCTCGTGAGGAGTAAGAGTGAATGAGTATCTTTTCTTCAATAAACATGTGTATGTGTGTGTAAGAAAACGACTATATATATGTATATGTCGCAGGGAAATGGCGAAATTAGAAATTTCATCAAATCCCTAAGGGAGATGATCCATTGACGGGAGATGTTAAAATAACGTCTTTTCAATGTCATTTTCCTGATGAAAACAAGTTATTTAATCAAATCCCTGGACTGTTTCAGTGAAATGATGGATTCATTGTCTAGTCAGGATTGGCATTGGCAAAATGCTATACGGGGGGAGACACCTGGGGTCGAGTCCTTGTACTTCCTAACCATACAGGTAGTACTATCGATCCCCTAAATATCAACCCCATATCTTTAAAAAAAATAGCACTATAGGATTAACATAGGGATTGATTACCAGCTTAATTTTCTAATTATTTGTTAATTAGTTTTCGAATAAATAATTTGCATTTCATTGATTATTGTTGTATTACTTACTTCTACGTTTAATAATGCGCCATGTTTGTTAAATAAATTCTTTTAAACTCTTGACAATATTATTTCATCATTGCACTGAAACAACTCAGGGATTCGTTCAAATCCCTTACTTGAAGAGACGTTATTTTAACATCTACCGTCAAGTGATCATCACCCTAAGGATTTGATGAGATTCCTAATTTCATCATTTTCCTGCGACATATCTATTCAATGGAAAAACTACATGCAATTCTGTCAACGACAGTTTAGACAAATTATATGCAACTTTTTTTTATTCAAGCTGTTTTATTTGTATTCCTTTTATTCAAAGCATTTACATTATTCATTTTTCTAAATGCAAATAAAAAAAAAATATTGTACATCTTTTTAGTTCACACTGAGCACGTTATGCTTTTTGTAACTTTTGAAAAGTTAAACATAAATTTATTTTACACCCAAACTATTTAAATGAGTGCCGTGTTGAATTTTTATGAATAATTTAAACGCCTTTACAATAACATATTTTTGTTATAAAAAATAAACTTAGGAAGAAGAGTATATTGTTTTAGATCATTATGTTAATCTCTTAATTTTTCTCATCTGCATTTTGTGTAGACATTTGCATATTTAATATTTTCTTATATTACTTAACTTTGAATTATAAATAGTTGGATGTATTTGTTAAATATTTATTTTTACAAACTTTTTATTCTATTAGTTAAATTTAACAAGTCACTAAAAAAATTAGGTCACACATTTTTGTAATATGTTAATTATGTGTTTGTCTCTTTGATAGGTTTTTAAATGTAATATATTTATGTCGGTAACAACATATTTGATGCAAAATTGAAGTGTAAGGCTCTTCTCTGAAGAATATATAATAAATTCTTACTAAGAAAAAGAGAAATAAGCGCAAATCACACAAAGAAAGAAAATATCAGTGCCCGTACAGCGTACAGGACAACTTTCTTTAGTCTAGGCAAACCACTTAAGGGGTTATATGAATTATAACTGATCTTTATCGTGGCCTTTTAAGAATACAAATAAATTGTTTAATTGTCGATAACTTGTAATTGTTTTTATTACAGAAAGAAGTTCCTATGTATTGTATTAGACAACAGAAATTATTATAAGACATTAATATTGTCCAATAATATCTGGTGCATATAACAGGATATGTAAAGGTATTGAAACAATGCAGACATTTGCGATCTGATTTAAGATATTCAATGGGTAGTGTGATGGCTATTATAGGATTCACGTATGACGCGTCAATGCATTAGTTAAGCACTATGACAAATATTCTAATCTAAACTAAGCCACACATTTGGGGTCCTAGCACGTATAAACGGAATAAAAGCACGGAAACAACCAGTTTCAAGGATCAATTAAAAGAATTCTATCTACAGAAATGAAGAATCACAAAATATGGAAATAATCACATATGTCTGATTATTTGGAAATTATTTCTATGATTATATATGTTAAATATGCATTAAATTTGGGAAAATATGGATAGTCCTAAAAATGTGTAGAAACTGTCGAATGAATATAGCTGATTTTCGAATTAAAGTCTTATGAATTTATTGGTTCAATTCTAACATATGCGTTTAAAGCATTTTAGTCATTTTTAAGAATGTTTTTTAAAATTATAAGGAAAAATAAAAATACAGTAACATGGAGTTATGAACAGAAATTTTAAGCAATTTGTTTTTCTTAATCAAAAGAATATATCGTATATTTGAATATAAAATACTTAATAAGCTTGTTTCTTGATAAAACTTGAAACGATATTTCAGATGTTTGGTAGTATTTTCCCATTTTTTTTTATCATTGTTATGTTTTGTACCCGCCATCAAAGTGAATGACTAAAATAATTAAAATTTAATTTTTAAACTATAAATTGTTATATGAACTATTTTTCTGAATAATTGTTGTAAGTAACGGTAGCAAACATTAAGATTTATATATTTAAAACCCAAATATTTTCAAAATTTTGCCGTAAGTGTAATAGTGCAACTCATTTTTTAAAACTATCAACTTTTGCAGCAACAAACAAATTTGCAATCTTTTAAATATATTTTACAGTACAATATTGAAATTTAAAAATTCTTGCATATTTAATTAAAATTATACAGTGGCGAAACAAAGGGGTTTCTGGGGGTCGGACCCCTCCCAAATTGATTTTTTCGATTGGTTATAATCCTAAGTATATAATACTTACAATTTAAAAGTATTTGTTATTAAAGTTTAATTTTATTAATTAATCTAATTATTTTTCAATATTAGTTTTTACGGTGTTTTGTTCCTGAAAATCGACAAATCAAAATAGAAATGATACAAAATGGTGAACTTTTCAATCCCGAACCCTTAATGAAAATTCTTCCCTACTGATTATATGAAATTTTTATTGGTTTTAGAAGTTATTAATAGCATTATTAATTTTTCTTTGAGTTTATGAAATCCGCCCCCTCGAGAATATATAATATATACTATTAACAATTGGTTTATTACCAGCTGATAGTTTTGCTGTCACTGACACAGCTCCTCAACAGGATTGTTTATTACTTCTTTACTTTTTTTCTCGGAATTAAAAATTCAATTAAACATATAACTAAAATAAAAAATTATATTTAAAAGAAATCAGTTTTTCAATTTTTTGAAATGTAAATTACGAATCAAATAAAAATAATGTATCTTAAAACGAGCAAAGCAATTACAATAACGTAATACTTAATCCATACTTCTTTTCAGACTCAAAATAAAAATAGGACAAAGCAAACCCAATAGAGCAAAGTGCTTTTCTACCTCGCATTGTTTACCCAAACTAAAGATAACTAAACACTACCTAAGCCAAGATGACAGTTATATACCACTTCCTCCTCTTAGACCAAAGTTCATTTAAAGAACTTTCTTGTCTCTTTACTGTCTCCTTTGGAGTTGAAAACAACGGTTAAGATATTGCAGTCGTGGTGGTCTTGATGGCACGATAGTAGCCACTTTCATCTTCGAATTCCCTGGAGGAACTACTGTTCTAGGTGTCTGTTCTATCTTCTTTTGTAAGTGGGTATTCTTTCCTTTCCTGCTGGAAGCTTCTTAAATCCTGCTTTATTCTTGGCAAAAAAATTTTATCCTCTGGTTCCCCATTTCCACTTTGATGTCTCTTTCGGCCTTTTCTGGAATGGAATGATTTCCCTTTTCGAAATTTCATCAGGCTTGAGTCTGGAAAAGTTCTTTTTCTCTCCTTCGTCGCTGGTTAGGCTTAAGATTCTTTTTTTGTTCTGGATTGCTTAGGGTTAGAATTAAGTTTTGGTTTATCGTAATTTTTAACTCGAGAGCGAGAGAGTGGATGGTAAAGTTTTTTTTTATTTATTTGAAGTTACTGAGTGGTATTGTAAATTTGTGTTGAAGTTAGTCTGTTGCTTTTAAAAGTTTATGTCCTGGTATCTTGTCGATTAACTTGTATGTTTTCTGCGTTATCAATCAATAGATAGCTAAAGTCGCAAATTAAGGTATCCGACTACGTTTGGAACCATGATTTTAAAAAAGCACATGGATGGATAATTTTCGTGATATTTAATGTCACTTAGATTAGAATACATGTATAAAATAGTTTTAAGGACATTATGACAAAAAAACAATCATTTAAATACAATATTTTGGCAAAAAATTAACTTAGAATAATAATTTTTCAAAATGTTCTCCGTTTATAAAAAATGCTTCTATAATAATATTTCTCTCTCTTTTATAAAGTAAAGACTTCTACAGAGAGTCGGAACTAGAATTTTTGAAAAATTCACATTACTTTTAGAGTTACCACCAATTGAAATAATTATCGGCATTTTTTTTCTTAAAATTTCTTCCCTCTGTTGTAGTAAAATATGGAAAAATACACTTCTAAGTTATATATTTCAAAAATTCTAGTTCAGCCTCTGTACAGAGGTCTGAGCTATATACAGGCAAAATATTATTATAATAGAACCTTTTTTCATAAAAGAGAAAATTTTGAAAATTGGTCATTCTATGTTCATTTTTTGTCAAAATATTGCACTTAAATAATTTTTTATTATAATAATATTCTTAAAACAAGTTTATATTCGTTTTCTAATCTAAGTGACACTAAATATCATAAATATTATCCATTTATATGCTTTTGCAAAATCATGGTTCCGAACGTAGTCGGATACCTTAAGGTATCTGAACACGTTAAAATGACCAAATTTGGTCAAAAGATAAATTTTTGTTTTTTATTTTATCAATAATGCTATCTTTTGGCTTTACAAAACATACTTTGTTTTGTTTCTAGGCTACTTAGAAGCAAAATTAGAATTTTATAAAGTTGGAAAAATCGGAATTTTGTCTAATTTACCAGAATTGGGAATTTAAATTTTTCAAAATCTACTGTCTGATAACTCAAAACGTTATCAATATATTTCTATAAAACTTGTTGAGAATATGATATTTATATTATTTCCTAGAGAATGTACTAAAATATTTCTTATTGTTTGAATATTGTTGAGTTATGGCCTGTTACTTAAATAATTTTTCGTAAAGAATGTCACATTTCTCATATGTACTCCATCAGCTCTAAATTTTTAAAATTTTAATGAAACATTAAAATTGTAGTACTTTATCTAGATAAATGCATCTAATTTGTTTTAGTAAATTATATAAATTTATTTTTTTTTTTTCTCTAACTGCTTTGAATTTTTTAAAAATATTGCTAAAATGTCTTTAATAATTGAGATTTTTGTGAAAGTTAGATATTTTTAAAAATATTGTTAGTTAAATATTAGTATTTTTTATTGGTATTGATTTCTGAAAAAGCATTTCTAATGGTTTAGTCTGCTATTTTTTAAAAACATACTCCGAAACGTGTTCGAATAACTTAAGGGAACTTGAGAAGTATTTGCGATGACCCAGGTAATTTTGAACTACGATCAAAGGATGAGGACAACACCTGCAAATTTCCACATTACGCGAATGCGGGAACTTTGAGCATCGACATATTTCACGTGTATCAGCCCTTTTACGCTCCATTTGCATTATCAAAGGAAAATTGACTTACGTTCTCATAAAACACATTATAAAATATTTCAATAATGATTGTATACAAATGAATAAAATAAAATTGCTGATTGAAATTTAGGTATACGATCGTTAGGAAACTACTTCATAATTCAATACTTCAAAATTTGACGCTCTAATATTAACTCGAACTGTGCCATTTTCTTCAAACTTAAATGCAATATTTAGTATGTTTAATTTTACATTTAAAGCATATATTTAATTGAATTTTTGAACATGAAATAGCACAGGAAATAAAACTCCTTGAAAAAAAATTGTTGAAAATTGATGAATAAAAAAAAATTCACATGAAATGTGGATTCTAAGGTACATTAAAATTTTCTGGTTTCCATTACTATTAACTGTCGTAACGAATTAATTTATTTCTGGATTCAATATATATAAAATTGCTTACGCGTGTGTTTTAAAGCTGTTTTCGCCATATACACAAGAGCGTGAACTTAACGCGGAGCACATTTTCGGACAGAAAAAAAAGGCTCAATTTTTATAAAAATGTGTGGCATTGTAACTCATGCAGTTGTTTATAATATAGTGTTTTTAAAATTTTAAAATATTTCATAAATAATTAGTTTGTCCTTTTAAAATGTAATGGGATAGCTCCTTTAGCATTACTGTATAGGAGACAAAAATGCGAAACACATTTTATAAAAGAAAAAAATTGTCAACTCGAATAAAAATTATAGGTATAATAAAATAATTGATTCTCTACAGGATAGTGAAGCCATAATATAAAATTAATGTTTGAGTACTTTTATATCTGAAAAATATTCCGAATTTGGGTCCTATTCTTTAACATTAGCCGAAAACAGCCTTAAGTATCGCTTAGAATCTTCTGTCAGAATCTGATCCCTTCTAAAGTACATTATACAGATCTTCTGCTTTAAAATGTATCATTTGAACAAGTATACTTAAAACTATTCGAGTAATATCTGATCCACAAAGAATTTTACCCTTGTAATAATAGAACAAAATTAAAAGGATGATTAATTATCACACTCACAAGAGAATTTCAACCTTTAATTCCTTAGGCTTTTACTGATATGGCCTTTAAGTATAATTTTAAAATATGCAAGTTTCGGAGACGTCGAAGGAAAAGAACTGGCAATCTTGAACGAGAATCCTTCCTGGGTTCCTGAGACTCCTAGAAAAGCTGCTGTAGCTCATTTTAGACTTTTGACAGGGCATGACTTTTTGAGATCTCATCTCTACAGAATTGGTGTTGCCGACTCACCGGACTGTACTCTGTGTGACTCTGGTCAGCCTATGACCGCTGGATATTTGGACGTGAACCATGCACTGATAAGTCTTGATTCATTCCATTGTCTAAAAATATTGGAGAGCACGTGAACTAATGGCTAGGTGCTATTGTAGTGTGTGGCATTTGTAAAATAAAAAAAATTATTACACAAAAGTTTTGGGAACTATTAACTCGATTACTTTGCTTAAAACTTGTGACTATCCATACAGTTCGAAGATCATAAGTTAAGTCATTTAATAATACAAATGCATAAATAGAAAAAAAATTCAAACAATTTTGATACATTGGTCCTCTAACCATAGCTTATATTCATCATAAAATGACAAGGTTGGTACCTGAGTTCATACTCCATTTCTTCACATTAATGTCATGCCTACTTGAAGACTGACTGTGCCCCAAAGCAAACAGTTATGTTATATAAATATTATGGTTTTAACATTTTCGATTAAAATGCTAAGCAGACTATAAATTCTTTTAAAATTTTAATTGAATACAAATATAAAAAGTATTTTGAAGTGTTTATATAGATAAGAGAGATTTTGAGTTTTAATTTATTTTATATTTTGACGCAGTTTAATTAACAACGATAATTAATTCTATTTCTGACAAATATAATTTTTGATAATGGAAAACTAGAAAGCAAACTGAGTTATTAAAGTTTTTATCTGCTTGCCAAGATAGTTCTTGGCAAAGACAAAATTTGGCTTTCACTTTACTATAAAAAACAACACATCCAATAAATATTTTTATGGAGTTGTTTCAGAATCACATTCCTTTAGACTTCATTGAATGGCATATGATACAAATGCACATCAATGAATTTTGAAATATGCAATACTATCAATTCAAACTTTAATTCCAATTCAAATGTAACAAAAAGATAGATAATATCAATAATATCGTCTGCAGTGAATTATCGAATATATCATGCAATACTTTTGAATATTCGAATTAACTTTTCGCTATTGAAAGCAACCAATAACTATATGAAATTTCTTTTTATAAATTAAAAGTTAATTAATTATAAATTAAACGGGAGTTCAACAGTTAAAAATGATTAATCTTAATCTTTCAACACTCTTGCCATAATTATCAGTTTTAAGTATTCGATATATTGAATATTTCAGCTGACATTGTCGTTTAATTATTTAGAAAGCAGTTTGAATACACTTTTGTTTCTGTTGCCACAAAGTTGACGAAAGTAATTTAGACATAAATGCAATTCAAAGAGTCAGGAAGCTTTTAGAAGCACTGAGACAAATAAGATTATCACTAATCGATGTATTGATCTTGTTTAGATAAAGCCTTTAGATTCTGATGTATTACATGTCATGAATTAAAATCTAATTAAGTATTTGTTCTCAGTTTCTTCATGACGCTAATTAGAGTTAGAAATAAATAATGAAATATCTTTCAACTCCTGACATCTCTGTGTTGAAATGCGATTGTAAAAGCAATTAATCTTTAACAAATTCTGAAGTACCGAAATTTATATTTAGTAACAATTAACGTCACAAAGAAAAATATGCATTTTCGATTTCTAAAGGCTCACACAAGTGCTTAATTTCTCATGTTATACTTCGAGGACCTCAAAATATCAGCAATGGAAACGTAAAGTTGTCAATTATTTTGTAAAATCAATTTTTATTAAGTGGAAGTTCTTGAAAAAAAGATAAAAGGAAACGAGAATAGAGATTAAATACAAAAGGAAAGAATAATTATCCTTTTTTATATTACTTCAACAAATATATTATTAGTTAGTATTTTTAAATAAGAAATACAAGTTTAGAAAATACTTTTAAGAGGTTTGATGTAGTAGTGATCTACAAGTATATTTGGTGTATTAATGAAGTGGCTCACTGTATTAACTTTTCGAGAGGTATATTGGCAACAAATCTCGCAATTCTTTTTTATTTTGATGTTATGTCTTATTGAAAAATAAGCTTTAAAAAATTTTTAAAACATTGTGAAAACGATTAATACTTCGTATTGTAAATTATTTACCTCAATTAAGTTTCTTTTATTTATTTAGAACCAATTTTTAATCGACTATTTAAATTAGGCAGTAATTATAAACATTGCATAGGTTGAAAGTTCTTTTCCATTTTATTATCGTTCGCTTTAATCCAATAATTCACGTAACTCTACTTTATCTGATTACTTAATTTATTTGTTGATATATATTCGTTTGTTTGTTAAAGTTATGTTGCCTAAGTTGGCATCTGTTACAATTGTTCTAAATATGCTTTTTTCAGTCGGAGAAAATAATTGCAATGCATATTCGAAGGTGGTTCAATTTAATACGTAAGTTATTTTTGTATATTTTCGAGGTATTACAATTCATTTGGAGATCTTTTTGATCGTTTGAGTTATCATAAAAATAAAAGACATCGGTAGAATAAATTTTGGCTACTATTATTTGCAACAAAGACGTGAGCTACGTAGCTCACTCACTATATTTCAACTCTACATAAAGACTTCGAAGTCGAAATCGTATCATTTTAATGCTCATAAGCCCGCTTCTTAAAGTCAGGCGTCGAACCTATTCGACAGGAAATTTCGTCAAAAGGAAATTTTATAATCTCAAGACCTTAAATATTAAGCTACCGTAGCTTTATAAACCACTAATTTTCATATATCTAATACAATATAATATGTATATATACACTCATGGGCAAAAAAAATAGCTCACCAAGAAATAATTGCTGGGTCGTAACGAAACTTGGCATGAAGGTACATGTCGGGGAGATATGCAAATGATTAGAAATGCAGAGTGATTGCGCATTGCGTATAGCCGGTAGAGGTCGTCTAACGTCGTTCTGCATGGAGTATGAAACAGGTAACCAAAGCTTGTTTGAGTGTGCTGAATCGTTTACAATGGAAGAGCTAAGAAGACATGCCATTACGACACTTTCGAAGACAATATGAACAGCTGTCGCAGTTTAAGAGGGGGAGAATCATCGGCATGATGGAAGTTGGGTAGTCAGCTAGGCGAGTAGCTCGTCAATTAGGCCGCTATGATTGTGTTGTGAGGAGGTATTGAGACCAGTGGATCCGAGAGATGTCATTTACATGAAGACCAAGCCCAGGACGCGCTCGACAGACCAGACGTCGAGAAGGCCACATCGTAAGAAATGCACCCGTACAGCCAACCTGCTTCATCGGCCCGCCATCCAGGCACAGGTAGCACCTTCACTAGGGGCATTTGGGATCGCAGCGCCCATTACGTGTGCTGCCCTTGACACCCACCCATCGACGCCTCCATTTGGAGTGGTGTGCCACGCACGAGGAAACTGAACTGCAGAGGAATGGAACCAGGTCGTCTTTAGCGACGAATCCAGATTCAATATCAGCAGTGACTACAATCGTGCTCATGTGTGGAGACTCCGTGGTGAACGCCTCAATCCTGCTTTACAACGACACACTACTTCCTCAGCTGGTGTGATGGTATGGGGTGACATTGCCTACAATGCACGGTCACCCCTAGTATTAATCCGCGGCAGCATGACAGCCCAGCGGTATGTCCATGACATCCTGCAACCACATGTGTTTCCTCTCATGTTACGGCTCCCAGGAGCCATTTTTGAACAAGAAAATGCTCGGCCTCACACTGCAAGGGTGTCACAAGACTGTTTCCACACTGTTACTACCCTTCCTTGTCCTGTCCGATCCCCAGATTTGTCTCCAATCGAGCTTATCTGGGATTATTTGGGACGGCGAGTTGGGCATCACACGAGTTTGAACGAACTAAAGGCAAGGCTACAGCAAATATGGAACGAAATGTCTCAAGACATCATACAGAACTTGTATGCTTCAATGCCCGATCGTATCGCATCGTGCATTCGCGCTATATAGAGGGGGTTCAGCAGGGTATTAAATCCTCCGTTCTTCTGCCTTTTTCTTTGAAATAAATGATTCTTTTTCTTTGACTTTCTAATCATTTACTTATATCAAAGTAGTCATTACGTATGTAAAATTTCGTTTCATTTTGACGACTCCTTCTTGGTGCACTATTTTTTGTCCATGAGTGTATGTACTTGAAAATGAAAATATATATATATTTATTATATGAAAAACTTTAAATAGTTTTACATTGCTTGAATCATTAAGATTAAAAATTCATATTTTTAAATAAAAAATATTATACATTTGCTTAAATAATAACAAAGGAAAGGGTAAAAAAAAATACAGAAATATTTAAATTTCTAATTGCATAATCATTAAATCTATGTTTAGTACAATTGACACAATTTTTTAAAAACTTACTTAAGCTGTGAAATATTTAAAATTTTTTTAAATGTGCTAGCAAGTAATAATAAAATCTCTTCCATCGAAATTTTAAATACTCCATCTTAAATGTTTAAAATGAAATCTGCTTGCACCTGTTTTTGACACATTATTTCATTTTTACTAACGGGCACTTAAATTTAAATTATATCTAAATTCAGGCTGTAAAATATATTGTTCCTCTCTAATTGTTTTAACAGCATGTAAATATTCACAATTTTTATTAAAATTTTTGTTTCAATAAAATTCAATTCTTTTGCGTCGTATAAAAGGAATTGAAAAAAAAAGCATAAATATTATATATACTTATCGTTATTACTTATAAAAGATTAAATAAATTAATTAATTTTATTAATATTTATATAAGGATATTGTTTTTCTTTCATCTGCTTATAGTGTATAACTGGTATTGTTGCAACAGCCACCAAAACGTATTTTCCAATAAATGGTGTCTTAAAAATCAGTTAACTAAAGTTTTGTCTGCCCAATCAATGAAGTTGATACAGAATCTTGATAAGATTTCTTTGTTTCTTTTCTTTATCTAGATTAAAATCTGCTGTGGTCAAAGCTTTTTTCGGGAACAAATCTTTCTGTAGACTTGTACAACTGTTAGGTTTTTCTGCACAGCATTTCGAAAGACTAAAGAAGAATAGAAGTGTGTTTAAATCTTTCTAAAAAATGTTTTTTCTTTAACGGTTAAAGATAAATTCTTCTTCTGAAATATAAATTAACTTCAAGAACTTATTTTTAATTTGTTTTTTTAAATGCAATTTCTTACTTGATTTTTTATTCGATAAAGTATCAAATCTTTAATTTGGTCTGGTTTGATAATTTTTTTTAATCTGACTCGTAAAATCTGGTAAATAATACTTATTTCCTCGCACATAATACAAGTAATAAAAAAAGTTTTTTAAATCAATTCCTACTTAGATCAAGAGGACAAATTTTATTTTAACTACTTTTTATTCAATAGTTACAATTAATATAAATATGTATATACATAGGACAGAATCACAACATTAAGTGGTCATTCATTTTTATTCATTATAATTTAAGTATCGTATTGTCATCCAAAACAATCGTGTATGTAAAATTTCAGTTCAACTGAATGCTTTAAAACGTGAGAAAAAAAAAAAATTTTCAAGTTTTGACATAAGTTTCCAAAAGGGTCACTAAGTCGCCAACGTGGCTGTATTTGTAATTCTTTAAATAAAATTTTTATTAATTATAATTAAATTATTGTATTGTCATCCAAAATAATCATGTATATAAAATTTCAGCTCAATTGAGCGCTTTAAAATATGTTTTATTAACGATTGAAAATTCCACCGAGATAAATAAATAAATAAAATATAGAGAAGTGTGGGCTAATAGTGTAGGAATTTGTGAAAAAAGAAAGACAAAATTCCTGTTGTATAAGGTACTGATTAAATCAGTTTTGACTTATGCCTCAGAGACATGAACTTTGACAGTAAAAGAAGAGAATATCTTGGTGACTTTTGAAAGGAAAGCCATGCTAACAATATTTGGAGCTGTTCTCACGCGCTATAATAACAGTTTCAAAAATATAATTTAAATACATAAGATTTTTAATAGTGATGATATTATTAAGTCCATAAAACTAAGTAGAATGAGATGGGCAGAGCATATAGCAAGAATGAGCCCAGAACGAACAACATTGAACATTTTTAATACAACTCCCTCTAATATAAGACCAAATGCCCAAAAGGAAATGGAAAGACTGTGTGGATGAGGACTTTGCCATTTTAAAAGTGAAGAACGGGAGATCAATTTCTGGAAGAAGGGCAGGCAGAATGGAAAAAATTTATTAGGGAGGCTCCGGCCCACAAAGGACTGTCATGCCACTGAGATGATGATGTATACTTATTTAAGAAGTTTATATTAGCTATTTGATATTATGTTATTGTCAGCTAATTTTTTCTAATACTTTAATCACATATTCCTATTAAACTAATCTTTCATATTTTTTTCAAGAATTGCATTAAATTGTACACATTTAAATTATTTTTTTATCTATACTACCCTTCAATGATTATAAACCTGCTCCTATTCTTGTACATTTCATTGGAACTTTATAAATATATTATCTGTACAGTACTTCAGAATAATATGCAAATTTTATTTCACATTTTATCTTTTCAGTGAGGCTTATTAACACGCTTTTATTAGTTTCACCTATATGTAACGGAATTTTTTAACTCAATTTTTATCCACTTTAAAGCGTTATTATTTTATTCTATTTTTCAACATTAAATCTAATATTTTTTTTATAATTATAATAATTCTATGATAGTTTTAAACATGATAAAAATATGAGAAGCATACTATCTATAATGAGGATCCTACAAAGCTGTAACAGTAATAGTATATTTATTTTAATTGTTCTTTTCTTTGAAAAAATAGAAAGTTATAATCTCCTCTCTCACACCCCATCCATCTTGTGTCAAAGTCCAAAGAGAACTTTCATCGCCCGGAGACTTACGAGATAGTTCTTTGGAGCTATCTTTTTATGGTCTAAGACGTGATCTCTTATTGATAGAAACGAAGCCGTCTTTACAGAAACTATTCTTTTAAAAGCTGTTTTTACAAAAAAGCACTTTGGATTCCTGTATGTGCCATCAAGAGAGGTATTTTGGGTTGGAACTAAAAGAAATGGCTTAGATTCTTTCTGCCATTAGGTAATGGCTCTTCATTTAAAGATGAATGCAAAAGAAAAGTCTTTTTTTTTCTTTTTAAAGAATTTTTTTTTATATAAATAGCAAGCATATTTTTCCCAATTCCCAATTCTTATATCTTTTATGCTTCCTGGGAGAGTATGTTGGAGAAATCTATCATTTTAATAGATTAAAGTTTCTTCAGTCATGAGTTTGAATAAAATATTCTTATTTAAAGTTAGAATGTATATATTAGAATGTATAACTAAATTTATAAGATTTTCATTTTAATTATAATTTTATTGATTAAACAATACCTGTTAGTTACCCTTTTTCATTTACTTTAGGTTTTTGTCATAAAACAGACTTTTAATTTAAACCGAATATTTAAAAGGTAAAATACATTATACTGCTGTTTAATTACATGACAACACAGTTTTACACTTTTATATAATATATAAATTGAATATTTTTTTTGATTCGTCAATTGAAAATATTTTTGGCGTGGTTTAAGAAATATATCTTATTCAAAAAAGATTTTGGAAATATTTTCTTCCTTTTTCTTTTCTTTTTAACTCTCCAATTTACATATGATATTTTTTTTTCTGTTTGTATGCTCTCTTGACGCAATTTAATAAAACGGGCATCTATACTATACAAAAATGAGAAATATCTGTATGTCACACAAGGAGATATCCATTATGATGTTGTAAACTGGATTCATCTGAAAAAAACCCAAAATTTTGCACCAATCCTGTATTCACGATAATTTAACCAAGGTGTCACTGCTAGTACACTAGCCATGCTGAGAGTCCATGGTACCTTTAAACTTCGTCGCGCTGTCCGTGCGATCACTTTCCTTCCTACAAACGATTCAAGGTACGTAACATGCCACTCTATCTTTTAAAGCTACATAGATAACATATATGTCCTTATAGGTATTAGGGATAGGGAGATACTGAAATCCTGCATGGAGTTCTGTGACTTTCATGGGAGTTCCTATTTCCATGACAATCGCATTAACGCAAACAGCATTATTATAGAGCAGTGGTCTTCAAACTTTTTTGACTCACCGAACCCTTAGAACTATAACGTGTTTTGAGGGAACCCCATTCCATACATAAAAGAATATACGAGGATTGGGGCATAAGTCATGATAACTATTTTTTTCTTGTAGACATGCGAACGGATCACAAGCGTATGTGTGTCGTGTGTAAGTTCTGCAGGCATAGTGTGTATGCAGAACATCAGATGGCTCTGTAATAGCTGGTAGTAGCTCAGTGAGGGCTGTGAAATGAGTCAGTTGGTGAGTGCCGTGCAAGTTGGAAGTAATCCATGTTGAGCACAGCCCACTTACATCAAAATATCCGATCTCTGAGAGAGAAATGCGATGGAATGTCTCAGTGAATTAGTGGAAGCTCTTGGGAATAATACCCTACCATACCGTACAGTAGCACGGTGGATAGGAAAGTTTCAGCAAGGACGTTGATGAGCAACGTTCGGGACAAGCGGTCAGTGTGCCGAGCGACTTGGCACGTGCCGTCAACGAGCAGCTCATGGACTACATTAAGAGTCTTTAGGCCCAGGTTTGTCATGACATTGAATGACCAGTGTTGTCATTCTTTTGCACCGTGAAGGCCATATTGCCCTGTATATATACTATCGTAATAAATTAATGTGTTACGATATTTCAGGGCTATGCATTGTCCACACATGTAGTTAACACCTTGAACTTTCATCTGTATATGTCACATTTTCCAACCGGACTGGTATCTTCAAGAAAAAAAATAGTTGCCATGACTTTTGCCCCAACCATCGTATCTTTTACTTATATTAAAATAGGTCATGATATAGTTACTTTATATAAAGACGACTAAAAAGTATTGTATTTGTTATTTAAAATGTTAATATAATTTTAGTATAATTTACTCACACACTTTAATAATATTAATTTGTAATCCAAGTGTCACCTACCGAATCATTATATTTAGTAAATGGAATAAATGTTTGCTTTTTTATACAAAACGTTTAAGTCTAGGTCAATTGAAATTATTTGTAGGAGCCATTCACGTTGAAAAATATATTTCACTTAAGCAGATTGCCCTGAATGGCATATGTTTAAAGATATGCTAACGTATTTTGCATGAAATAGTAATCTAAAATTTAGGAGCTATGTGTTATGCAAAATAAGTGATTATGTATAAATAAAATTTTTGGCTTTAATGACTGTGGGATTAGTATCAAAACTTAATAGATAACGTGAATCCATTTAGCATATACATTTATATATATATTTTTTCCGATTTTTAATTGTGACTCGGGGAACCCCAGGGTTCCGTGGGACACAGTTTGAAGACAACTACTGTAGAGGAATAAAGCTCAGTCCCGAAAGAAAACTACTACTGAGATTTAACTTTGTATGTACTGGAATTTCTAACTTACATGAGGCATACAACAATTTTAGCATAAATAGCTAACATTCAAATCAAATTTGAAATAAGAAATGTGTTGTGAATTTTTTCCTTATACAAACTATAGATGATGTTATCCCTACCTTTTGTTCAATACCCTGCTTTAAAATGTGAAGGAATTTGCATATTCCAACATATTACACCTTTCAATGCTCGTTGCATGCCACCTTGATGGTTTTCATTTGAATTAAACATGGTGATGGGTACCTTTATCTAATTGCAGCCAATTTGATCCAAGAAACATTTTTTTTATTTTAATTCCACATTTTATTGAGGAACGCGAACACAAAGCAAAAGTCAGCAACACACGCTGATGAGACAATGGATAAAATCGTTCTTTCTCATTCCAGAAGTCTCATCCCTTATACCTTTCCCCACAGGAAGCTTCTAGCATTTTCAATAACCACATGATTTCCGGTGTTTAACATGCTCTTTAGTCAGAATCGATGGCTGATAAAATATTATATTGTCCGAATCTAAAATGTGTCAACGTGGCAGTTTTTACGGACAAAGACGTGGTTGGAATAGTATTTACCGTTAAGTGGGTAAACTAAAGGAATTAATTACCCCACGATGTCTTAAAGGGTTCAAAGTTCTAATCATAAATAAAAGAAAATCCCTCGAAAACAATTTTAATGGATTTAAATTATAAGGTATATAAAGATATTCCATTGAATGAGCTTACATCATCTCCTCTACAATAGAGGGTGATACAAGTCAACATGTGTATTCATACCCCTGTGACGTCTGAGATAAATAAGGGTAGCGTAATATTTATTAATTTAAATATTTAGTTTATTTACGTCACAGCTATTAATTACAGTATATACATTGAAGTTATTTATTATTGCTTTGATCAGAAGAGTTCAAATTAGGTTGTTTGGGAGGGAGGAGCTCACATTCATTTTCTGCGAAGGTTTCAAACCATCTTCTTTCTTCTGTCCCTCTCTAGGGTCTCCTCGATGGTAGCGGTCGGATTCTTTTTACTCGAGTTACATCCGGTTCGTAGGCGGAGAAGGGATTCCTCGCGGCGTCAAAAGTTTCCGGGGTGATCCCCAAAGACAAGACCGCGCAATAGCTTAAGGGTGCAGGTGTTCATAAAGAAGTGGTGATCCTAACCACAAAAAGAAACCGAAAACCGATTTCCAGCTGTGTAACGGGGTAGGTTACGCCTCCTTCATAATGAGGGGTTTCTGTTTTCATGTAAGGGTACGGATCAGAAAGGGAGATGAGTTACGACAAGGGATGGTGCATGAACTCAGAAGTTCTGGGTGTGGTCTCTGTATATAATGTAAGTGAAATAACCTAAAATGTTGTTTAATATTCCATTTCATTTGTGTAAATATTTTTAATGTTACTGAAACCAATTAAGTAGTAATTTTGTAATAATTAGCTTATTTTCTAATTTTACCAAAAACCCTGGACACCATTTAAAATTCCTAGACACCACTAAAAACCCATCTGTATAAATAATATACACCCCTATGTGTGTATAATATATAAATTGTTTGGAACTATGTTTAGTGCCATAATAAATTCTGAAACTTCTCAATTATTCATATCTATTTTTCCCCTTATTTAGATTTATAAGACATGTTAGATATAAAATAATAGCATTAAGTATTAAATTTTCTAATTTATATTACGACTTCAGTTGTGTCTTGCAACTCCATTTCATATAAATATCTTGTTCTAATTAATTGAGAGCACATAAATACAAATATATAAATATGAAATTATAAATTATTACAGTAAATTCCACTTCGAAAAAGGCTAAATAAGAATTATTCTAGTCTAATCTACAATTCCTTCTTACTACATCGCTAAAAAGAGGAAAGAAACATTTTATATCTTCCTTCCGAGTACATATCTTGCATTTTTACTGCTTTTGTCACACAAAACAATTGTACATCATCCTCTAAAAATTTATTAGATTTCTCGTCCGAAAGCGTCCAAGACACCATGTTGAGAAGACGACGGACATTCTACAAGTTAATTCTTTTCTTTACCCGTGCGTCATCCGGGCACTTGCGTGACCTCGAAGCTCCAAGCCAAGATTCACTCTCGACGAAGGAGTATACTCCGTTATTCTATTGCATCATTAATAAGGTCGGCTAATGCGCTCTTGTAACAATAAAGGACAAGGAGTCCTTATCTCTTTGCTAAAAATGAGAAGGATAAAGAGGAAAAAATATTCTGCGCTGCTTACTGATTTTCATCGGGGAGTTATCTATTATTTCGAGGGTGCTGGAGTCATATATGAAATTTGTTTTTAAAATAATTAATTGAATAAAGTAGCTACTCTCTTCGGAAAATGCAGATAAGAAACGCCGGTGAAAAGTTTGGGGGGGGGAATAACTCATTTTTCGTAAGGAAAGAAAAGTTGTTGCAGGTAGCTCATCTAAAATTCTTGTTACAGTTTCTTTCGAAAAAATGGCTAATTCGTTTAGTTGAAAGAAGATGTCAAATGACATTGCATTAAGAGAAATATTGGTAATGTGTTAATGGATGGTTTATTTATTTAAATAAAACTAAGATTTTTTTAAACTTATTACATTAACATTTAAGGTACCCAACTACCCAAAAATTGTGAATTTTTTTATATATATATAATTTTATTTTATAGACCATTTTATTAACTTTATAAAAATACGAAAATTCTTATTTTCCACTCACTAGAACAAAAACTGCAAGTGTTTTAATAAAGGCAGATGCCACTACTTTAAGCAAGATGTCATACTTAAGGTATCCGACTACGTTCGGAACCGTGATTTTGCCAAAGCGTATAAATGGATAATATTTATGACATTTAGTCTCACTTAGATTATAAAACGTATATAAAATTGGTTTAAGAATATTTTTGCAATAAAAAATTATTTAAGTATAATATTTTGACAAAAAATGAACATAGAATGACCCATTTTCAAAACACTCTCCATTTATGAAAAATGCTTCTGTTATAATAATAATTTGCCTGAATATAGTTCAGACCTCTATACAGAGGCTGGACTACAATTTTTGAAATGTACAACTTAGAAGTGGATTTATTCATATTTTACTACGACAGAGGGGAGAAATTTTAAGAAAAAAATGCCGATAATTATTTCAGTGGGTAGTAACTCTAAAAATAATTTGAATTTTTCAAAAATCCTAGTTCAGACTCTCTAGAGAAGTCTTTACTTTATATAAGCACACACACACACACAAAATATTACTATTATAGAAGCATTTTTTATAAAAGGAGAACGTTTTGAAAAAAGATTATTCTAATTTTTTGCCAAAATATTGTATTTAAATAAGTTTTTTTTTATCATAATGTTCTTAAAACCCTTTTATTCATGTATTCTAACCTAAGTGACACTAAATACCATGAAAATTATTCATTTGTGTGCTTTTTTAAAATCATGGTTCCGAACTTATTCGGATACCGTATCCGACTACCCTAAAATCATAATTTTTTTTAAAAATGAACAAAACATTTTTTATGATTTTATTTTATAGAACAACTTATTAGCTTAATAAAAATACCAAGCATTTTGTTTTCCATTCACTAGAACAAGAATTACAAGTGTTTTAACTAAAGAAGATGCCATAACTTTACACAAGATGTCAAACTTTAAAATGCGTTTTACTCAAAATGTGTTTTTTTCGAAAAACTCAAACGCGGACAGTGATTGCTCAAAATATTTTGAAAATAATTTAATGAAACTTTTTGTAAATGTTTTGTATAACAGTAGAAGTGTTTTGTTCTTAAGATTTATCAAGCACTGTATTATTTCAAAATTTACAGTCCTTTATGTGAATATAATCACTGTTTTTTTAAGCAATTTCATATAGTCACTAAGATTGAGGGCTCTAGTTTTTGTAAAAATTAAAATATCTATTATCCTGAAGGTCATTTCAAACACGAATAACAAATTAACACATTAAAATTGAAAAATCTTTGTACAGAGCGGGCCCCGTTTATGTAATTTTTTGTACATTTTTACCAGTTTTTTCCCATTTTAATAATAATAAATTTTTTTTCTGTTTTCAATTTTACGATTTTTTACTTAAAATATACTAAATAAACCTAAAAATCACAAAAAAATCCCCATATCATTTTTTCAAAAAAAAGTTGCCGCAAGTAGTCGGATACCTTAATGCGTTTTACTCGAAATATGTTTTTTTAAAAATGCTCAAACGGGGGCAAAGATTGCTTAAAAATTTTTGAAAGTAATTAACTGAAATTTTTTGATTATGTCCTGTATTATAGTAGAAGTGTTTTCTCCTTCATATTTATCAATCTCTGTTTTATTACGGAATTTACAGTCCTTTATATGAATATAATAATTTCATATAATAATTTCTATAAAGGGTTATATTTTTTGTAAAAATTAAAATTTCTCTTATCCTGAGGGTCATTTCAGAACTGAAACGCAAAGCAACACATCAACATTGAAAATTTGTTCATAAATGTTTTATACAGGATGTAATTTTTTTGTAAATTTCTACCAGTTTTTTCCCAATTTAGTAATAGCAATATCTTTTTATCTTCTTACTTTTAGCATATTTTCTTAAAATGTTCTAAAAAAATTTAAAAACCGCACAAAAAATCCCATACTTCCATTTTCTTTTTAAAAAAAGTTATCGCAATTAGTCCGATACCTTAATTATGTTGACTTAATTTCTTGATCAAATGTCATTCAACATAATTAAAATTCTTTTTAATGGTTTTTATTTTTTAAAATTCACTGGGAAAGAGATTAACAATATTTGATTTGAATTATTATAAACTCTACAGATTAATTACATTACATTTATTAAAATAAATTTTGAATGATGCTGTTCGATTTTTTTATTACATTGTTAACCTATTACTTTATGCTTGCTGCAGAAATAAGCAATTTTTAGGATCACAATTGAAAGAGAATTATTTGTTGAACACACCAAATTATTTTTTAACACATAAGTAAAATTCCCAACTCCAATACGCACGGGACTTCATTCATTTTTTAAAGAAACACTAAGGTAAATTTTGCGGTGTAATAGTTGTGATAATGTCTAAAACTATATACACAGAAAAGGATATGTTATTTTTAAATATAAGAATTTCAACACAAACATATACATATGATAGCAATGTACTTCCTGGTTTTTTTTTTATGTTATTCACATTTTTCTCTTAAATATTATATCAATCAAACTCTTACTAAACCTCTCTTTTGATTCTTAGAAATATAAATTTCAATCTTTTTTTTCCCTCTAGCACCATACTAAATTCAATTTGTTGTAAAGAAAACAACAATCCAGTAAGTGTTCCACTCAAATGTTATTTCCATCACAAATAATATAAATATACTTTTTTATATAACTTATTCATTTTGATTCTTATTATTATATTTATCTCTCTATATATTAAATTGAGAGAGAGATGGAGTAGGGGGGCAAAATACGTCAATTATACATCTCCGCAGTATAATTATAAAACTGATATATTTTATAATTAATATCAATATATTACAATTATTTACCATTTTTCAATATTTGATCGATTTTTTCTATCTATTTCCTCGTGTTTTCTTCTCAAGTATAATTTTCTTAAAATATTTAGCACAAAAGCCTCAAAGGCTTTATTCCAAATAAATGAAAATAAAACATTTGAGAATTTACGATTATTTAAGGAGAAAATAATATGTAGAATGTTTGAGAACATTATTAAATTTATTTATACTTTTAATAATTAATTAATAAAATCCTTAAAAACTCCTGCTTCAATTTTATATTTTTATTTAGGAGTATAGTTATGGACTTTGTGCTTATTTCTTATACTTTGAACCTCGATAAGTACATAAGTAAGAAGAATGTGACTAATATTACTGATTATTATTACATATTAGTATAAATTATTTACCACTGCTATTACATAAATATGCACTATAAATCTAATATAATTGTACGAATATATATGCAATCTATACTCTATTTTTCTTGTCTGATGAGTAAATGTATTCTCTCTATAGCCAATCGTCACACCAAAGGAACGCTTTGAATAAACGACTTCGTAGTAAAGCTTTTCTTCAACCTTTTCTGAGAGATACTACGGGACATTGAACATCAACCACTGTAATCGTTTTGTTTAAATTGTTGTATTCTGTGTATCCGCGATTCTATTCAAACAGATCTGAAATGCTTTAAAGGTCAAGACTTCAGGATACTAATGATATATTCCGAATTGTCAAGTTGGCCTGAAATTCTTGCTACGGGACTTCTGAATATGATTTGTCCCGATTTATGATCCCCCATATACAGATATAGCGCTTAAAATATTTAGCAAATATGTTACTGTAAAATTCCCGCCCGAAACGACTCGTAAATTGTTTTTCACGAACCAATGAACAAATCAACAGTATAAAAAACGCTTATATTTTCTGTTTATTATTTGCGACTCGCATAGTCAATAAACGCATTTGTTTCTTAAATAGTTTCTTGTAACGGATTCACGGTCGGCGTATTATGAGTTCGAGCCTTAGTGCCACTGAGACCCTGTCGTGTAAAGGGGCTGATGCACGTTAAATCTATAAAGACTAAAAGTACTTCCAATAGCGTGGTGTGGAAGCTCAGAGAGGGAGTGCTAGCTCAAGTGTTGTTCTCGTCACTTGAACATGGTTTAAAATTACGAGGTCTGTCGCCAACAGCTTTCGTATTGCCTTATAGTGTAGTAGCGACCCTGCGGTCGCTGGTGAAGTTTGAGATATCGAAACACCAGCCATTTTTATAAAAGTAATAACTTTATCTTATCTATCAATTTACTTTCGAGAAATGTTATAAACCGAGATAGTGGTCAACTAAATCGCTATATCCTAAATTTCTAATACAAGGTTATCTTCAAAAGCTCCGAGGAGTTTAATAATCTAACTTCAATAGCAGCCTAACGACTAACTCCTGCACTCGCTTCTCTAGAGCTTAAATAGCACTCAAATAAACACAAATCACGATGTTCCTACGGGAAGCGACTTTGTAAACATACATCAGTAAAGAAATATTTTTTCCCAGAGTATTAGTCACAAACGTGCTTAGAACGCGTCACAGTGTGTGACGTTAATAAAACACTCACTCAAATAGTTTCTTAGATATCATTTTTACAAAATTTAAACTACATTTAAGGAAAGGAATTGATACTTTAACCCTAGGTTCCTTTGTATCCCATCAACAACCTCCGAGAAAACTTCTCCAAATCTAAAACGAACTATTCTAATTCACACCCTTTCCACCACTAATTTACCGTCAGTCATTCCCTGCCGCAGCAAACCCTCTCGAATTACTTCTCAATAGAGAAAGACAACCCTCATAACAGATATCATTACACGCAGGCGAGCCTTCAATCGGTGATCCAAACATTTTTGCCGATAGTTATCAGGATAAATAGTCTGTAACCATGGCGACAGGAGATCAGCGATGACGCTGCAGATAGTGAATCGTCGCCTTTTGTGCCTGGAGCTAGTTAACGGTTAATTTAACTGCCCAGAATAGATGTCCTTCTCTTCTCATCCCTTTTGATTACTTCTCTGTAAGTAGAAAAGGGGGGGGGACGAGCATTGGATTATTCTTCTCACTCATAACACAATAGATTTAGGAGGGAAAATCGATAACAGGTGGGAAAGGAATTTAACTGGCTGCCCTGGGCCATACTTGATGCCCAGGTAAATAAGTCCCGGAAGGGGAAGGGGCTATCAAATTGAGTCTTTGTTTTTGCCTGGATTGATGAATCGGGAGAAGAATTAGAAGTTATATATCCTGTTTTGTTTAATGACATTGCGTCTTCCTGTTCGATCAGATGGGAAACCGATCTCTTGGAAAACGAGTTGTTAATGATGGCATCAACTTGTTTGCGTCTTTTTTTTTCCTGTTTTCACTAATTACTTACGGTTTGGGGATGCTAATTGGTGCTTTATGTTTTCATGCAATTATTTTATGTTTATGCTAATATCTTTTTATCTGCATTGGGTTTTATTGAAAGTGTGGTTTTTACAGAGTAATGAGTTATTGGTTATTCATCCTTTATTTAATTAGAGCGTAGAGAATAAAAACCTCTATTCTTTGGTTGATTATTTAATTTTTACACAGTGTTTTTTTTTTTTGCCTCGGTGAATTTGCAGCTTTAGGTGAACTGTGATTTCCAGAAATTTTTTTTTATTTCGGTTGCTATTTAGAATAATCCTGCAACGTTTGTACAAAAGAATTAACTCTGATTCTGTTTTAAAAACTTTTATGAAGAATAAATATAAAAAAACGCCCATGTCAATTATCATACTTTTAATTATTATTTTTTTCTGTTTTAAAACTATTAGTTTGTAATTTCTTTCTCTTTTAATGCTTATTATTTACCAACAAAAAGCAATTATATTATTTCAAGGATATTTTCTAAAAAAAATATTTTTAATTTCTATCCACTGTAGATTTTTATATATAATTAAGTTAATTTTGTTTATAGTAGATTCAGTCAAAATAAGGAACGTAAAAAGTACGGAATATGTTTTTCCCTCTCAAATAGGGCTGCGAATTGGTTGCATTGCAGACTTATAAATTCTCCGGGAGCTGGTATCACTTTTTAGTGTGACGAAATATAGGGGATACAAATTGCCTCAATGTAATTTTGTCGCCCCGTTTCTTCTTCAGAGGGAGGCACTTGAGCTCTGACGACGCTACTATTGTACTAGGAATTTTTTTGCCAAGAGCACCCAAGTCGAGACAAGAATTCTAGTGAACTTTAACATGCCACATAATAATACGACATGGAGGATGTCAATTTTTGGCATCATGAATATCTACTGACTGGGTGAACCCACAAACTTTGGGGTACAAGGCCAGCTCCTAACCAACAACGCTACCCAGCCGGCAGTGCGAGATATGTAAAAATGTTAAAATTTAAATTGTCCTGTTTAAATATAATGCTTAAATTTTAATAAAAGAGTCTGCTTATTGATGAATTACTAAGCAATTTATAAAAAATGTTTATGGAACAATTTCAAGCTAGTTTCAGACAAAGTAACCGCTATTCATATATAATTGCTTATGTTGTTGGATTATAACTTAACCTCTATAGCTGTTGAAATAATTTTGGTGAAAATGCTAACAAAGATACGCAATTTCTCATTGAAAAAATATTCTGCTGACAATCTTTTAAACAATTATTGTTCTTTGATCAAATATTTAATAACAGATTATAAATTCTGAGTTTTTTTTTCTACAATAAAAAAAAAGAAATGAGAATCAGGAAATCATGGTTGTGTTATTTTCTCCTGAATTCGAAATCGTCAAACACTTTTCTCAATAGGCAGCAAAATGAAATAAAATTATTCAAATTAACATTTAAAATAATATCTTGTCGTAAGTATCCAGTAAAGTAAAATTTAACGTGTGATTTTTATATTTTATTTAATTCTCGGAAAAAAACCAGTTAGTAATTTATAAAAATATTTTTAAAAAAAGTACCGTAAAATCTGGCGTATAACGCGCACTTTTAATTCAAAAATTAAGATCGAAATTTACGGGTGCGCTTTATAAGCCGGGTATAATAATGAGAGCTTTGAAAATAAAAAAATAAGAGATGAACATAGAAAAATTAGACTTCTTACATGTATCGTAATATGTTTATTTGAAAGAAATGACATAACTTATGAACTTAAGGATTTATAGCTCTATAAGTATACTGTTATTTCAAAAGCCTGGGATAATACCCCTCGAATAAATGACTTTAAAACGTAAAAAATATTGCACACATACATTTCAGGTTACTTCGGAAAAAAAGATGCGCATTATAACAACGACGCTCAACTGAACAACGGTGGGAGCAGATGGTCAACACATGCCGCTACGCATGTGCAGCGTTTTGTTTCGCCAGTGTTGCCAGATCGGCCGTTCTGACTTCATTCATTGAACTTTATTCTCAGAAGCTGTACGACGAATATCCTAAGAATTAAAAATTGCAGCTTGAAGGTATAGGTGCGTGCTATACGCGGATTTTACAATGTGTGCAAAATTTTTTATTAACAGTTTGTTAATAAAAAGTTTAACATGCTCAACTTTTAATATAAACCCCATTATTAAAAATTTACATATATATTAAAAGGGTTAGAAGGGACAAAAATATTAAAAGATTTCTTTTTAGTATTCTACCGATGTATGTAGTACATTTATAATTAGTTTACCATATTTATTCGAATCTGAGCCGCACTTTTTTCCAATGCCAAGGCTACTGAAAATCTAATGCGACTCGGAATCTAAGGCGGAAAAATGTGTTGGATGATGAGCTTGAACATGATATTGACAGTTCGATCATTTACAGGCACATGTATGTATTCAAAAAATTTTAATACTGGTAAAATAAATGAATTAATCATTTTTTATTCGCTCTCTTTTTATTACTTTTTATTTTGTGAGTATCGGATATCGATAAAACCATTTTACGCCATATTTTATTTATTCACAAAAACGATTTGAAAATTTGGGTTGCGGCTTAGAATCGAATAAGTAGGGCGGTATTCTATTTTAATATTTAAAAATTTTATTGTTTCAATATGTTTAATCCAGTCATTAAATTTTTCAAGAAATTTTAGATAAAAAAAACTGTGTTGAAATATTATGTGAATCTCTAAATTAAAAACTATAAATCCTTGAAGGAAATATTGAATCATTAAAAGAGCAAAGTTTACTTACAAAAAACAATATGAAGGGAAAAATTTCCTTTTGAGTTATATCATCGTTGTGATACCCCCCTACCTGGGGTACCATCTCTTCATCTACGCGACCTAGATTTGTGGGAGGTAAGAATTAATCACCCAAGCTAGCCATAATAAATCCAATTTATTCTTATCCAAATATATGGAACAAAGCAAGTCTTACTATAGGAAGGCAATCAGGAGTGATATAACGTATCCTAAATTCCATGTAAATAAGCGCCTGAAATCCTAACCACTTAACCTTAAGCAAAGTTATCTTATGAATCTTATTCTTCCTTAATTTCTTTAACTCGCTAATTCCGTTCTATGACTACGCTTCTAATTCCTTACCATCAGCTCACGGCGTTCAGCATCTCAGCTTCCTTTCTCCTTCTTTTCCTTCGCGATAACAAAATCTCCACTATATATCCACTAACTAATCTGAATATCACGGTTTCTTCTTCAGAGGATTGGCTGTGAAATAAATCAATGCTGGCCCCAAAGATTCCCCAAGAGAATTAGTATGAAAACACGGTAAAGCCCTGTCACAGCGTTATTATAAAATTGTAAGAAAAGACGAACCAAAGATTTTTTTAATATTGTAAGAAAATGAAGAAGTTTTTATAAACCGTAAAATCCGGCGTATAATATTCCATTGCTTCATTAAAAATGCCCAAAATGCTTTCTATTATTTCTGATAAACGTCTTTTTCATTTCTTACAATTACAGCTTTTAAGTGCTAAATATGAAATCCTTTTACTTTACTTTGCTTATACTTGCGTTCAACTTATAAATAAGTTAAAATCTTTTCAATAGTAATAACGAATCAAATTAAAAGGGTACGAAAGCAGCGAAGATCATTAAGCATTTAGTTTAAGGTTTCGTTTCTCTTTGAATAAAATGTGGTTTCGCTTTATTTTGTTATTGCCTTTTTTAGGAACTTCTGGTACATGTGATTTCCCTTGAGAATTACACTGTTTGAAGAACGCATTTCTTTACTTAGTTGCAAGTATTTCCATGCGAAATGTAGCAGTTAGCTTAAGTTATCCGACTACGTTCGGAACTGTGATTTAAAAGGCGCATAAATGGATAATTTTCATGATATTTAGTGTCATTTAGATTAGAATACATGTATAAAGTGGTTTTAAGGACATTTTGACAAAAAAATTTATTTAAATACAATATTTCGGCTAAAAATTAACTTAGAATATTCTTTTTTCAAAATGTTCTCTTTTTGTGAAAAATGCTTCTATTAAAATAATATTTCTGCCTGTATATAGCTCAGACCTCTGTACAGAGACTCAACTATGAGTTTTGAAAAGTTCAGATTATTTTCAGAGTTACAACCATTTGAAATAATTATCGGCATTTTTTTCTAAAGATTTCTCCCCTCTGTGATCGTAAAACATGGATAAACCCACTTCGAAGTTATATATTTCAAAAATTCTAGTTGAGCCTCTGTTGAGAGGTCTGAGCTATAGACAGGCAAAATATTATTACTATAAACGCATTTTTCACAAAAGGAGAATATATTGAAAATGGGTCATTCTATGTTCATTTTTTGTCAAAATATTGTAAAATAATTTTTTATTGTAATACTATTCTATTAATTTTTTCAATATTTAAATTCTTTCTGAATATTTGACTTCACAAACATTTGTTCTTAATGTATGTGTTTATATACAGAATGTTAAACTAAGTTATGTTATCAAAATTACCAAACTCAAAGTAATTATATTAATTAAACATAGTAGAACAGTAACACCAAACAAATGCACAAACATAGGACTCATATACCAGGGTTCCACTTATTTTACAGTTCCAACTTTCTCCTTTATTTTGCTAATATTACTGAGCAGATATAAGCCAGGGGAATAAATATAAAGTTAAATTTTAAAATTAATAACTTTTGAAAATACTGGAAAACTGAATATTAAATCAAAAGAACTAAAATTATCGTAATTTACTAACACAAGGTACAAAAAAATTATAACATTACATGAATATTCAATTACTATAAAGTAAAATATAATTATATTTATCTACTAAGTATGTACTTTTTTAAATACTGTAGTTTATTTGAGACAATAGACTTTTTATGTTTACTTTTCCTGACACTTGGTACGTTTTTTCTGTTTTTATATATTCATAAATTTTGTCACAACTATTTTATCTAAGTTTGCTGAAATATATTTATCACTTAAACTTTATTTTAATGTTAACTTTTTTGAAGTTAAGGTTTTCGATTATTGAAGTAATGTTTAAGTTTAAATTTATTTTGCAAAAAACGAAAACATAGTACCATGATTGTTTTTTTATCAAGGAAAAAATTTTGAATCCTGAACATTTAATTTATTTTTACTCTGATTTGTGTATTTCTGAATATAAAAATAGACTAACTTTAAATTAATATTCAGCTGTACACATCAAAATCTAAAATAAACTGACCAACATGGTCAAATAATGCTACTTTAAAATTTAAAAAAAAACCTTAAAATTTTATAAAAAAATATATACACATTTAATTTTTAAAAAATATTTCGATAAGTATAGACAATAAATGAGAAATATCATTTTATATTCTTATATACATAAATGTATATTTTCAAATATGTCAAAAATATCGATTTTATTTTAGTCATTTAAATATCTTTTTAGTATATATAATAATATTTAGAGAAAGAGAGGTAGTATAATGTTGAATATTGTTGACTTGAAAATGTATTCAATTTAAAAATACTCATGCCAAATGATTTGAAAAGTAGTTTTCAAGCATTTGATGAAAAATAAACTTTATTCGTAAATAATATGACCTTTTTTTGCTAGGATTGTGGAATTTAGATAACAAAAAAATTTTAAAGCAAAAAAAAACAAAAATATTAATGTGTAAGGGTGAGTATGTTTTTATTTCAGTAAATAAAAGTTTTCTGAGGTCTCTTGAGAATTTATTTCCTAACATTTTACTTGATACTTAAAATTTTTGAGACATTTAAACCCGGAACACATGTTATAAACTGCCTTTGAAAAATAAACGACCTATCGGAATGAAAATAAAGTGTCTCATATTTTCTCTTACTTTACTTTATACTCGAACTAAAAAATAAAAAAAAAAATCTTTTTTTCCCTCTTAAATGCATATGTCGAACGAAATTCTCCCCATTCTATGTAGGGAAAAAATAATGTAACTCGAATGTAAATTACTTTCAGGTGAAATCGAAGGACTGTACTCGGTTGATAACGATTGATTCGACAGATTAAAGTCGATATAGTTCCATTTTTCATTCTTTTTTTTTTTTTAAAAAAAATCCTTTTTTCCTGGTATGATTAAAGATTTTTTTCCCCAGAACTTTTGTTATGAATAAAAATGAGAGGAATTATTTTCAATTCTTTAGAATTTGAAGAAGAAAAATATAAAAAACTGGTGTGTATTTTGCAACACAAATTACTTTTTTTTTTCAGTATTACAACTAGGTTTCCAATGTTTAAAAATTCTCGTGATTCTATTCATATGTGGGTATCAGAAAAGAAAAAAATGTAACTATTATAAAAAGGAATGCAATTCAAATTTTAATGAAATTCTAGAATTCTACTAAATTACTGTTTCGTCGGATACATTCTTTTTGTGTAGGAATTTATTGAAATTCGATATATTTAAAAAAATATTTTCTACAGAAAATGCGGGTTTAGTCAATAAATGTAAGAAAATATTATGAATGAAACAAACTAGGAAAAATAATTTTTTTAAATCACCAATTTTGATGACCAATAAGAAAATAAAAATTTTTTACATTTATGAAAACATTTATTTCTAGGCCGTGTTAGCCTAGTAGTCAAGGTCACCCCCGGTGGCGTGTCATATTGGGGAGTCTAGTGCCGCCACCCGCCGGTTGGGGGGGGCCCTTAAATCTGTGGGGGCTCAAACGTCCCCTGGTGTGGAAGTTAGGGGGGGGAGGTGCCAGCCGAAATCGTCCTCGCCCGGCCATGGTTCAAATGAGTCCCCAAAAGGCTTGTGTGCTGAATAGGGGGCATTAAAAATTCATCATTATTTTAATTTCATGTTTTTTTACACCCCTTTTAATAGCATTTTTTTTTATTAATACTATATTATATGGGGGCCCAGCCGAGGGTTTGCCCCCCGGTTTGTAACCGGGGGGTTGAACCCGAGCAAGACAGGGTTTTTATCTTTTTGGGGAAAGAAGTCGGTTTTTCGCCTGTAATGTTCCCGTCTCAAAAGGGAAAAAGCAGCGCCCCCCTTCTTGTTATCCCTGGCATCATCATCTGTAATAAAATGTGTATATTATTCTGTTGTATTGTAGGCTTTCTGTTCTTCTTCACTTGTATTTCATATGTTCCCAGGATAAAAAACACACGTCTCAACAACATTATATGAAGAATGTTGAAGATTAAATTTAAAAAATTCTTTAATTTAAACACTTATGGAAAAAGAATCTAAACACTAAGAAAAAGTTGTGCTAGATAAAGGTAATTCGATAAGCATGTTTATGTATTTGAAAGATGACGTCTATATGCAAATTTCGCGCTAGGCGCATATGTGTGATGCTAATTGTCCCCCTGAACATATAAATCAGGTGTGCTTTACATTTGCCCTGTTAAGTTCGTGAGCGTTATATTTATCGTTAATATTTGACGTAGTAAGCGGATGTTAGTCAAGCAAACCTTTAAGAAGACTTTGTCGATAGCTCACTGAGTTTAGACAGGGTTAAGAGAAACAGAATTTTCTTTCCACGATATTGTGTGTGCAGAAAGACTTAGCAAGAATGTATTCACTGTGCACGTTTATTGGCAGAAGTGGTCAAGAGAAGATACTATTCAAGAAGACTGGTTTTAGGGCGGCCAGTTGGTACTACTGAGAAAGACCACCACGTTCGATGTACAACTTTTGCCTATTTACACTGTTTCTGTGGCAGAAATTCAAGTAGCAGTTGGAAGAAGAATGGAAACAACAAAATGCTGTAGATAGGTTATGCTACTCTTTATGAATTGTATTCAAGGGGGGTGTTTTCCAACAGGATGACGTAATCCTATTAACCGTTGTAACCCAACATGCTGTAGAGAGTGTTGATGTGTTATCTTGCCTGCTAGATCACCATCCTCAGTCGAGCCCTATGAGATACCATTAGACGACAACTCCAGAATTATCCACAGCCAGCAATAACCACCCTGTATTGACCGATTAAGTGCAATACAGTTCATTCCACGAACTGACAACCGGCACCTGTACGACACAATTCATGTACGTTTGCATATTTGCATCCAAAATTCTAGCGTATATACCTGTTACTAATGTACCATCATTTCACATTTGAAACGTCTTGTTCTCGTAGTTTCATCACTCTGGGGTCTTGAAATTTTGATCAATTCAATATATAACCAAAACAAATGCACTACCAAAATTTTATGTGACTGTAATATTTTTTCTTGGTGTTGGAGCCCCCCCCCCTCAGTGTATATACGATTTAAGAATAGTTCAGTTTTTAAGTGTCTTTATACACAGCTAATAATATTCCCAAAAGAATAATTAAATAAACATTTTATGAATAAAAATGTTCATAATAATACTTTTATAAAGAATTATTTATATAATGATTACTTTTTGATAAAAATATATTCTCAATATGATTCAATATTCAAATTCTGTTGATAATAAAATGTGATCCAATATTTGTATTTCAACTTACATAAATATTTTCAGAAGTAAAAACTCATATGATGCCTGAACAATTTTCGTATTCAAATTCATTAGTTAGTAATGTTCATGAGTTTTAAATAAGTATGGACAAAACTTCAAGTAGGGAATTATAACCAAGATATATATTGCGGTATTGTTTCTTTAACTGTCTCACAAAATACTTTCAACTAACTCAGAAGTATTTAGGAAATAGCATTTTGTTTATTGAAATACTTTTGAAAAGATGGCATAAATTTTTCGATAATATTACAAGCAAATCGGATTCAAATATATGTAATGAGAAAACATTTTGGAATTGCAATAAATCCTTTCAGTATGAAATTATACATTCTAATAGGTATTTTTATTTGAAATTTAATATCTTGGCACGGCATAAAACGAGTTTCCCATTTGAATGCAAATCTTTATAAATTCAACATCGTGTAAAACTTTTTCAAAGCATATCTTTACACAATAAATAACAATGGCAAGCTTAATTTAGAAAATTTATTACAATATTTTTTCCAAAATTAAGTATTCATTGTTAAAGTAAATTACTAGATGCATTTTGACTGATTCATGTAATATCCTTTGATGTTATATTGAAAAATTATTCATTAAAGTTTTCCCAGTGTTAATTGCTCTCCCTTTCAGTCTCTTTCTATTAAAGATGATTAAAGTTACGTCTCGATTAAAGTATTTTAATTTATCTTGCTCTTTCTTAATATTAAGGTTTCAGAAATCGTTAACTTCCTAAAGCTAAGCGATTTTTTTTGCTTTCATTATTTATTCATCTCCAAATGCGCATTTTTTATTTTCCAATTTGCAGTCCTTAATTGATATACAAAGAGTTTAGTCTTCATAATTATCCAGAAATTTTATTCTTCTTTTAATCAGTAGCATAAAAATACACTGGATGAGAAGTTAATTTTTTGCGTTTCTTACATTAATATTTAATAAATAAGAGCCTCATTAATGCTTAAAGTGTGATGGTTCTCAAAACGTGAACTACGGTGCTCTTGGGAATCGTGGTGTCTTCTCAGGGTCGACTCAAAATAATGCAAAAGCCTTGATAATTATTTTTTTTTCTTTTCAATGTAGTATGATGGATGAGCTGAAATAAATCTAAGCCTGAAATAAATCTTTACATTTCCCTAATACCAGATGCCGTTTTGCAAAATAAGGTACTTTTCGTTTTGAATATTCTCAATGTTTTATGTTTTAGATGCCTGAAAGCGGTGATTTCATACAACGTTGGATTAGTTCTCGTTTATAGCTTCGGATAAATCTTGCAATTTAAATCTCTTGCCATTTATCTTCAGAAATCCCAGATTTCTGGGGATAGTGACCTTGACTTTACTACGCACATTTCATTTTTCCTTTTGACGCTGACTAAAGCGCACGTTCGAGCATGTTTCGTGTCGTGTTTTAAGGTTTGTATTACTATTTTATTTTTATTGTTTATTTTAATTTTTTCTTGCCAATATGGCATCGTTGTTGGATTTCAACGAAAGTGACACTGAATGAGAATATTTTCCGGAAACCGATGGTTACGACAATGACTCTTATGCGGATTCATCTATTTGTGATGAAGAAGATGAAGAAATGGAACAAAAAATGTCAATACACTTAATGTAACGCATGTGGAAAAGCTTTTTGTTCCAAGGAACATTTCGAGCAATTTCACAAAGATTATTTGTAAATTTAATTTTAATTTTACTATTTTTTCAAATTCTTATAACTCAGACATTTTGTAACTTAAGCTTTTGTAATTCTATACATTCCCAATAAATAAAAAATCTACCTTATAATATTTCCTGTGTTGTCTACGCTGGTTGTACACCTAAATAAGCCATGTATCCACATGAGGTTACAATGGGATTTTCCCTATACATAGCATGTATCCACTAGTTGTTACATGGTACACAAGGAGTTAATGGTATATTTTGTGTGTGTATTTATCGAACAGCAATAAACTCAGTGAAGAGTACAGGTAAGGAAGCAGTGGCGCACCCCCCCAAAGCCCTTGATTTTTTTTCTGATTGATTATAATTCTAAGTATATAGTATGTAAAATTTAATTAAGTATTTGTAATTAATAATTAATTTTATTAATTAATGCTAATTATTTTTTCAATAATTAGTTTTTTACTGTGTTTTATTTCCGAAAATCAACAAAATCAAAAGGAGCCTGATACAAGATTGGTGAACTTTCGACCCCGGAACCCCCTTGAAAAATTCTTGTGTGTATTGTATGGAAGTATACCCTCAAATAGTGGCATGATTTCAAAAACAAAGATATCGTAAATATGAGGACAATTATTTAACTTGTTCTTATTATTGTGATGTAAGATACGATTAATAAAAGAAAAGTCTCTGTTGTGAATGGCAAAATTAAAAAACAGAATTTGAAACGATAACTGAAATTTAAATAAGAAACAAAACAGACTTGAGAAGAGGGAGTAGAAGAAAACATAGTGTAAGGCTACGGATAATGATTTAAAATTTTCTTATTTGTGTGTAATTTCCTCGTTCATTAAATGACCAAACAATTCTTGTTTCATTTTATTTGAGTGTGCCAGATAGTCAGTGGTGAAATACCATAGAGCAAGCAATAAGTGTGTAAGTTATGCTCTCTAAGTTCAAACATCCGAGAAAATAGGATACCGTTTAGAAACCAGTCACCACACATAAAAATACATAATCAGCATAAAGTACATTTCTCAAGAACTCATAAATATACAACAATTATTGCTAACATCCTGTAAGGCGGCTTATAGAATAGCGAAGTTTAAGAAACCCTTACTATTGCTGAAAATATTATCCTACTAGCTGCAGAAGATACGATTAACATTATGGTTACTGACCAATTAATTAGTAAAAAAAATCATAACAAAGGAAAGGCTTTTTAGTTGTAGCTGGATGAGGTCTCGAATAATAACTATACTACTTATTTCGTGTGCTTAGTAGTGTTCATAAATGATGTACTTTTATATCAAAAAGTAATTTGGGTTGGATTAAATACGGTTTGTATTGTATTGATTTTATTGCTAATCCTCCAGAGGACAAGATCCATAAGACGAGATCTTTTCTGGAGATTCATGCAACTCAAGATGTACTTGGAGGAAGCCTAATGTTCTTGGTACTTGGCACACATGGAGAAGGTATTTTTGTTCTTTAAGAATGAGAGGCACTTGATGTAACCACTGGCAAAATGTGAGAGGATTAATATGTTGATCTGTTCTGTGGTACCGCTTGTCTCATATTCAAGATTTTCAGACACTTAATCGAAGCTAAATCTTTGACGCACTGTTTATCCAATACGTCAAAATATCTTAATTCTTCACGAAATCAGGTGCAGTGTATTTAATCAGTTTTATAAAAATTCATCCATTGAAGACAAGTGTTTTCGAAAAACTTTATGAGGACATGATATTCAAACACTCAGTGCATAGAGCAGCGCAACACAATGCTGGGCTCTTGACAATATAATCTATTACGTATATTTGAATTGTGATGAGAAATATATATTTTCCTTAAGAAAGAGAGAGAGAGAGAGAGAGAAGGTCGCAAAGATGCTGAAGATTTTACAGATGAGGAATTTTTAATGAAACTAGTATATTTTAAATATACATTTGAAAAGTGGATGCCTTGAATCTAATTTGAATCCATGGAAAATTCAAACCAAGGTGAAGAAAAAATTAATAAAGCTGAGAGTAAGAATTGCTTCTGCATATTTCAGCAGTTCTGACTTTAAGTGGATTTTTATTAAGTTATAGAATTCATTTTTGGAGGCTTCACGCCTTATCGCTGTATCAGAGAAATAAGTACATTCAAAATCAAAATATTGATAAGTTTCCATGGGTTCAGAATCAATTCAACATCATTGTTTCGAATTAATTTATTTCTGTTGAAGAAGATAACCTCTTTGAATATTGAGTTACCTTGCAAATGCACTTACGAAAGTGGAACTTAGCAACTTAGAATCGACCGATTTTGGATTTCAGTAAAAGCAAAATCCCTTTCAAATAAAAACTCTCCAGGGATTTTAATACTCTGTTTGGTTTCTTATTTATGTTAAGCTGCTTTTTTTGTGGTAGATGCTATAATAAAGAGAACGCATCCAAATTTAATGTAAAAAAGGAAATATAAGTAGTAGGGTCAGTTTCATTCCAAGATTTAGGAAACTATCCAGTGATCTGCTGGTTCTTCTGCCCCATTAATTTAATGATGATGTGTAAATAATGAGTGAGAGAGAGAGAGAACAAATTTGTTCAATAATGCAGTAATACAATTGTTCGAGTTACCATTAAGTACATTACAGTTTGTTTGTGTTATTTGTATTTTATTTATTTTTATCTCCTAGTTAGTAATGGTCCCCCGTAGTAGAGGACTCCTGGAAGATTTTTATTTCTACAAGGGGTGCTGAGAGAGTTGTAAAAATTTAAAAACCATTATTTAGCGTGAATAATATTTAAAGATGTAAAAATAACTGAGAGCACAGATTAATTCATTTACTTTTAATGTCCATAATCCATGAACCAAAATTAAAATGAAAAAAAATCCGGTCATTTATATAAAGGCAAAGTTTTGAGTTTTTTTAATAAATACATCATGGGGAAAAAAACCTAATACATATATTTAAAACTGGTCTCTTATTAAAACTATTTATACTGACCTAAAATAGTGTTACAAATTATCATAAAAGAACAATAAAGATTAAAATTTCGTCCACAGCTTATCAAAATTTGGTTTAAATAGTTTCTCCGTAATGTTCATTATCATTAGCATACACGATAATGAAGAGCTGAGGCCTAATTAACTTTGCACCTGAAGCAGCTCTGAGAGTTTCTGATGTTTTTATGAATATCAATACTGCTAAGGCTAACATCAGTTTGTTATCTTAAAACGACCCAGATGTTTGAATCTCAGCTTCAGAGACTTGGTAGAAAGTAAACTTTATGACGAATTTCGCTTAAAATTACTATTTACTCGTGCTAATAGCTTGCAAACATTGTTTTATATTTTCATTCCTCTTTTGAATGTATTTTCTCATTTCAGTCTGTAATTTTCATTGTATTTTATGACAGAAAATCAATAAAGACAGTGTAGTTATTGCTTTTTCTCCTTGAATCGACAAAAAACAACAAACAGTTTATTGCTTGAAATTATTTGTTTGTTCATGGAATTTGCAGGGAAACAGGGAATTTGTTGTACAATAAAAATCATTCCATTATTGCTTTATTATACAATCATGTTGTTTCTTCATTTTAATCAGAATTTCTTCTGCATTGAACTTTTTCCAATTCCTTCTTCATTATATTATTGCAAAATTGCATGGAGAAAAAGTAGCCGATAACTCCAATTATTTAAATAATAACAGATTTATTAATTGAAAAGTACGAGCAGAGGACAACACGAAGATAAAACGACATATATACACAAAGAAATATTATTACAGATTATTTGCCATAGTTCAAAACGCACTCGTTATAAACAAGTCTTACAACGTTCTAGAAATTGCTGTCTGGAACAGTTTAAGGTAGATAAAGTCTCTCTCTTTTTTCACAGTCAACGCACAAATAGATTCTGATCTCGACAAAGCTCTCTTCTGAACTGAACTGATCTTTGTTTTAAATGTACTTTATATAACTTCATGGAAATTTCAAGAAGAGACGATCCCAAAGCGTTCTCGATGTTTCCTTGTCTGTATTATATTTTTCACCGAATATGCAACCAAGAGCGATAAAATCCCAAATCTGATTACCCTTATACTATTTTCTATGGTTACCATAAAATTAGTTTTCAATTAATTATAAAATTAATTGCCAATCAAATAAACATAAAAAAGTTCAGGTTCCCGCTGGGAAGTGAATTTTGCCTGCAAAACTGAATTTTCCTACAAGGAAAGCTTTGCTGCAGGGAAAGTAACATACGTCGGGTGTCCCAATATTATATTTCCTTCATTATACTCCTGATTTCTATCTTTTATTACTCAATATAACTTTTTTCTTCATTTCTTTTGTCTACTTTAAAACTATTATCAGTTCCAAAACTAATAATAAAGTCTTCCTAACGAAATGTTTTAAAAACAAAAATACTTTTGTCATTTAATCACATTATGTATTATTTATCAGATGGGTTTCAGATTCTGTAGAACAAATTTTTCAAATAGAGTGGTTTTCGAAATCAAACGTCGAGAACGTGGGTGCTTACGGCTATAACACCCAAAACCCAACAACTCGACTCAAGAACTCATTACAGCAATTTCAGCTTTTTAGAATTGAATAAATTAAAGAGATTTTACAGCGAGAAAGGATAGAAAAAAATGCTTTACGACAAAACGAAAGATTCTAATAAACAAGAGTTAGAAACTTGTTTAAAAGACAAAAAAAAAAGGGAAAAAAAATTAAAGTGGACAGAATATCTCACAAAGTTTCATTTAACAAACCAAAACAAAAACTTGCAAAAAACTAATTTCGGATCCAAACTTTTCATAACAAGCTTCACAAATACAACTTGACAAATAAAGTACTGGAACATTCTCTTGGACGATTTTGATTTGCAGTTTTATCACATTCCTCGCTTCCCAACCATTCATTGGCTCTAACCAACATGCCTTCCAGCACCCTCTTCCGTATTTTTCCCTTTAGTTCCCTCTCGAAGACTTGCTTGTGGATTATTACAGAATGATAAGAAACGATGACATGTGTGCGGACTCGTAATCGCCTTATTTCGGAAGGACTAAGGAAAAGAACACTGTCATTTTGGGCGGAAAAAATGTTGTTCGACATTCTCTTTAAGCGACCGAGAACTTCTCTAACGAGAATTGATAAAATTGAATTATTAGTGTCATGTCGAGAGGAGGGTTGTATTTTCTTTGCACTTTATCCTTGTTATCTGTGTATATCAGAAATTTCATTACAATAAGGTGGTTTTTTAAGTGTTTAGTATAAAAATTTTTTTTCATGTTTACGATAAAGTACCGAACGTACTATTTAAGGTATCGACACGTTTCGGAACGTGATTTTAAAGCGCATAATGGATAATTTTCATGATTTAGTGTCAGATGAATACATGTTAAAAGTTTTATGGACATTTTACAAAAATTATTTAAAAACAATATTTCGGCAAAAAATTAACTTAGAATAACTTTTTTTCCAAATGTTCTCCTTTTGTAAAAAATGCTTCTATTGTATTAATATTTTGCCTGTATATCGCTCAGACCTCTGTACAGAGGCTCAACTAGAATTTTTGAAATGCATAACTTGAAAGTCGGTTTATCCATGTTTTACGAAAACAGAAGGGAGAAATTTTAAGAAAATATGCTAATAATTATTTCAAATGGTTGTAACTCTGAAAATAATGTGCATTTTTCAAAAATCATAGTTGAGCCTCTGTATAGAGGTCTGAGCTATATACAAGCAAAATATCAATACAACAGAAGCATTTTTTACAAAACGAGAACATTTGGAAAAAAGGTTATTCTAAGTTAATTTTTTACCCCAATTTTGTATTTAAATAATTTTTTTTGTCATAATGTCCTTAAAACAATTTTATACATGTATTCTAATCTAAGTGACACTAAATATCATGAAAGTTATCCATTTATGCGCTTTTTTTAAAATCATGGTTCCGAACTTAGTCGGATACCTTAAAAAACAGTTTGTGTTTTATCAATTTATTTGAGCAGAACTATATAGTCTGTTCTAGCACTATAGTTAAATAAAACATATACATATTATTTAAAAATCAATTTTTCTAGTACTTATTTAATAAATCTATTTAGTCTGTTTTAGTACTATCTTTATTTAACCCTTGCAGGACCATAAGGTTGATAAGAGTAAATATTAGTACGTAGCTGTTTACTTTAAATTGCTTTGACGTAAAATAATTAAAAATCATAAGAAAAATATAAAATAATGTGTAGTTTTTTTTATGGAACAATGTGCAGTTTTATCAGGCATTTGTTCAAATGTATTTCATTACTGTACAGCATTATGACTACCGAATAACATAAAACATGTGAGATAGCAAACTAGTATATTGTTAAACAACACAATAAATTGAAATAAGTAATAAGAATACGAATGCAGACTTTGAAAGTTTCAGCACTGGTGTCAATTGATTTGACACCAGTGCTGAGGTGAGAGTGAAAATATAGGTGATTTGACAAACACCTATTTTAAAATGGGGGTATTCTTTTCCCTAGACGTAAAAGGGTAGTAATAAGAAGAAAAAAAAATTAATTTCTACTAAGAAATTCTTTCACTGAGCTTCCAAAATGTACATTATTAATTTACCTTTTTCTCGAAATATTCTAAAAGAAGTCAAAAAACGCTTATGTGCTGGGGTAGTATATCGCGCTTCCACGCTATAGGTCCGGGGTTCAAATCCCGGGCTGGGCACGGTCGACTTAGCCTTTCATCCCTTCAGTGGGTCGATGAATGAGTACCAAACTTGCTTGGGAACTAAACACTGGGAGGTTTTCACTTCAGACTAACCATCTGACTGGAACATCTGTTCTTGCACCTCAGCGCCCATGGTCACGTATGCTGAGCTGTGCACAGTAAGCCTTGATCCCTTTGGGCAGTTGCGCCACTGAGTTTAGTTTATTTAATTTTAACAAATTAATTTAAATCCCAATTGAACCGATAAATATTAAAATTGTTTTTGAATCTTAATCTTCTCTGATAGTATTTATAAATTTTGAAATTTTTTAAAATTGCTTAAATTAGCATTCAAAATTTTTACTATGCATGCTAATTATTAGAAAAATCTAATACAAAAGAGATACTCATACACAGAGCACAAACATACCTAAAACAAATATCACTGACGCAGAATACATGTGTATTATAATAAAGATTCTTTTCAGAGTGTATAAATAAAAAATTTCTTCAGATAAACATTGCAGTAAATTTATTTTAGAATTCCACAAAAGTTATTATTCTTACCTGGAAGTGTTTATAATTTATGATGTTTTTTAGAGGCGGAAATATGTATATTTAAAAGAAACCCATACAGAGATAACTAATAGTTTCAGTTTAGATTTACGGTACAGATGAAAACACATTATAAATTGCGGAATGAATGCAGTTTGTTTTCAAATATTGTTTGAGATTTATGTATTGTCAATAGCTCGGCCGATTTGAAAACTTCACATACATTTCAATTTACACTGTAAATAACATTTGTGAAATTTCTATTGGGACACGACAATTCACAATATTGTTATATTCAATACCTATGAATACTACGTAAAATTTGTTGAACAAAGAACTCTGCGAATAAGTAAATGAAAACATTGGATGAAATAGTAAAATAGCTGTTATAGCAAAATAGCACAATTCTTTATACTCGACAATTCTCAAAACTTAAAATTCCTAATATAATCAACTATTTTCAAATAATACATAGGAAGTTTTCAAAATAAAAAAGCTTAAACATGTCTGGACCATTCACTGTACTTACACACACACACACAACTGTAATTTCAAACATATTTCAACGACACAGAAGTTGAATTTATGATAGTTTGCGTAACACACAATAGTAAAATTTATTATTTTGAAGCCCTTTTAAAATACCTGTAAATTGTTTATTGTATATTTCATTTGCTTAAGTAAATAGCGTATTTCGGTGTTATGAAATTTGAAATGAAACAATTGTTAGATGCAATTCGAATAAAGAAAAATACAGCATAAAAAATCAATTTCACTCTATGTATACATTATAGATTCTGTTGAAGGCTATTAGAATTAGCCATTGTATTGAAGACCTTATCATTGTCTGGTCTCTTTAATATTTTAACATTTAATGTTAAAATTAAAATAAGGATTTATTAAAAGTGGAAGTTTTTTAAGAAATAATATTAAAGGGGCATCATCTTTCTCAGTTGAAAATTCGTAAAGAATTGCTTACTTTGATTTTTGATGTTTACATATTATAGGTTAGATTGAGGAATATTGATTAACTTTAATAAAATAATAATAATCTTGAACATTTTTGGCTTACATAAAAATTCAGCAATATCCATTTAAGATTTATAACTATTGTTTTGAATACAGCATGGTAATTTTTAACCTTGTTCGAAAAAGTTTTTCACAGTTTTTGATGTTGTTGTTTGTTTTCGGTATGAATTCGTCACTGTATTTTCTATTATTTTTCCATGATTCTCCCTTTTTAAACTATCTCTTTGAACCCTAATTGAAATCACTTGCATTTCAACTCAAAAAATCAAGAAAAAACACACATTCTTATAAGTAAAAAACTTGAGAAACGATTTAGTGAATCTGACTGCTATGTAAGTTTATCTACATTAATTAATTATAAAATATCTGTCGATTTTGATGCAGCGGTATGCGTAATCTATTTTAAGATTGTAATAGCTTGGAATTATTTTATTTTAATTTATTATTTCCGTAAAATTTATTTCTCCACGTTCACGTTCTTAACAGCATTATGAAAACAACTCTATGTTGCAGATGTTTTTTAAAAGACAGTTTTTATTGGTCAATTTTTTTTACTGGTATCTCATTTAGAAATAGAAAAATGGCTATTGACAACGGACCTCGTAATTTTCGGAGAGTCAAATATATTCTCAGTTGTGTTCTTTTTCTCTTTTGTATTTAATTAAACATATTTAAATAAAATAAATATTCATATTGTATTTAAGTTATTAAACCAATTTGTTCTCATTCCATTTGTTTATTTAGGTTTTTTTGTGGTGTTTCGTCAATTAACCAATGTTCTAATAACCACTCTAACAAACGATAAAAATTAAATATTTCTTCATGTTTCAAAAATGAATTAATAAATCTTGAGAAATAGGGATAATTAAATACTTTCGGGAATAAATAGCACCAATCAAAAAGAGAGAAAAAAGCTTAAGTTGCAATTTAAAACAGACGTGAGGCTTAAAGACAATATATAAATCAAAATTCAACATTCTTGAAATCAAATTTACTTGGACACTTACTACAATAATATTCCTTATTTAAAGCAAAAACTGAACTAATCCTATCTTTTCTTTATTCTCGCTCTCAATTGCTTCTGAGAAGAATTTTTCCTACAAAGTTCTAGAAAAGGCGATTCGCTTTAGTTCTTGGTATATTTATATAAACCAGCTTCTAAAAATGAATGTGAAAGAAGCCGAATAAATTTGCAGAATAAAATCAAATTATGTTAAGGGATACAGTAAAAATATAAGTGATATTCAAACTACGAATAAACTGAATTCTTAATCAGGAATTAAATTACGTTTGTTCCCATATATCCATGCATATAAATAAAATCAGAACTCAAACACGCAGAGAATCTGTTTTGCAGTTCAATGTCAAAATTCTATCATTCCATATATATTTAGTATTTCATTTATGCATTAAATTTGCATTGACACATATCAACAACTTTAAATATTTTGATGATACAATGACGAATTAAATTTTAACTCAGATTACATTTAAATAGTATTCGAGTTTATTTTTTAAGGAATCCGACTACGTTTAGAACGTAGTTATAATAAAGCGTTTAAATGAATATTTTTTTATATTTAGTGTTTTCTGAATTAGAATAAACATATAAAATTGTCTTAAGAATATTAATAAAATAAAAAATTATTTAATTGTAATTTTTTGATAAAAAGAAGAAAAGAATGATATATTTTCCAAACATTCTCTATTTATAGAAAATGCTTCTGTAATAATTATACTTCGCTTATATAGAGCAAGCCTGAACTAGAATTGTCGAAAAATTCACATTATTTTCACAGTTACTACCAATTAAAATAATTATCGGTGCATTTTTGCTAAAATTTCTGTATTCTAATGTATTAAAATATGAGCAAATCCATTTCTAAATAAAAAAATCCTAGTTCAAGCTCTGTGTAGAAGTCGTAACTGTAAACAAGTAAAGTATTATTATTACAAAAGCATTTTCCATAAAAGGAGAATGTCTTGAAAATATGTCATCCTTCCTTCATTTTTTGTCAAAAAAATTGCATTTCAATAATTTTTTCTTGTAATAATATTCTTAAAACAATGTTATATACGTATTATAATTCAAGTGATACTAAATATCAATATATATATATATTCATTTATACGCTTTTTCAAAACCCTGTTCTGAACGTAGTCGGATACCTTAAGAATCAGCGACAGTTACAATTCTTCTGTAAGAGCAATTCTAAAAGTTAACATTCTAGAAGAGTCACCTATTCTTAATAATTTATTAAAGGAACTCTCTTAGAACTTCACTTGCATTTCAATACCAATACCGACACTTTCAAATTCGAATCGCTTTCCCCATAACTAAATAAGCAAAATCGACCACAAAATATATCGAATTAAAATTCCTGCGTATCCAATGACATATTATCGACCCTAACGACCACATCACATCAAACGACTGCATCGTGAATTATAATCTACCGTTACATCAAAGCAATCATCCATCGCGCCCTGCAATCCAAACGTACCAATCCTCTTAAAACCCCCTCTGAATCATTTAAAACCTTCCATGACGGGATCCATCTGGATTTAGATGAGAGTGTCACAACAGGATAAGGTGATTTTATCCACCTCATTAATAGTTAAACGCTTTACCCGGGCGATTCCTATTCGCCGCAGAGGCTTTCAACGTGATAAGAAATAGCGATATGAGCAACGAGATTTGGCTTCAGACTTTGTGGCGAATAGAATCTTAGAATGCAAGATTTCGGAACACTTGGTTCCCTTCTTTGGCATCTGGAAAAGGTATATATTGTTATCGATCTCTAACGTTTCATCCACATTTCCCTTTCTAGAGTTGGAAGATATCTTTTGAGATAAATGAATTGATTTCTAGAGGAAGGAAGAGGTTATAGATTCCGTGAATATGGTAATTTTGGAATTGAAACTTTTGTTGTTTCGCATTTGGTTGAGTGGCAGTGGATTTGATATGTGTATTACTTGAGTTTGGACTTGGAGTGTTCTTCCTGGTAGAAATTTTTATCGAGTAATTAAATTAATGTAAAGAGGTAGAAATTTTATTGGATCACGTTTAGAAGTTTAAGCGATATGAAAATTATCATTTTTCCGAGATATTTTATCGAGTAAATGTTATTTGAAGTAAGATCTTAATATTCGGATGGCGTTGCCTTTTTTCTCGAGTTTTTGGTGTTGAACGTTCTGAAAGTTCTTCTAAGAAAAGTTTTAAAAAATTAATATATATAAATAAAGATGAACTATATTGAAATTTTTTTCTTGATATGGTCTAAAAATGTTAATTTCTGGACATCTGTCCTCATATTTATCCTATATCTAATTTTTACAAGAGAAAGACATTCGAATATAGAAATAACTCATACCTTGGAAATAAATAAACCTATCTTGAGGGTTATAGGCATCTGAGATTCAGAGTTGATGTGATATATCATACAAAAAAAATGTGTGATTTTTTTTTTAATCTCTATAGGTTTTATTTTTAAAATAATTACGCCATTTTTTAGTCTTGATTAATAACTCTTGATTCAAAAATCAGCTTGAAATTTCGTCAGTATTTTCCGAAATAAACAAAATAATTTCATCATAAAAATATTTTAAACTTATTCCTAAATTTCTGGCTCAGATTTCATATCACTAAATACTAATTAAAAGTGGGATTGAAACCATAAAAAGGCCACGGTAGCCGAGTGGTCAAGGTATCGGATCGTGGCTGGTCCTGTCACGAGTTCGAGCCCAGTACCACTAAAGACCCGCTGTGTAGGGAGCGATGCACGTTAAATCAATCGAGAGCTACAGACGTCCTCCCATTGGTGTGGTAGTTAGGAGAGGGGGGTGCCAGCTCAGGTGTCGTCCACGTCATTTGACCATGGTTCAAAAGTCCGTCCAAAAGCCCTCGTGTAGCTGAACTGTGCGACGTTAATATTCATTCACTCACTCACTCGAAACCATAAAAAATTAGGACTTACAGAATGCACCGAAAATGCTACTTACTATATAGATCTAGAAATTTACATTTAAAAGTATAAATTTACAAAATATTAGCTTCATCTGCATTAAATACAACAAATCTTTATCTGGAAAACAGACCATTTGTGTAACGTTCCTGTTTCATAGTTGTTTTGCATTGTGTTCTATGTCTTTTACGTTATTACTAATGCTTCAAAGATAGTTTCAATATTAATTATACATACATTAAGGTGGATAATTTTTTTTTCAGAATTTCAAAACCTACCTTTGAGGAAAAGATTTTCTCTTGTACTGAAATTAAATAAAAACTTAATTCAATTTCAACAAAAAGTTCATCCTCTCCCTATATATATATATATATATATATATATATATCTTGTTCAAATTTACATTCATTGATAAAATACTTTTTATTCATCCACTTAAGTTCAAATACATCTTTTTAAACTTGTACTGGATGACACTTGACGCTAATACAGTTTTTCAAATATTAATTAATTAATAAAATTTTATTTTTAATTTTAAATTTATTCTGCGTTATTCATGATGAATTTTGAACTAGCACCAACAGATGGCGCCAGTAAGTTTTTCTAACAAATTTTTTCTTGACTTCAAATGTATTTTTAAACTTGCGGTGGATGACACTTACGATGTTGATACAGTTTTTTCAAATATTAATTCATTAATTAAATTTAACTAACTAAAAAAATTTTCTTCGTTTACCTAAGTAGGAATTGATTAAATTTTTTTTATATTACTTGTTTTTATGCTTAAGTGCTACCACAAGGAGGATAAATTCAGGTATTTGAGTTTTTTATGGTACAAAGGCAGAGTTAAAGTGAAACAAGCTTTTCAGTACTTTTTAACATTTATTGCGATAAGCGGACACTTACTAAGGAACTACAAGAAAAATCACCAGGCATATTTAACAGCTATTTGAGTATTTATATATTCAATTTTTTTAAAAAAAACTAATCGCGTCGAAATTATAGAGCATGATAAAGTGTAAGAAGGAAAAAAGCTTGGATCGCGTCGGACTGATTTGACGTTGCAATATGCTTTGCACTATTCACTGCTTAGTATTCACTGAACAACAATCATTGTTTTTGGTTATTTATTTTGTAGAAAAATAGTTTTATTTTGGTTCCAAAATCATCTAACCAAAATAAGATCGTTTCCCCATTTTTTTCGTAAATTCTACCCCTTTTGGGCAGTATTTAACTTAGAAAGTATTATTTTTAATTATTTTTCTTTTAATCTGCATACCAGAATATCTTCTCCGTTTACGTAGATTCCTATTAATAATAATTTTTTTCCCTCCGTATAGTTGTGATCCACTATAATATACATGTCATTTAATAATGTTCCTGTGAAAACATTAGCAGATAATACATGTCATCAATTTTGTAAGAGTTTCACACACACTTTTTAAATTAAGCCATGAAAGCAATTTACTGCTTTTCTGATTAATTTACCTCCTTTTCTGATGGTAAAGTATCATTTGAATGAAATGTTTGAGACAACTCTGACAAACAGCTGCTTTTCTAAGAAAGCCTTGAGGAAGACTTATATTCTATTTGGGAGCTCTTTGTTAAAGACTTACAATGAAAATAATGATAGTTAATTAGTGCTGAAGAGTGTGTGAATGATTTATAGCATGGATAATCGAAAGGTGTTGAGGCTTTCAAGGAAATTACCTTATTATTCCGAAGAAGCATTTATTCTTAATGAAGGAGCTTCATCCTCAAAGACGATTATACTGAACTGGATGAAAATTACATGTTGCGGTTGATTGAGAGGTTTTCGCTTTCCAACAGCTTTTTCTCTTTACAAACTTCACGTTACTTTGACATCATTGGAAGAAAGCTGATAATGAGTTTAGCTCATGGATTTGATGGGAGATGATTTTAAGAATCGTTATGAGATGTGTATTATGTGATACGAATTAATTTTACTTATAGCTATTTGAATTTATAAGCCTCAAAAGAAGAAGTGCAATGAAGCGTAATGAAGTATTTGGGATGAAACTCTTTCAATAATTTTTGTTAGATTTATATTTAATGTAGTGTAAAGTGTCCTTTAGTATTTAGCTGAAGAATGAAATGAAATGGGTTAAAAAAGTAGAAAAGCTTAATAATTCAAATCTTTAAAAAAAGGGTGTAATAAAGATTAAAAACAATCTCACTCGTTTGTTGTTGTAAACATACAAACTTAATCAATTTATTTTAACAGATATTTGTTATTGTTACGAGAAAATAATTATTTAAAAGTTATTACATAATGAAATGTTTTCTAAGTTTTAAAAAACATTCGTCTACATCTCGATACAATAACTTATAATCTTAAAATATTTCGTTCGGAGTGGAACAATTTATGCTTTTTGATTTCATAAATAACTACTACAAAACTTGAATGAAAATGAATACCATAAAATCCGACGTATAAGGCACTCTTACACTTTCTAGCTGAATTTTTTAGTTTTTTTAAGTATATTCGCCGTATAACGCGCACCACCTTTTTTACTACGAAACCTGTAATGATCTTATGTTTTGAAGCTATTTATTCGAGGTATTGTTTTAATCTTTAGGGGGGGAAATAGTATACTTTTAGAACTGAACCCTTTTAATTTCATAAGGAATGTCATTTCTTTTAAAGAAACAGAATTTCGATATTTGTCTATTTTTTTTTCTGTGCACAATTTTTTTTATTTTTAAAGTTGTCATTTTCATACCCAGCGTATGACGCGCACCAGCGACGTTTATTCTTTGTGTTAAAAGTGCGCGTTATACGCAGGAATTTACGGTATATTCTTTCTTTGAATGCTAAATCGTGTTAATATAGACACTTAAAATTTGTCCTTTTTTAAAATTAAAATAGTCATTCAACAAACATCATTCAATATTTTTTTACTGTTGACAAACGTTTGTGAAACAAGTAAGAATTGAATACCTAAAGAATAAAAATAAAAGTTTATAGAATAATACGCAAAAGTTTTGGTTAATATGTTATCTCTATAATAAAGTAACTAGATTTGTACTATGCATTATACGTATTAAATGTAGTTCATGAAAATTAGACGATGTTTGGTTCTCTTATAGTTTATACATAAAACAGTTATATATATATATATTATTTACAGTTATAAGAAAATACTCTTCACGTAGATTGTGTGTGTGAGTGTACTGATTTCGTCAAAGGTATTCTGCATTTAATACTTAACAAGAATCCCTATTCTCAATTTTCTTCAAATCATATTCACAAATCTATTTTTAAATCCAAATTTTTTTCACTTAATATTTAATAGTTTCAATAGAAAATTTAAAAGCTTTAATAGTTTCAAAAAAACAAACAAACTTGTAAATTCTCGCTTTAGTCAAATAAAAAACGAAAATAATTATTCATAAAACATTACGTAATAAAAATTAAAAATACAACAATTTACAAAGCTGAAACTTCACTAATTTAATTGACTAAGTATTAAAAATTTTAAGACATTTTCTATTTAAATTACTCATATCTTGAATTTTTTTTCTAATATTTTAACTTTTCAGACTAATGCATTCAAAATTTTTGATCTTTCCAACAAATTATTTTTATATAATATGTATAATTTGTGCGAAAAAAATTGCAAATGATATAGGACATTAAATTTTATTTAAAAATAACCATTACTGTTAAAATAATTTAGCAAACAAATCTCAAAATTTTTGAAACATAATTTGTTAAAATTTTAAAGGAAACTTCATTAAAATTCATTATAAAATCTCTTTTAATTTCAAAAAACGTTTTTGATATACTTCGTTGCACTTATCATTTATGAAATATACATCAGTTCTACAAATTTTAATAGAACTGAATATCTTCAATTATTACATACATCTTGAGCTCCTTATCAAAAATGCTATAAATTATGAAATATTCAGAAAATGTTGTACATTGAGAATTATAAAGTAGACTTCAGATTAAATATACTTAAGTCTTAGAAAACGCTAGCTCAGTTGTGCATTATTAAGAAGGCGATCTTTCTTTGATGCAATTTCCCAACTCTTTTGATCTAAAACAGCTATAAACCTCTTCTTTGCTATCTTTTTTAGTAAACGTATAATACGAAATATATTTCAAAGAAAACTAACAAACCAGATAAAATTTTTAACTTTTTGACAATGCAATTTTCCACAAATTTAAATTTATGTGTAAAATAAGATGCTAAAACTTAATTTAGTTTCCTTTAGAGTGTGTGATTTTATTATTATGAAAACTATATATGTGAAAATAAAGTATTTTAAATCTATGTATTGTCTTGACTTCCCTTTTAACCAGGATAAAAAAAACCCTCCGCGGTAGACAAAATTATGAGCATTTTTTATATAAAAAGAAAACCATTTTGTTTTGGAAGTACTAAACCTGTATCCTCTTCCTCTTTATTATCCACAGCCTCTTTTTTCAGACAAAATTCAAGCAACTTACTATGTTTAATACTGTGACGTTCAAGATGAATAAAGGTAGCATGATATTTATTAATTTAAATATTTAGTTTATTTACGTTACAGAGCTATTAATTACAGTATATACGTTGAAGTTATTAAGCATATTGTTGAGATCATTAGAATTCAAATGATGTTGTTTGTGAGGGAGGAGGCTGCGGCCGTTCTCAGCGAAGTTTTCAAACCGTTTCTTTCTATGGCATCTCTAAGGTATTTGGGATGATGGGGTCGGCATCTTTATCCTCGAGTTATATCCGGTTCGGGGGGAGTAGGGGGTTCCTCGTGGTGTCAAAGGTTGCCGAGGGATGCCGAAGACAAGACCACGCAATATTAAAAGGGTGCAGGTGTTCATTGACCGTGGGGATCATATCCACAAAAAGAAGACGATTTACAGCTGTATGACGGGAATCGTTACAATACGTATATAATTTTTATGAGTTTCAGTACTTCCATTTTAACCAATAAAGTTGCAATTAGGGAAGGTTTACACCATCAAACTAGTCTGACTCCACTTTTCGGTTATAAGTTCAAGGTTGCACTTGGTTAATTTGGTTAATTGGTAAATTTTTAATCTAGTTTACAAGTCTTTCATAATTATGTTTACCATTCGGTTTTTGAAATTTGATTTTGAGATTCTATTAATTATTTCCATATTTTTATTTTCCTATATAAAAATTGTCCTCACCTCTCTCTCTTTGTATTTTATAAACTATTAATCCTTTTCAGACTTTGCTAAATTCTCACCGAATCAGTTTAAAATACATGTAGGTCAGGGTTAAATACTACCATAAAAACTTTTTTCCCTTAAAAGTATTTTCTATCAACAAAATCAACATTATTGTTATTCCTTGTGGATATGGGCCTGAAACAAAACCTTTTTTCTCACTTTAAGCGGTGTGTCGTCTTAAAGAGTTCATCGCATTATGTTCATTGTTTATAAGTTGACGAATGAATGATTAATTCTAAAGCGTTTTGAAAATTAAAATGTGATCCTTTTGAATTGTTTTCAACCATAAATATATGCTACATTCGGTACATGGATTTGAGCGATATTTTTGAATTTTATTTCCTTTTTGTTAGCTTTTTTTTTTTTTTTTTTGTTTAACAAAGGAAAATACAATATTGGTATTGCACATACATATGTCATAATTTTTTTTAATTATAATATTATTAGAACAGGTTTATATAAAAGTAATAGCCCTCAGATTTTAAAATTTGTTATGATGAACGCTGATTTTACAGATAGTACTTTAGGTTTTGTTTTTATAAATAATATTCCAAGTCTATGTAATTTATTTTTAGAGAAAACATCACATCTTGAATCATTCACTCTAGTATTTTACAAAAGTTGAAAACATTCCGAAGAATTATCTCCTGACAACAATCGTCAAACAGCCTATTGTGTGAAAAGATTTTAAAAATTTTAGTTTGTAAAATAGGCAGAGAAAAATAATAAATATAATGAATTATACAATAAAAATTCAGTTAACCTAATTACAAAATCCGGAATTGTAAAAGAGGCATACTGTATAATTTATATTAATCTTATGCTTTCTTTTTTTTTATTTTCTCCCCCTTGTACTTTTCTTTGTTTCAGTGCTTGATGGAAATTTATTGTCTGATAAAAGGCGAATTTATTCGGTGCAAGTGACGCCATTTGTTGGTTAGAAGAAGGCCAGGTGAGCGCCTGCAACCAACCTCTCTGCGGCCTAGACACGCTGGATGTATACTTGGAATTATAATTAAGGGAACAATTTCCTATAACAACTAGAGTACTCTCACGGTATTTCCCCCTGAATGCAAACCTGTAAGTCAGTCTGGTGATTCAAATTGCTGTGATGTCCTTTATGAACATAATTGAAGAGGGTGTTTCGCAACAGAATGTAGAGTGCCATAATCCCTCTGTAATAACCCAATATGTGCTGCTCTACAAAGTGTCAACGTGTTGTCTTGGCCTGCGAAATCACCAGATCTTTCTGCAATCAAGCACGAATGGGACATCGCTGGACGACAATTCCAGCGTCATTCACAACCAGCATTAATCGTCCCTGCATTCACCAAAAAAGTGCAACAAATTCCCTCCTACAAATTTAAATCCGGCATCTGTGTGACGAAACCCATGCTTGTTTGCATACTTGCATTCAAAATTCTGGAGGCTACACAGGTTATTGTATATAATGTACCATTCTATTATTTCCCATTTAAAATAGTTCTTCTCGCTTTTACATTGACTTGTGATCTTGAAAATTTATTCAATTAAACATGTTATCTAGACAACTGTATGACAGAAGTTTCATTATTTAACCATATTTTTTTTTAGCGTTGGGATATTTTTCCCATCAGAATATTTAAATGCTGAAAAATAAAAATGAAATATAATATTTCATTTCTTACAAGAAATTGAACTTGGAAAGAAAGTAGTTTTATCTCAATAATTTATAATAAAAAAATACATGGAACTTTTCATTTCCTAGATGAAACTATATCATGTATTCAAATCCAAAATTATAATTCATTTAACATAGAAATATTAAGTACTTAATGTTTGCTAATCTCAATAATTTTACGTACATTTTCTATCTAATTTATCGCCGAACAAACCATCATTACTTGAAAATGAAAACAATTATACCATGTGCTTAGTTTTTCCAAAATATGACAGCCTCAATTAAGCTCATGCTTTTGTTTGATAGAAAGCCTAGAAAAAAAATAGGACAAGCTTATTTGCTACAATAGCAACGCAATTATCAAATACCCGATATCCACACCATTATGTTTTGTTTATGTCTTTGGAGGAATATATAACGCGACAAAAAGAATCAATGTTTTCCTTTATTAGAACACAACACCCAAACAAAATTATTACTAAAAAATGGTTTCTATGGAAACTGCAACCTCTGACTTTGATTGCAAAGAAGGAAACAATGCTTAGTAAACAAAATTATATATACATTGCCAAAAAATGAGTTTGTGAAAAACGGATGACTTTCCAAAAAAGAATACGAGGCATTACTTCGATGCCTACTGAAGTATCAAAATATTTTCATATCCTGAGGGATAAAAGAAATAGCACTTTTCTCATCTTCTTTTGGTGGTTGAAAAACACACTTTAAAAGCAGGAACAATAGAGTTTTATTTCTTCTTACTCATGCATTATTTAGCATTATTAACCTTCCAGTACCGCAGGCACATTTATTCATACGTTCAGTGCCTTTTGTATTGGAATCCAAAACATACGCCTTGGTATTTTTTTGAACTACATCTGCAACCTGTTGGATCAATCAATTTTTTGTAAACATTTTTCGTATGAAATATAA
>BMAV01022035.1:647695-705182 GCA_019973955.1 Trichonephila inaurata madagascariensis
TAAATTTGGAATATTTAATGCTGAAAAAGGTGTGAAGTCAATTGTAATTTTCACTAAAAAGTGCTCAATATTCTTTCTGAAACTTGCTTCAGTTTTAGACATAAAAATACACGTTTTGAATCGAAGAGTTAGTGAGAAATTATTTAATCTCGTGACCTCTGAATCAATTCTCAGCTGTTTTGGTAGTCACCAAATCTGGAATTAGTCGCTAATTCTGGAAATCGTTAATCCTGATGATCCTGATCAGGACAATGGAACAAAATTATTAGATTATTGTGTTGTCATTGGTCCTGGACAAGTGTGCAAACTTTCGAATTAGTCTGATCTTTTAAAGTAGGTAAAAGTAGAGTTCAAAGATTCCGTTACATACAGGTAAAGCTTATAAAAACGTGTTAAAATAGCAGATAGATTTATTTAATTGCATAATGTAACTTCTCTGAAACCAGATCGAAAGAGCAATCTCTGGTAGTGAGAAATTATTAAAGAAACTGAGTTGATGAGAGTTTAAGCAAGCAGTAGAAAATTTTCTATTTTCAATTTACTGGATGGTATTTTAATCGCTGACTTTCTTTTCACAGTAAAAGCTGAAAAACTCATTATGAGTTGTTGATTCTAAACTTGTCTGGTGAATCTTATATCAATAGCATGATGGACAATAAACTTTACTCAGCTGATTCATTAATTGTTTATTAACGTCACATTTGAAAATAACACAATGCTATTAGTGACGGACTTAATAATTCTGGGATTTGGTCAAATGACTTGGACAAAACCTGAACTTGTTACTCACTCTCCAAACTTCCAAATCACACTACGGTGATCAGTCCTTCTGCGAAGCAAGTTAAAATTCACTCGAAGAACACTAGCATTTTTACTGCTCGTGAGGTAAATCGGGAGGGTCAGTGTAGAAGATGATGAACCTGCTGGGTGCCAAAGGTCAGCGATTACAGACCAAAAAATTGCCAAAATGCGTGATATGAGTGAGTTCCTACTCAGATTAGTGGTCACAACACAACTGCAGCATTAAAATGACTTCTTGAAAAAATTAGGGAAAAAAACCAGAATTGGGGTGTGATGGACGGCTGTTGCCCCAAGACAATGCATCCGCTCCAACGGTCCTATCTGTCAAGCAGTTTCTGACCAACAAAAATATTACTGTGATGGAGAATCCTCCTTATTCACATAATTTGACCCCATGCGCCTTTTTTTATTTCCTACAGTTGAATCTTGCTTAAAGGGAATCTATTTTATCTCAGTTGAAGAGGTTCTGACAAAAACGGAAAATTTCCTGAAGGGCCTTCCAAAACCCTCGTTCAAGAACTGTTACCAGCACCGAATGCAGAAATGTGTGAATGCGGAAAAGAACTACTTTGAAGGTGATACTGTCGCAGAGAACTGATTCTGTAAGTACAATGATTTATTGGACCAGTCTAGTTTTTTTTTTTTTTGTGTCACACTTCGTACATTTTTCCTCACACACGTGAGCAAAATTAGCAGGATCCTAATTTGAGTGGCATGGATGTGAACTGTGGGGAAGCGGGCAGTTCAGATGTAAACCTGATCACATACCGTGGTTCAGAATTACGAAGCACAATGATTGTAAGTAAGCAGATTTTGCACGGGACATACTTAAAAATAAAAGTCGGTAAACTTTTAATAAAATAAAAACAAAAATTCCTATGTCCACGGTTTTCGAATGGCCCTATCATCCAGCCTTAGCCAATGATGTTCGAGACGCGTGTCAGAGTCTTGATTAAACAAAGGCCCCCTCATATAAGTGGTTAGTACATAGTGGCGTAACTGATAATATTACATAGGGCCCCATGCAAAGTCAGATTTTGGCCCCAAGGATCTTACAACGGATAGTAAAACCATATGTTTTTGGCCCCCTAGACTCCTGCCCACCTCCGCGAAGCGGGGGTTGTGAGGAAATACGTTACGCCACTGCTGGTACACGTTAAGTTCGTCGGGTCTCGAAGTCCTCAAATTGGCCTATTTTAGATGGGGAAAATGAGGTAATTATTCTTATGTCGATCTCTCGTCACTGCCTGTAAATTAAAAGTTTGAGCGTAATTTCTAACAACGTTTAGTGAACATTTATGCCGGGTAGAAATGTAAAGTCAGGAGCATTTACTTCAATAACATTTCCTTGACTCGAATTTGAAATAATTAAGTTTTTTAACCTATTTCCTTCATGCTTAATAACATAATTAAGTAACACGGAATAATAAACATAAAAACGAAATCCAAAAACTAATAACAAAAATCCATGGAACATAGTTAAAGCCTTTTTATTGGAAACTTTAAGGTAGTAAAAAGTACAAAAAATAATTATAAATACTTTATTTTTATAATATAATTCTGTTAAAAAAATAAAACCAACTACTTCATAACATATCTTTTAATTGCATTTCAGTACATTCTGGGATATCGATTTTTTCCAACTTACTGTGAAAGCAATTGTACATTTATTTCATATAAAGAGCTTTATCGAAAATAGTATTTTAATATTATGCAGAAAGAAAATGTAGTTATCCTCTATTTTAATGTTTGACAATGGAATAAAAGAAAAAATATGTTTCCATTATAAACGAAAATTGATGTGTAACCGCTTCAACAAGTGTAACAAAATATCTATAAACCGCATTAGATACAGCAAATTATCAAAATTGTAAAATATAAATGCATATCTTTTTCTTCCAAAAGCATTTTTCCACAAATATGTGGTATATTCTATATTTTATTTTAAATACAACATAAAATTTTACCAATAAAGAGCTTACTTAAAAGTCATATTGATTTTAATTTCCCGCTTTTATAAGTTAATTGGGTTTTTTTTGTTGTTGTTGTAGAGAGAAATGAGTTACGCTTAGGATAATATATTATGCGCAGAATGTTTATTCTAAGAAAAGCAAGAATAAATAACGTTTTAGAATATTAAAGCTTATTGAGATACATTGTAATATTAAATAATAGAGTTCCTGTCTGTTTAATATGTAAATAAAGATATAAATTCAAGAGGGGAATGAGACAGCAAATAAATAAAATGCCTAAGAAATTCAGAATTTTGCAAATACTCAACACGTATAAATTTTTTAAATTCTCGATTAATTAAATTAGAAGTGTATGAATTATTTTATACAGAATCCTTAAAAGGAAATCTTTATTTTAAACTTAATGCATCGTTATAACCTATATATATATATATATTGGGCAACGGAACCTATATATTGGATATTAGTTAAAATTCATTAGAAATAAATACCGTGAGTGCTTGCTTTTAATTATAGGTAATGAACAATTATTATGATTATCAAAATAGTAAAAATAACTTGTTTTTACGCATCTAACTATTAGAATATCACAATTCGTAGACCCTATTCACTAATAAGAACGAGCCAGTTCTATTACTACTCTAAATGATTTCTCAAATTCTCAAATGATTACGTTCGGAACCGCATGATTTTAAATATGGTTATAAATGAATAATTTTTTCATATTTAGTGTCAGTTAAATTAGAATAAACGTATAAAATTGCATTTTAAAAGTTTTTTCTCTTAAAAAATACTTAAAATAATTTATACGTATTTTTCTAATTCAACTGACATTAAATATCAAAACAACAAGTTATTCATTTATATGCTTTTGCAAAATCATGGTTCTGAAAGTAGTCGGTGACTATAGTATATAATACTTTTTCAACTTGAAAAAACAGAAAAAATATCATTCATGAATTTTAAATGAAGATAGAGTAAATATTATCCTAAAGCAGCGTACTTTACGATCGCTTAATGTATCCGACTACTTTCGAAATCATGATTTTAAAAAAGCGCATAGATGGATAATTTTCATGATATTTAGTGTCACTTAGATTAGAATATATGTATAAAATTGCTTTAAGGACATTTTGACAAAAAAAATTTATTTAAATACAATATTTTGGCAAAAAATTAACTTAGAATAACATTTTTTCAAAATGTTCTCCTTTTGTGAAAATTGCTTCTATTATAATAATATTTTGCCTGCATATAGCTCAAATATCTGTATAGAGGCTCAACTATGAGTTTTGAAAAATTCAAATTATTTTCAGAGTTACAACTCATTGAAATAATTATCGGCGTTTTTTCTTAAAATTTCTCCCCTCTGTTGTCGTAAAACATGGATAAACCCATTTCTAAGTCATATAATTCAAAAATTCTAGTTGAGCCTCTGTACAGAGGTCTGACCTATATACAGGCAAAATATTATTATAATAGAAGCATTTTTCACAAAAGGAGAATATTTTGAAAATGGGTCATTCTATGCTAATTTTTTGTCAAAATATTGTACTTAAATAATTTTTTACTGTAATACTATTCTTAAAACAATTTTATATACATTTTCTAATCTAAGTGACACTAAATATCATAAATATTATCCATCCTAAAAGATAAGAACATCTCAATAGATTTGCATTTGTTCACCGACACACGGGCGTTCTTGGAAATGAGTGGGCCGATTGGCTTGCAAAAGCTGCAACGAAGTGCAAAATTGACATTGCCGTTAATATTTCTAAATCATTTTACAACAAGATTATGAAAGATAGATTGGTAAAGTCTTGGAACCAAGAATGTTTCATTTCAAATAAAGGCATGAGCAAGAGCAAGACATTAAGGTATCCGACTACGTTCGGAACTGTGATTTTAAAAAAGAGCATAAATGGATAATTTTCATGATATTTAGTGTCACTTAGATAAGAATACATGTATAAAATTGTTTAACGGACATTATGACAAAAAATATTAGTTAAATACAATATTTTGGCAAAAAATTAACTTAGAATAACATTTTTCCAAAACGTTCTCCTTTTATAAAAAATGCTTAAATAATATTTTGTATATATAAAGTAAAGAGACTTTTCCAAAGAGTCTGAACTAGGATTTTTGAAAAATTCACATTTTCAGAGTTACAACCAATTAAAATAATTATTGGCATTTTTTCTTAAAATTTCTCCCCTCTGTTATAGTAAAACATAGATAAACCCACTTCTAAGTTATATATTTCAAAAACTCTAGTTCAACCTATGTACAGAGGTCTGAGCTATATATAGGCAAAATACACTCAAGGACAAAAAAATTAGCGCATCACGAAGTAGTCGTCAAAATGAAACGAAATTTTACATGCGTAATGAATACTTTGATAAAAGTAAATGATCCGAAAATCAAAGAAGAAGGATTATTTATTTCAGAGAAAAAGGCAAAAGAATGGAGGATTTAATACCCTATTGAACCCCCTCTATATATATAGCGCGAATGCACGATGCGATACGATCAGGCATTGAGGCATACAAGTTCTGTATGACCTTGTCTGTGTGTCTATTTCGTTCCATATTTGCTGTAGCCTTGCCTTTAGTTCGTTCAAACTCGTGGGATGTCCAACTCGCCGTCCCAAATGATCCCAGATAGGCTCGATTGGAGACAAGTCTAGGGATCGGGCAGGCCAAGGAAGGGTAGTAACAGTGCGGAGACAGTCTTGTGAGACCTTTGCCATGTGAGGCCGAGTATTGTTTGTTGAAAAATGGCTCCAGGGAACTGTTGCATGAGTGGCTGCAGAATGTCATGGACATACCACTGGGCTGTCATGGTGCCACGGATCAATACTAGGAGTGACCGTGTAATGTAGGCAATGGCACCCCATACCATCACACCAGCTGTGGGAGTGGGGTGTCGCTGTAAAGCAAAGACAGGATTGAGGCGTTCACCATGGGGTCTCCACACTCGAACACGATTGTCATCACTGATGATATTGTATCTGGATTCGTCGCTAAAGACGACCTGGTTCCATTTCGCTGCAGTCCAGTTTCCTCGTGCGCGGCACCACTCCAGACGGAGGCGTAGATGGGTGGGCGTCAAGGGCACCACACGTAATGGGCGCCGCGATCCCAAATGCTTCTAGTGAAAGTGCTACCTGTGCCTGGATGGCGGCCGATGAAGCAGTTGGCTGTACGCTTGCATTTCTTACGATGTAACGGTCTTCTCGACGACTGGTCTGCCGAGGGCGTCATGAGCCTGGTCTTCGTGTAAATGACATCTCTCGGATCCACTGGTTCCAACACCTCCTCACAACACAATCAGAGTGGCCTAATTGACGAGCTACTCGCCTAGCTGACCACCCTGCTTCCATCTTGCCGATGATTCTCCCCCTCTCAAACTGCGACAGCTGCTCATATTGCCTTCGAAAGCGGCGTAATGGCATGTCTATCTCAGCTGTTCCATTGTAAACGATTCAGCACACTCAGACAAGCTATGGTTACATGTTTTATACTCCACGGAGAACGACGTAAAACGCCCTTTAACGGCTATACGTAATCCCCAATCACGCTGCATTTCTAATCATTTGCATATATCCCCGACATGTACCTTCATGCCAAGTTTCGTTACAATCCCGCAATTATTTCTTGGTGCGCTAATTTTTTTGTCCCCATGTGATTGTATTATTCTAATAGAAGAATTTTTCATAAAAGGAGAACTTTTTGAAAATGGGTCATTCTATGTTCATTTTTTTTCAAAATATTGTACTTAAATAATTTTTTATTGTAATAATATTCGTAAAATAATTTTATATACGTTTTCTAATCTAAGTGACACTAAATATCATAAATATTATCCATTTATACGCTTTTGCAAAATCACGGTTCCGAACGAGTATAGAGGCGGATGTTTGCTAAATCGCTCTCCTCTCAAAGTTCTCATGTGGTGGGGGAAATTAATAAAAAGGTGATAGCTTAATTATCGTCAGCATCACTTGATCGTGGTTTACTTTTACGGGATCCGTTGCCAATAGCCTCGTGTTATTCCGTAGTGTGACCTTAATAAACTCTCTTAATTGTTATATTTACGTTTAAGAAAACTTAGAAAATAAGCGCCAACTCACTGAAACAATAATTCATAGAAGAAAATAAAAATATGCTACAGAATGTGTGTGTAAACACATTAAAAAAAAATCTATATATATTAATTTTTAACTAAGCGTACAAATTTTTTACTAAGTAATAAGGTAAATAATTTTTTATCTTCAAAATTAAAACGTGTTTATTTTTAGAATTCATGTTTATTATGGGCATTAATTCCTTAAGCAGCTTGTTTCACGTAGCTCGTAATATTTATAATTTATTCCATGTTTCAGTATTCTTTTGTTTCAGTGTCTCAACCACTATTATAATATTCTTTAAAATAAATAAATAATTCAAACGTTATTTAAGAGGACAGGACTTTAAATATGAATATATATTTTTTTAACATCCTATTTTGAAAGATATAAGAGCTAAAAAAAGCTATACTGCATTAAAGTTTAAAATTTCCATTTGAATTAATGAAATATTCGGCTTAAAAGGATAATTTAACAGCAGCAGAAAAATTATGCTCCTTCACTTAGAATCCAACATATCAAATATTTTTTATGCTTGAATTTTGCTCTTAAAAAATTTCCATCTCCGATTCATAATTATAAATTCCTTAAATCTTGTGTCTCCTGCATTCCTATATTTATTTAATTAAAAGAAACAACACGGCGCTAAAAGCTTTTGGTTTTCTTAATTAGTATTTCAAATGAATATTTTGAAGCAGATAAAATGTTTACTGAAGTATTTTATTAACACTCTGTATCCATATGTGTATGCAAGTTTAAGTAATTTTAGGATGCTTTTAAATGTGTAATTGTGTGTGCTAACATTAACGAGAAAAAAAAATTCGAGGTGTAATAGAAAAAGTGAAAAAAAATCCTTTTTTTAGTAAGTGTCCTGAAAAATAGCAATTATCATTATTTTAACTGCCAATTAACATTTCATGACTTTAAAGGAGCCTTTAAAGAAATTTGCGTATATTAATGTTCCGAGGTGCAAATGAATTTTAAGTTTATTTTTTCCTTGAAGTATTTTCCTTGAAGAATGTTTCTTATTTACTAGCAAAAACTTTCAAAATACAAATGAATGTCTTAAAATATCAATAATGAACATAAAGAAGACTAAATTAAATTATATATTTTATGTATGAAATAAATGTTACAATTATAACAAAGTATTAAGTGGAAATTATCAAATAAATGTACCGTAAAATCCGGCGTATAACGCGCACCGGTGTATAACGTGCACCTATACTTTCAAGCTGCATTTTTTAATTTTTAGGTATATTCACCGTATAACGCGCACCCCCTTTTTTACGAAGAAATCTGAAATGTTAACATACTATGCTCTTATGTTTTGAAACCATTTATTCGAGGTATTATCCCAGACTTTTGAAAAACCAGTATACTTCTAGAACTACAACTTTTTTAGTTCGTAAGGCATATCATTTCTTTTAAATAAACAGTATTTTTTTGTAAACAGTATAAAAAAACTGTCTTTTTTTTAAGGCTATCGTTTTTATACCCGGCGTATAACGCGCATCCTTAAATTTCGATCCTTTTGTGTTAAAAGTGCGCGTTATACGCCGGATTTTACGGTAAATAAAAGTATAAAACATTAAAATTTTAATTTTTTATCATTTTTTGATGCGTCGGCTCTGTGGCTAGGAGGTAGCGAGCCCACCTAAGGTTGCGGGTTTAATTCCGGATTGAGTCGATAGATTTTTTGGATGCGAAAATCATACGCACGCATGTCATATGATTATGTGGCACGTAAAAGATCCCTTGATCAATTGAGCTCTAATACTCTCGGCAGAATTAAATCATGGCAATACATAGCATCTGATGAGATCTTAAATTTAATAAATTCACACAAGAGTCAAAAATTTGGTAGCGAGAGCCCCCACTAGATGGTGCCACCAATTAAATAGCTCTCACACTTGGGAACTTGCCGTATCTGCAAAGGCTTGGCTGCCAAAATGAAGCCGATTTAATAAAAAAAAATAATGCCGAAAGGCTTCGAACATTATTGTTAAGGTATCCGACTACATTTGGAACCGTGATTTTAAAAAAGTGCATAAATGGATAGTTTTCATGATATTTAGTGTCACTTAGATTAGAATACATGTATAAAATAGTTTTAAGGACGATTTGACAAAAAAAATATTTAAATACAATATTTTGGCAAAAAATTAACTTAGAATAACCTTTTTCCAAAGGGTTCTCTTTTTATAAAAAATGCTTCTAAAATAATATTTTACTTATGTAAAGTAAAGATTTCTCCAGAGAGTCTGAACTATTTCTTTTGAAACATTCACATTATTTTCAGCGTTACAACCAAATGAAATAATAATCAGCATTTTTTTTCTTAAAATTTCTCTCCTCTGATGTCGTAAGACATGGATAAACCCACTTCTAAATAATATATTTCAAAACTTCTAGTTGAGCCTCTGTACAGAGGTCTGAGCTATACACAGGCAAAATATTATTACAATAGAAGCATTTTTCACAAAAGGAGAATATTTTGAAAATTGGTCTTTTTATGTTCATTTTTTATCAAAATATTGTACTTAAATAATTTTTTATTGTAATACTATTCTTAAAACAATTTTATATACATTTTCTAACGTAAGAGACACTAAATATCATAAATATTATCCATTTATACGCTTTTGCAAAATCACGGTTCCGAACGTAGTCGGATACCTTAAGGGTCATTTATATTTCATAACCCATTAAATTACAGTTCTGCTTTAGACATTTTTACTATTCTTCAGGCTAGTTATTAAATTTTCAAGACAAAAAAGTTACGAAATTTGATAACTTAAGTTGAACATTTCCATTTAATATTAAAGATAATTACTTTATGCGAACTTTAAGTGCAGGGTAAATATGTTAGCTCCCTAAGAAACAAAAAAACTAAAGGGAAAAAAAAGTTTTTTTAAAAAGACAGGACCCTTTTTACTTATTGAAAAGAATATATTTATAAATGCAACCCATTTCTTTCTCCTTTCCTTTGAACCTTATGATAAACCAATGATACTGGAAGTGCGAACAAAATCAAATTAAAGCGGGAGAAACCTAACGAGACAGGAATAAAAAATATTTTTCCTTTTCATAGAAGAACACGTTCTCAATTATTTGATTAAAACGAAACAGACTGTTCTCTCACGTTCCAAAGTAAAGGACCCTTAACTTCAAAGCTCTCTCCTGCCAAACATATTCGAAGCATTGTAAACGTGTATTTGCGAAGGGGAATTAAACTCAGCCAATTATTTTTCATCCATCAATAAAGCGTGTGTTCATACTTTGGTAGACAGGAGGTTTGTTAAGTTCTATATTTAATATCGGTGTAAGAGTAGAATAGTTATCAAACAATTAATATAAAAAAAATTATGTCTGTTCCTACTTAGGTCAACAAAGAAAATTTTTATTTTTTAGTTACTTTTTATTAAATACAGTCGAATCTCCATATAACGAACCTCTATATTGCGAATTTTTCTATACAGCGAACTTTTTCCTGGAACCAAGATTATTTCACGCTTTTCTTCGTAAAATAACCTCCCAATGGCGAAGTGTATTTTCTATATAACGAACTTTTTTTCTAGTGATTCAATTTTTTTCTCCCTATTTTTTATACATTTTATGGTGGTCATAAATCTTGAACTGGTTTTATTAGATCCAAACTCGCCGAAAGCATTAGAGTTCTGGACGTTTTATCCAAGAAGTGCAACCTTTAACCCCCATTGTATAGTTCACTGGTAACATCTTCGATATCCCCTTTCACCTTCAGTAGAGTCTCATGTCCTTGAACTAGACTCCTTTCATTTGCAGTATTGATCGGTCGTATGGGTAACTTCGTTTCTTGTTGCTCGAAAATGTCAAAACATAAGTGCTTGAGCACTTAAGGAAGTGATGCATTCTTCAGGAAGTGGGTAAAGACGTCAAGAAACTTCTCTTGTAGTTTTCCTTTCTCTTTTTAATAGGCAAAATATATAAAATAAACATATATTAATTTACAAAAAAGTGTGAATAATTTATTTTTTTAATATGTAGTGTTTATTAATTTACCATATAAAAATTTGTTTTATATGGTTTATTAAGAAAATTGAAAGATGAACCTCTATATAAACCGTGCATAAGCCGCGAGTTGAAAAAATTCGAAAAGTGCCACCGAGTGATCCTCTCACTGGGTAGAGTCCAACTGAAGATGTCAAGGCAGCCCACCCCCAAAATCACACCACAGCGTTATCTACATTCATCAAAGCACATCCTCCCCGTCTGAGAGACGGATATTCCAGTCAGATGGTTAAACTAGTAATTAAATACCAAATGTAATTTATATTATGACTTGAAAAGTAATTAATAATATTAACTCACATTGGTACAAATCCAGTACATTTTTCATTAACAAAATTCTTGCAATATTTTTACATAGAAGGTATTGTGACCGCAATAACCTAAAGGTCATGCTCACGAACTCGGAACTGGAGTGTTTTGTGTTCGAGACCTAGTGCCACTGAAGACTCTTACTGCTGTAGAGTTACTGATGCTCTTTAAATCTGGCATGGCTCAAAGGCGTGAAGTGGAGAATGTGTGTCAACCCAGATTTCATTCGTGGTTCAAAATTACAAGGTGTGTGACGGTGTTTCACCACACACGTTTTTCCTATTAATCCTCTTGGGGAATCTTTGGGGCCAGCAATAAGTTACAATAATTCACTGCCAATCCTCTCAAGAAGAAACCATGATATTCAGATTAGTTAGTAGATATATAGTGAAGGTTTTGTAATCGCGAAGGAAGAAGGAGAAAAGAAGCTGAGATGCTGAAAGCTGTGAGCTGAAGGTAAGACATTAAACTTAAAAGTGTATTTATAGAACGGGCTTTAGCGAGTTAAAGAAATTAAGGAAGATAAAGATTCATAGGATAACTTTGCTTAAAGATAAGTGGTTACATTTCCAGGTGCCTATTTACTTAGAATTTAGGAATACGTTTTATCACTCCTGATTGCCTTTCTATAGTAAGAGTTGTGCTGTTCAATATATTTAGACAATAATAAATTGGATTTATTATGGCTAATTTAGGTGATCAATCATTCCCTCCCACAAATCTAGGTCGCGTAGATAAAGAGATGGTATCCCCAGGCCGGGGGTATCACAGGTGTATTTTCATTACTTTGCATTATGTACATTTATTATATACTTCTGTAACAACATGTAAACTAGGATTTTGTTCAGTAAAGGCTAGATGCAGGTGGTGGTGGTGGTGTGTGTGGTGGTGGTGGGGGGGGGTCCCAGGGATTACTTTGTAGTTCCGGACCCTTTTCGGATGAACACGGTCCCTCTTTGGGCATTCCGCCAATAGTGCTTGTTTTGCTTTATGGGGGTATGTTGATAAATACTCACTTGCTAATATGGAATGAATTATTTGTATACTAGTTATTGTAATTTAACCGAGTAATTATAAAAAACAGTTTCTTCGTAAGATAAACCTTACATACTTACACCAGTGTTCAATGGGAAGTGAGTGATATATTCTAGAAATAAATATAAAAAAATTGCATTTATTGACTAACATGTGAAAAATGTAGCATAAAAATGCAGATTTTTTTGATAAAGTATATTTAAACTCCTTATTTTTCAATGATTTATAGCCCATTATTCGTTTAGATAAAGTTTTTTTGGTTAATTAATCTGCAAAATGTTTACTTTGAAAAATTTTTAGTTAGAATTTAATCACAATGGAAAAAATGTTCTTTAGAGAACATATAACACAATAATGTACTAAGTTTCATGTAGATATAATTAACTTAAATCCAAAAATTGTTCAGTATGATTATAACAAAATTTATTTTAAAACATTGCATATACATGAATATATCTTAGTTCGTACTTATGTACTTCGTTACGTATACATATACAGTGAAATACTTTTAAAGCGAAAACGCTTAAGATACTAAATACCAGTTAACACGAAATAATACAACGGTTCCGACAAACTACTACGTTTGTTTATGCATTTTGTGTCTCTTAACACAAAACGAAAATCGCTTAACACGAAAATATTTCCTGTTTGATAATGAACAAAATACGGAAAACACCAACTGGATTGGACTATCATATTGTATTATCGGAAAAATGCATTGCAATAGATGATCATAATGTTTGTGCAGCTCCAATTATGGCAGATAAAGACATTTCGGAGTTTGTTCAAAACTGAAAAAATGTCAGTGATGCAGATTCCAACTATAAAAATGAAATAAATAATGCAATGCCTATTCCCACGTCATCCGAAATAAAGATCATCATGAAAAGTATGCGCAGTTATTTAGACGCACATTACAATGGCGAGTCGAATAACAAAATGGACGATATCGAACAATTTGTTGCCAATGTGATGCTAAAAAAGACAATGCAAAGAAAAATATCACATTTTTTTCCAAGAACTCAATATATGTTTTGTTTTCAAAAATCTTGGAAATTTTGTATTAAAGTTCACTAAGTTCTTGTGAATGCTTTTGTTTCATTGATTTTTATTAAAAACGTGCATATATACATATCGATGCAAATAAAACTTAAAATATAAACTCCAATAAACTTAATTTAGTTGATTATATGCTTTTTATTTATTTATTTTGTAATATCCTTTAACACGAAATGATATTTCAGTCCTATCAGTTTCGTGTTAAATGATTTTCACTGTACATTTTTGAACCTGTTTTTGTGCGGTTGATAAAAACCGCATAAAAAATGTTGGAAAATTTCATGAATTATTACATATAATAAGCCAATTCGTCGAAATACTACAGAAAGTTTTTTTTATGCGGTCGCACAAAAATAAAATCGCATAAAAAAAGATCGCACAAAAGTAGGTTCGACTGTACTCACTTGGTCATATGGAATGAATTATCTGTATACTATTTATTGTAATTCAACCGAGTAAATATTTTTAAAAAAAACCATTTTTTTCGTAAGACAAATCTTACATACTTACATCAGTGATTAATGGGACGGTTATAAAAACAGAGTGATATATTTCGAAAATAAATATAAAAATTACGCATTTAATGACTAACATGTGAAAAAATAATGAGCAATAAAAAAGCAGATTAATGTGATAAAGTAACTTTAAGTTCCTTATTTTTCATTTTTGCCTATTTGTTGAGATAAAACTTTTCTGATTAATTAATCTGCAAAATGTTCGCTATGAAATTTTTCTTATTTCGAATTTAACCATAGTGAAAAAAAATGCTCTATAGAAATAATTTAACATAATATTATGCCAAATAAGTCCAAAAATTGTCCAGTATGATTATAGCAAAATTTATTTTAAAACTTTACGTATACATTGAAAATCGCTTAACACGAAATTGAGGAGACTGAAATATTTTTTCGTGTCCAGGGATACCGGGGGGGGGGAATATTTTAACCAAATTAGGTTTATTAGAGTATATTTTATTTTAATAGATATATATATGCATGTATTTAAAACATATCAATGAAGCAAAAACATTCACAAGACCTTAATGAAATTTAATATAAAACTTTCAAGTTTTTTGAAAAACAAAACATTTATTGAGTTTTGGGAAAATAATCCGATATTATACTTTGCATTGTCTTTTTTAACATCAAATTGTCAAAAAATTATTCACTTTTGTTCATTATGTTATTCATTTCACCATTGGAATGTGCGTCTAAATAACTGAACATACTTTTCATGGTGTTCCTCATTTCAGATGACGTGGAAAGAAGAGCTGCATTATTCATTTCATTTTCGTCTGCATCTAATCTGCATCAATGATATTTTTCGAGCTTTGAGTGAACTCCCGAATGTCTTTGTCTGCTATAATTGGATACATTATCATTAACCCATTGTTATCATCAACTGCAACAAATTCTTCGGATTATACAGTAGAACAGTCCAATAATACAGAAACTGTCTCAAACAGATTTCCCAGAAGGGAAATCTTTTCGTGTTAAGAGGTTTTCGTTTCGTGTTAAAGAGAAAAAAATGCAGGAAAATGTGTAGTATTTTTTCGGAACCGTTGTATTATTTCGTGTTAACCTATATTTCATCTTTAGCGCATTTCAATGTATATTTCTTAGTATGCATTATTGTTATGTATACATAAATATTACTTCTTTTGTAAAAATTTATATTTAACAAAAGATAATAAATTACTTCCCAATCGTTTTATAAGTAAGGGTTACCCTATATAATTATTATACATTGATTAATCATAAATACATCTGCATCCGAATCAAACTATCAAAATGCGGACAATCGATTTTTAATTCCTTTTTTTTTTTTTTTTTTTTTTTTGGCTGGTTTATTAAAGTAGAATTGACATTACTTGGATTGGACTATTTAAGTTTTTTATTTTGATGAACGTTTTAAAGGTGATGTTTAAAATTACAGTTTTCACATTAATTATACTTTTTTGTTCAGGAGAACATTTTGTAATTGAAATTAAATGCCTTAAAATTTAAAAAAAAAAAAAATAAAAATTGTACAATCTTGTTAAAAAAAATTAATCTCGCGATATATATTTAACGTTTCCTATTAGTTCAAAAACATAACAAAAACTTCTAATATAAAATATTTTAACATTTATTTCTCAACGACAGCTATAAACTGCTGATACATGAATCATAATTTAGTTCAATTATTTCAAGAACTAATGAGTGGCCACGGTACTCTAGCGATCATGGTCATTAACTCGTAGCCGGCGTGTCATGAGTTCAAGTCCTCTAATGCCACTAAAAACTCGCCATGTAGAAAGGCTGGTTCACGTTAAAGCTATCGAGGCTCAAAATCTTCACTTGGTGCGGTGAGGAAGTTAAGAGGAGTGCCAGCTCAGGTGTTGTCCTCATCACTTGGCAAAAATACGAAGCTCTCTACCAATAGCCTTCCTGTTGCTTTATAATGCGGCTTTAACAAACACTCACTTGAGAACTAATGAAGATACAGTAATACTGGGATGGGCATTAAGTCGATCGCGATCGACCCGTGGACCGCCAAAACATTTAGGGGTGACTGCCTTTACTAAGATTTGCTTACTAAAAGAAACCTTTTTACGGCACACTGATACCAGCTAGATTTTAGAATAGTCTTTTCCCAATCGATACCACTGTGTTTACCTAAGCAAATGATTCGATAAATGTGTAGACGACACATGTACCTTCATTGGAAGCGAACGCGACGACACTTAACATGTTCAATGCCTCTGTAGGGGAAAAATTCCCTACACGCCGACTGCAGGGGAGAATAAATGTTGATGATCGACTCTTCCCGCGATTCCACGGGATAGGGTCCTTGTGCTGACGTAATGTCCCGCGATGGCGTGGGACACGGGAGCGAACAAATTTAGTACATACGTCGGTTACAGTTTCATCGATCCTCGTATTTTCTTATTCGATGCATTGAATACGTCCACGATCTAGCCGTTCCTCATAGTTTTCAAGCATTCTACTTGATAATTTTGTGTTACGAGTTTCTGTAGTAAAAATAGTATTTTGTCATAGTTTAGAAGAGGGGTACAATGTCGAAAACAAGTGCTAAAAAACGTACAATTTTGATACAGAAGGATCACACCTACGTCCCTCTGAGTGGACCGCAACACCTTAAAAACATTAGAAGTAGCCCGCGCGCGTACCCTGGAAAAGTCCGCCCACCCCTGCAATAACACCTTGACTTACACTACCCTGAATTACGCGAAACCGGTTTGATTGATTGATTGAATATTAACGTCGCACTGTTCAGCTACACGAGGGCTTTTGACAACGGACCACGTAATTTTGAACCATGATCAAGTGACGTGGACGACACCTGAGCTGACATCCCCCTCACCTGAGCTGGCATCCCCCTCTCCTAACTATCTCACCATACCAACGGGAGGACGTTTCAGCTCTTGTCAGATTTAACGTGTATCGCTGCCCTACACGGCGGGTCTTTAGCGATACCGGGCTCGAACTCGTGAAAAGGCAAGCCACGATCCGATACCTATACCACTCGGCTACCGCGACCTACGCAAAACCGGAGTTATGTGACTTTCAAATGTCGTCGATTCGTCTTTTGTTTAAGAAAAAAAATTGGTGAAATTAGTAATGTGATTAATCTTGCCAGACAAATAAATTTTGAAGTAGATAGTGATGTGAAATCAAAAACTGCTGGATTCCCACAACCAGGAGCTAACAATTGATGAGCTCATAGAAATGCATGAGCAAAAAAAGGCATCAAAGAACTTGAGTCTTTAGACCCAGTTCAGTCAGAAGATTGAAGAACGGCCAGGAACTTGACGATAGGCAGCTTAATTTAAAAAAGGGTTACAAATTTTAGAAAATATCGGCTTGAACAATGAGAATATTTTTTCAACAAAGCAAGAAATGAAAAAAATAAGTAATATAAAAAAAAATTTTTAAAGTTAATTCCTACTTAGATCAACAAAGAGATTTTTTATTTTAGCTACTTTTTATTAAATAGTTACAATTAACCCTTAACTTCGTACTGTTGCATTTCTGAAACATATGATTTATTTTAATTTAACAGAATCAATAGTTTTTTTTAATTACCTACAAATCACTTATCTGAGAAAAAAAAGATTACTGCAACGAAATACACACTAATTTTGTCACTAGATGGAAGTGCATTCTTTTCAGAAATCACAACAATTATAAAAATCTCTGATGCCTCAAGAACTGTGTTTTTGCTATAAAAAGAATCAGTAATATTTTATGCTTCCTCTTGTTTATTGACGAAATAAATTACGAGATAAGAAATTTAAACATTTTTTGATGAATAATAAAATCCTCATATAAAAAAATTGTAATTTACAGCACTACTGCGCAATGTTGCACTTTTGCTACAAACAAAAAATGACTGATATTCAATTTAAAACTGCTTAATTTTTTTTTCATATTTTTCCCTTTTGTTATTACTTGAGACCTAGCTGATATAATTTTTTTATAGAAATTTAAAAAATTGCGAAGTTAAGGGTTAATGTATACATGTATATACATAGAACAGAATCACTACATTAAGTGGTAATTAATTTTATTAGTTATCACATTAAAGTATCTTATTGTCATCCACAAAACAATCGTGTATATAAAATTTCAGTTCAACTGAATGCCTTAAAACGTGAGAAAAAAAACCTTTTCAAGTTTTGACACAAGTCGCCAATAGGGCCGCTAAGTCGCCCTAAATGATGCCAACGTGACAGTATTTGTAATTATTTAAATAATTAATTTTAATTAATTATAGTTAAATTATTGTATTGTCATCCAAAATAATTATGTATATAAAATTTCAACTTAATTGAACGCTTCAAAATGTATTTTATTAAGGTATCTGACTATGTTCGGAACCATGATTTTGCAAAAGCGTGTAAATGGATAATATTTATGATATTTAGCGTTACTTAGCTTAGACAATGTATATAAAATTGGGTTAAGAATAGTATTACAATAAAAAATTATTTAAGTACAATATTTTAACAAAAAATTATTTAAGTACAATATTTTAACAAAAAATTATTTAAGTACAATATTTTAACAAAAAATTAACTTAGAATAACCTTTTTTCCAAATGTTCTCCTTTAGTAAAAAATGCTTCTATTATATTAATATTTTGCCTGTCTATAGCTCAGACCTCTGTACAAAGGCTCAACTAGAATTTTTGAAATGCATAACTCAGAAATCTGTTTATCCATGTTTTACGACAATAGAGGGGAGAAATTTTAAGAAAATACGCCGATAATTATTTCAAATAGTTGTATAACTCTGAAAATAATGTGAATTTTTCAAAAATCGTAGTTGAGCCGCTGTACAGAGGTCTGAGCTATATACAGGCAAAATATTAATACAATAGAAGCATTTTTTACAAAAGGAGAACATTTGGAATAAAGGTTATTCTAAGTTAATTTTTTGCCAAAATATTGTATTTAAATAATTTGTTTTTGTCATAATGTCCTTAGAACAATTTTATACATGTATTCTAATCTAAGTGACACTAAATATCATGAAAATTATCCATTTATGCGCCTTTTTAAAATCATGGTTCCGAACGTAGTCGGATACCTTAACGATTGAAAATTCACCAAGATAAATAGATAAATATTTAGAGAGTGTAAACTAATAGTAGGAATTGAAAAACCTCGGTTTCCAATTTTGTATTAATGGTATCTAACATTTTATTAAGCATTTTTTGTTTAAACTATATTCTTTCGTCTACGGCACCCAACTAAAAATATTTTATTTATATTTATATGCGAAATCATACCCGACTTAAGCGAATTCGACTTACGCTGTTAAGGCGCGTATACTCAGGCGCACGTTAAGTCCGCGCGGGGTATTACTGTATTCTTTCCATATCAAAAGTAAACGAATTTATATTTATCCCTGAAAATAGCTGTATAATTACTAATGCAAGTAGTTGCCATAGTTACAGATGTCGGTAGATATTAAATAATACAAGATATTTATATAATAAGTTATAGTTATTGAGGAAGTGTTATAGTAATTGAGAGAGAAATCTTGCATTTATACATTATAATTTCTTCGCTTCGTCATACATCTCCATTATTAATTATGAATGATATCTTGGTGAATAGATAAACCATCAATTACATTTAGAAATTTCTAACAAAAATATTCATTTGCTTTAATTAAGTAGTAATGTGAACTCTTTTATATATAAAAGCTTAATAACCATAATGCTTCCAGTAATTCATAGCCGTAAGTAATTATTACGAAGTGTTAGTGGAGTTAATGAAAATATTTAACAGAAATAATTGTGAATGCGATTATCAGAATTTACTAACAACAAACGACCTTAGATAATTTGATGGAAATAATTATAAAAGAGAATATCTATCACGCTTAATTTTCTTATGTAATTAAAGGGATTTTTATGCTTCGTTTTCTTATTTCTGTTGTGTATTTATTAATATATAAATAAATCAAAATAGGTTTGGGTTCCGTGGATATTAGAAAATATACTAGAAGAAAATATGTTATTAATGTTCCAAAAATAAACGATTCCCATCAATTGCATTACTAGTAAAAACAAATACTGGAAAAGAAGCCATTATTTCTACTATCAAATTATAAAAAGATCAGATAGAAAAATGTGATATCCATAACTACAAATATGCATTTTTCAATCAGACTACATGTATCACGCAAACAAGCTATTAACCAATTCTATAAATAACTTCTTGCTCAAATAGTTTTTTTTATCGTATAAGTATAATAAATCATGGAATAAAAAAAAATTTTTTTTTATCTTTTTTCTGGATCGTAAGATTAAAATTACTTATAAGAGTTCGATAAGTATCTGTAATGTGTTTTTGGCAGCAATTAGGAATTGAAAAACCAATAAATAAAAATGAAATGAGCAATTATCGAACTAGGATATTACTTGATAGTATAATATAATTGGAGAAATCTCGCAATATAGCATTTTCATATCAAATTGAAATATATTTCTTTATAAACAGAGCAAGAAAAATTATTTAATGGTTAAAAGAAGTGTTTGTGTTTTGATTTTGGTGTTTATATATGTTAGATGACAAATTTATATATTTAAAATATTAACTAAAATTTTTGCTTTTAGTTAATTAGCACAAAAATTAATATTCCATAAGTAAATTTTGCATCAAAAAACCACCCTAGATTGCAAAAAAAGCATGTTTTTAGTTTAAAAAAAAGGTTAATTAAAAGTAAAATATGTTATACATGTTTATGGCTTGTATATATCATATTCATTATTTTAAAAATAATTTTTTAATCATTCAAATTCAAATAGGTTAAGTATGCAACCACATTTTGTTTCTAGTTTATCGTAATAATATTTTATCGTTAAACTATTTCTTGTATCACATTTTTATTATTACTTTTTTTAATATACATGTAGTCTTCCCATCAGTAGTTTAACTATATGAACTACTATTTAATTGTTTTAACTATAAACACAACATTTTTTTTTTACTTTCTTAGAGTTAGGTATGTTCTTTATTTCAAAAAAATTCCCTCAACTTCCATAAAGAATTCGAAAAATTACATTAATTAAAAACCCTAAGCCACCTCGCGCGCGCTGCCTTTTTCTTCATTTTAAAATTAATTGAATTTTGTTAACAGTTTTTTTTCTGCAATAACTAACAATAAATAGTCAGCAGAATATCTATACAGAACTTTAAATATAACACTAGATTTAGTATGCTTTAATAATTAAAAAAAAGCATTTTTAATCTAAAAAGTTGCTTCTCGTTTTCAGTTCCTCTAAGATGATTCATTGTACAAATTTATCAAAATATAAAACAAAGTTCTTTTTTTATGCTTTAAACGTACATAAAATCTACTAGATCAGCGTTTCCCAACCTGTGGTACGCATACCATTGGTGGTATGCGAGTTGCTGGTTCGTGATAATCGAAAACCAATCAATAATAGCGGATATAAAAATGTGGGAAAACAAAAAATATCACAGAAACGTTTTTAAAGATAAATTAGAATTAATAGAATTATCATGCGACAGAACCGCTCAGCTAGTATGGTGGTTATGAGCCTCGGCATGTAATCGAGTTGGCTCGGGTTCGAATTCCGAATAAGACAAAGATGTATCCTTTCGGAAAAAGAAGTCGACCTTTCACCTGAAATGGATTCCCGTCTCGAATGGAAAGCACAAAACACCCTTCCTGTTCTGCTCTAGAATAATCATTTGTAATTAAAAGTCTATATTCTTCTGTGTCTGTATTGTATGTTTCTGTTCTTCCAATTCTCGTCTTTCATATGTATCCCAGGATAAAACACACGACAACAACATCATGTGGCAGAACTTTTCAAGCAGAATTCAAACGACATAATCTAATTAATTTTCGGTTAAGCATTGATTAAAAAATATGAGTACACACACAACTCTCTTTTTGAGAAAGCTCTTAAATTATTATTACCGTTTAATAGAGCGGAATTAGTAAAAAGAGTAATTTTTCGAAAAATAACTATCGAAGCAGATTGAATTGCAGCTGTAGACTTAAGGGTATATCTAGAATCTTTTGAAACAAATTTCAAAAAATAATGTTCTTCGAAACAAACTCAAGGATCTCATTAAATTTACTTTATAAAACTATTTAACTATGATAAGAAAGTAAATGAATTGGTATTTTATAATTTTTTGTATTTTTATTAAAACAATTTGTTAGTAAACGAAATATGACAAAATAATAGATACGCTTGGGGGTGTTTCAATGTAATTTGTCTCATTATGTGATATGAACAAATTTCACGAGATATAATCATTTTTACAAAATGGTACAATTTAGCATAATGTACAACCAAGTGGTAAGTGAGGCAAAAAAGTTTGGTAAACGCTGTAGTAGATGATGAAACATCGAAATATCTTTTGACAAATAACTCAATATAAGCGAAGGCCTTCCGTTTCTTTGGCAGTTAGTAGAAATACCCTTTTTCCAACCTACTACGGCAATTTCTCTTCTATTTGCCTCCCGCTTCTCCTTGTTTCGTGCGTTTGCTTTTTCTTGATGTATTGGAAATCTTACGAACAGCCATCAATTTTATTTTCCCCAAATCATCCTTAAGGATTCCTTCACTGTTTGCATTTGCAGTTATTTGTTGGATTCTTTTCGGAACTAGTCTGTTCAAAATGAATGTCAAGAGAATGAAAAGGCATAACAAATATTTTTCGTCGCCTTTATCTGTTGTCTTTGTTCGCTGAAGGTTCATATTTCAATTTATTGCACCTTAAGACAGCTTTTCTCGTTGAAGGGTGTTGACGAGACATCGAAATTTAGTAAGAAATGTACAAGTTTTTATAAAGGATAAATTATAACAATGCATTTGAAAAACTTTCATATGATTTACATAACTATGCAAAATCATATTGCTTACAATAAATGAGAATGTAGCACGAAGTACATTTGTTTTTAAATTATATAACTTGTGTCTTTTTAGAGTCCACACGTAGAAAAGTAAAACTCGTAAACATGTGATATGGATCAAAAAATATTATTTTAGGTAATTATACATATTCATAAGATTTTGTGCTGCAAGATAAAATAATTATATCTATTAGCTGGCAGATAAAACGACTCATATCAAGCCAAACAATAAACGATTAGATTATGAAAGGTGTAACTAAATAAATCAAGAGGTTAAAAAGCATCCGAACCATCAGCTTTCTAATGGTTCCAAATAATTGGGAAGACTTGTTAAACAGAAATGAAACCACATGTTTTTTTAAGTAATTACGCTTATCTTACATTATAAGCCATAAAAAGATAAAAAAGTTAAGCGTTTAAAACTCCATACTTCCATAACTAAGTCCATAATTGCTACCTGGTGTGATTTTTGCTGTGCTATGTATATAGCTTACTTTTGAATAGTTTAACTGAAGGCATACGCACACACATATGGAGCACTTGATCGTATTTGAGCTTTTATCTTCCATACAACAACATGAGATAACTCTTTCTTTTATTCATACATGAATCTGAATACTCACTTATTTACATTGAGATTTAGAAAAAAACCATTTAATTTTATTAAATTATTATAAAAATGTTGAGAGATTTATTGAAAAAATACTAAAATCAGTAAAACTTGGAGTAAAAAATAGTTATATCACGTAAGACTGCCCAGTGGGAATCCTTATTAGACGGTTGTAAACGTGTTTGTCCGTTCAATAGAGAGTCGTTTATCAAATAGTCTAAAGGCCTTATGACACACGCATGTCTCGGAACAACTCAAGTCTCCTTAGAACAACCGTTTTAAGCAGCTGTGAGGGTGAAAGGTTGCAATAAGAAAAACGATACACTTTGACGTCATCCACGCCCTATTTTCACATTGAAAAATTACTCGCCAATTTTTCTGCTTCGGAAAACGAACATCCAATATTATTTCTTTTATTCTGCTCGCGCTTTTATTCACAGTCGAAAACAGAAATTGAGCGTCATCCTGTTTAAAAGATTATATGCAGTTAAAATATTTTATGTCATTTCTGATGCGTTTGACACGAAGCCGAGGCTACCATCTTTCGCGCCATCTTGTTTATGACGTTAGGAGCCGATGAATCTCACTGGCTGGAATTTCGAGCAATTCTTTCAGTTCACTAAAAAAAAGTTGTTCGAAGCCGTTGCTATGGCAACTGGGCAAAAATAGCTCCAAAGGGTTGCTTAAATGAAAAAATTGCTCCAAATACTTAGGTATGTGATGAGAACTCAAGTGGAAGTTATCAAAGAAGACAGTCCTCTCTCACATAATGAAGAATGTTCTTAATGGTCTGTCAGTTAGTTAGTTGAAACACACGGCTATACTTCTTCAGGAGGGCTACGGTGAGGATATCGGGGAGAGAAGTTTTTTCTAACAAAGTTAGATGAAGCATCTCATTCGTTGACGGGTAAAAAAATGGATTTGGGATTGAATATTTTTTAGAGAGATTGGAAAAGGATTATATGAAAATTGAATAAAAATTTTGAGCAGATAATTGCTTAAGAATCAGTTTAATAAAGTATTTCGTGGTCTACGAGTATTCGGAATATAATAGAAAATACAGTTCACTTTATTTGTCTTTGGATTTGCATCAGCAATTCCGGGCATGATTATATTGTTCATAGCAAAATTAAAAACTGCAAAATAAAAAATATGAAGTAAACAAACTTATAAACGAAAAGTGACTTAAACTTATTTTTTTGAGTAGCAAAATGTATTTTTTTTTCAATATTTCTAAGAAATATTTATAATAAGAGTATATTACTTGCGGAAACCGGTTAGTTAAACCACCAGTCTTCTAAGAAAATCAATTTTAAGTAACATTTTATTCAAATAATGAATAAGATTCCTGTCGATGAAAAAAGCTTTTAATTCCGATTAAAATTTAATTTGCGACGCGTGTATTTAAATTTCTTTCCTAATCAAGTCATATTAATCTATGTTTATATGCATCAAAATAATATAGTGCGTTGGCCAATATTCTAAATCTTTCATCGATTTCACTGAAAGGAGTATACCAAATTTATGATAAAATATTTTGAAATTTTAAAAGAGCTCCATGATAGGAAGCTTGATTCTGGTAATAAAGCTTTATAAACTCCCATTTGAACAAAACGAACCGAAAAGTAATTCTAAATCCTTGTATTTAAGTTGAATAAAAATGTGTTGCCTGTCTTGCTATGCACATCTGCAATGTATTAGCTGGAGTTACGTTCTTTTCACACGTGTATAACCTTTTAAAATAAAACTCATAAATTCAGCTAGCAAACAAGCTTTTAACTTTAACGATTTATATAATGGTGCCCAAAAACGTCAATGGAAGCAAAGATTGATCATAACATCATGTGAGGTTATCTGTGTGCAGCAAAACAGTAATCTTATTTCGCGGCGGGGAAAACGTCGAAAAAGCCGAAAACTTTTTCATTGATTGTAAAGTTTAAAATTGATACAAAATCTGTCAATTGATATTTTTGCATCTTTTTTTTTTAAAGATCCAAATATTTATTTTGTATACCGTATAAATAACGCGTCGTTTGTATCGATAGATTCTCAAAAGAATGAGGTAAAAAATTTTTTTTAAAAACCGAAATTGACACTTTGTAACCAATTTGTAATACAAATGTATTACTCTACTTCAGGGGTGGCTAACTCAAATGGCCTTTTGGGCCACTTCGGAAAAAATATTATAATCCCGCGGGCCACATATAGAAATATATTTCTTTATATTAGATTTGGACCCATTATAAACATTTATTAGAGTAAAAATTTAAGACAGAATAAACTATTATAATTGTTTTTCATTATTTTTTATGTATCTAGACATAGATAACATAATAATTATGACACAACGATCAAATAATGCCCAATTTATTTAAATAATGAAACATTTATTTCTCAATTGTTTCATTTAGTTTTGGTAAGTCGATCTCAATCAATATCAACATCATATAAATTGATGTTACAGGTTTTCGTCCGATAAATTTGAGCATGGCTTATGCTTCATAAATTTCGCTTTCGATAAGAACGATTCGCAGTTGTAAGTTGTAAAAATATTACAGGAATTAAGCGTACAGCTTCGGAGTATCGCTGCAATGCAATATTGCCCATTTCTAAATATCTATAAAAACAAAAGCAAGGTGATAAAGCAGAAAATATTATGGGACATATTTGTTACAAAACACTACACAACAAAAATATTGCACAAAATAATAGTACTTTGTAAAGTTGCAAAGAATCTCGCGGACCGCAAAATTTTTCAAGATGGACCACAGGTTTGCCATCTCTGCTCTACTTGCTCAAAACAAAATGTCACCTTCTTAAAAAAAACCTCTAAACAAGCGATACTCAACCTGCGGTCCACCGAGCCTTTTTAAGTCACCCGGTCAGTGCCTCTACTGCTCTAAAAAATTCACTTATTTAAGAACAATATATTAAAAATTTGATGTCAAGAAATCAAATAAATCAGTTTTGCTTTTTGTTGTCGATATCATACGAGTGTGAATTGAAATTCTTTTTCTATTTGTAACGGTTACGGTTAGTAGTAACAGACAACAGTGGAGTAATGACAGTTTTATGGGAGAAACTAATTGTTAGCTATCTTTCACATCTTGCAAGCGAAAAATATCGGAAGAAAACATATCGTTTCAAGACAATTGGGAGGTTGACTATTTTGTAGTGAAAAACAAACATGGATCAGGAATTGCTTGATTTCTCAAGTAAGTGCAGTGTTTAAAAAATACCAATAAACCGGAATCATTCAATAACACTTTTCCTCGCAGATTTGTTTCAAGAGGTGATAAATAGGCTTTCTTTAAAAATCTTTGCAACAGCAATAAAATGTTTTGTCAGAGGTAATGTCACAGCGGTAAAACAGCGGTGAAATTACTAACGTATGTATGTGGCCCACCGTGAAATAGTTAACACATGTATGCGGCCCAGCAGAAAAAAAGGTTGAGTACCCCTGCTCTAAGCTATCAGATTATACAAGAATCGTAATCCTGTGATGTTCCGTTCGTGAGCTAGGTAGCAAAGTATGCAAAAATCAGAATTTTAACGTTGAATAGATGAGAATTCACAGCGAACTTCGAAAAAAAAAAAAAACTTTTTTGTTCCAAATCATTATTACTCATACTCTTCGAGAAACCAAATTGCTTACATTTAGGTTTTTCTTCTAGGTATTTGCATTAGGCTGCCGGGACATACACTAACTCTTCTTTTTATTAATATAATTGGGATATTAAATAACAAATGCCTAGCTCTCTTATAAGAGGGATGCATCGCTAATTAATGATGTTTGTGTATTTTCTCAAGAATACTCTTTGTCATCATTATTTTAAATTATCTAATGAATAAGTATTACAACAAAATGAAAATAAATTTAAAAAGTATATTTCGAGGGAAAAGAAATAGTTAGATAAAAAGGGATAATTAGGTAAATGAAATTAAATAATTAGATAGAAAATTGTAAAAATAAAAAAATACAATTAATCGATTAATTGAGCTTGTGTTTATTAGTGTAAGCTTAATATTTACCAAATTTGGAATGTATAAAATATTCTTCAAACAAACATTTTGTCAATAGAATCGATGTTGGTATATATAAAAGTAGAAAGGATTGTTAATTAATTTTCAGGAAAAAGAAAAAAAAAATGAATGAAATAATTGCTTAAAGTTATCGATTAAACTTACATCGATTAAACTTAAGTGAAAATGCTTAATTGTCTTAAAGTTGAATTCATTGGATTTTGATAAATAGGATGGTAAAAAAGGGTAGGGAACGAAGGAAGTTTGTAAAGTTCTGTTGTAAAAAAAAGGAATTTTTCTGAAAAAAGTGAAAGAACTTTGTGAAAAAATAGAATAAAAACTCGATAATTGTTAGAAAAACCGATAAGCAATCTGGAATAGGAGACATTTTTCTGAAGAATTTTATGTTAAACAGCCAAAGGAATTAACAAGATATATCGATTTAAATTATTTCATGAGATGTTTTAGTCAATTAGAAAGGATTCATAAAAATAACATTTTTAAAATAAAAAGATACGAATAAAAAAACAGCAATTAGTTGGAATTAAATTCAAAAATATACGTATGAATTTTATGAGCGATAAAACTTAAAATGCATAAAGAAATGGTTTGAACATAAATTAATAAATGCCTATGAAAAAGTTTACCAATGTAAAATAAATAATTAAAGGACTATATTTACAGTCATAATTAAGGCATCACAATATATGTGATTTAAGGGCGAAAGTGTTAACTTAAAGGGTTACTTTTAAAGTAAAAGTTCTTCCTTGGATTCTCTTAAGTGTATTTCTTCATCTAATAACATAATCGTCGAGACCCAAAAGCAACTTAAAAGCCTAAAAGATAAGAACATCTCAATAGATTTTGCATTTGTTCGCCGACACACGGGCATTCTTGGAAATGAGTGGGCCGATTGGCTTGCCAAGGCCATAAACAAGTGCAAAATTGACATTGACGTTAATATTCCTAAATAATTTTACAACAAAATTATGAAAGAAAGAATGGTAAAGTCTTGGAACCAAGAATATTTCATTTTAAATAAAGGGGGCTTAAGGTATCTGACTACGTTCGGAACCGTGATTTTAAAAAAATGCATAAATGGGTAATTTTCATGATATTTAGTGTCACTTAGATTAGAATACATATATAAAATTGTTTTAAGGACATTTTGACAAAAAAAAATTATTTAAATACAATATTTCGGCAAAAAGTTAACTTAGAATAACCTTCTTTCAAAATGTTCTGCTTTTGTGAAAAATGCTTCTATTATAATCATTTTTGGCCTGTATATAGATAGCTCAGACCTCTGTACAGAAGCTCAACTATGATTTTTGAAAAATTCACATTATTTTCAGTTACCACCAATTGAAATATATAATTATCAGCGTTATTTTCTTAAAATTTCTCCCTTCTGTTGTCGTAAAACATGGATAAACCCACTTCTAAGTTATATATTTTAAAAATTCTAGTTGAGCCTCTTTACAGAGGTTTGAGCTATCTACAGGCAAAATATTATTATAATAGAAGCATTTTTCCCAAAAGGAGAATATTTTGAAAATTAGTCATTCTATGTTCATTTTTTTGTCAACATATTGTACTTAAATATTTTTTTATTATAATACTATTCTTAAAACAATTTTATATACATTTTCTACTCTAAGTGTCATTAAATATCATAAATATTATACATTTATACGCTTTTACAAAATCATGGCTCCGAACGTTGTCGGATACCTTAACAAAGAAATTTTTTCCAACCATCAATAAGAGACTGTCCTGCCATCATTTTTGTATTAATTACAAAATAACCCTATTTCTTTCTAACTGGTTATGGCAACTTTAAAAGCTACTTGAACAAATGTAATTTAGTTCCGTCATCTTCCTATGTTTGTGATATTGGTGGCGAGGAAAATGTAGAATATGTATTTCTTCTGTGTTCCAAGTTTGAAAGAGAACAAAGTATCCTAAGTCTGGCTTTCAAGGGACTTAATATAAATTGGCCTTTGAATCTTCAGCAACTGTTTTCCACCATTAAGGCTTTTTAAAGTTCTATGAATTTGTTGAAAATATTTGTAATCCTTCATAACGTCAAAGGATTTTTTCCCTTCATTCCTTTGTAATGTGTCTGTGAGTCCCGTGTAATACTTGAGGTGCACGGCGATTTTATAATTGTTTTCAATAAAGAAAAAGTAAATGTTAACCAACAAATAAATATTCCTAAAAGAAAAATGCTAAACATAAGTAAAGAAGTTTAAATTTTGTTTATCACAATTGCAGCACATACGTTTAGTAAAAAAATTGTTTTTATGTCTAGCAAATATATATCAGTAATACTTTCAATTAGAAATATTTAGTCACTGAATTATCCGTATTCTAAGAAGTAATCATTAGCAATATTTATAAGACAGTACCAAAAAAAATGCTTAAATTTCCAGACATGTCTAGAAAACGTAAAAAAAACCCAGTTATTTAAATCAATACACAAAAAACTTCAACGATGTAAAATCTAAATAATTTCTTCAGATGCTGCTTAAAAACGAAACAAAAAAATAAGCATCTAGAATAGCATATAACTGTGTTTTTCAGTTATTTAGTAAATAAAATAACAGGTAGAAAAAAAATACTATAAAAAGCTCTCTCGTGCAAAAAATGAAAGGATTATTATGTTTCACATCTAAGATAGGGAATATAACGCTATTTCTTTTTCTAAAAAACATAAATCTGTTGCAGGAAAAAAACTAATTCTGATGATAACTTATAATCAGAACTATTTTAAAAAAAAGTATTAAGTTAAATTTTGCATCGAAAAGTAAGAATGAAATAGTTAATTGGGACATGAATTATTTTGTTAGTCTGAATGTGGTAGTTTTTTCTATAATTTTAATCAGCTTAACTTTTAACGAATAGATTAATTTAATTTATTCTTCTTTTTTAACGAATATTATAACCTTATATTTGCAATAAACAATTTTGTATTTCTATTTAAATTATTTGCTAAAATGTTACAATACATTTGTACATAACTTTTACAGAAATGAAATGAAGAAATAACGTACATTTTAATCTAATTCATTAAAATTACGTTACATTCCTTAATGAACGGAAGGAGTTTTATTGCATTATTACAGTTAATCAAAAATTACATATTTGATCAATTGAATAATGTACTGTAAAAGACATAAGAAATCAATAGTGTTATACATGTCACAATACACTTTCATGCAATGTAATAAATATTAGAAGTAAAAATATTTCTAATGTATGGAATTTTGTGATGAAAGTTTCACTGTCGTATTTCTTTAAACTATTGAACACTGCCAATGTTTTTTTAAAAAATGAAACAAACTTATTCTATGTTGAGATTTACAAATGAAAGAAACCCCGACAGCTTTAAAGAACTATGAAATTGAGATTTATTGTTATAGGAAGGTTTTATTCTCTGAGTATGTTTTTTTAGAAAAACTTTTGTGAAATAAAATCGAACCAGTAGATAAAATTATCGTAAAATAAATACCTACGTTTTTGGAAAATAAAAGTGAAGTAGCATTTATTTTATACGTTACATTTTACCTTCAAATTCAGAAGTAAGGTACGAAAGACGATAAGTAAACTTTGATAAGTAAACGACGTGCAAAATAAAAGAAAATAGCCTACAAAAGTTTCTATCACTGCAAAAGTAATCGAATTCAACAACATGAAACTTCTGTTGATATTCCTTTCATTTTTTATCAGTACAAGTATATATCGAAAATCTAATTTTCCGAGATCCATAATATGAGAGATAGATATAAATGAAAATATCTAAAGAAAATATCTCGAAGAAATGCAAAGCACAAAAAATCAATAGTTTATCCATGCTGTTTTTTGCAAGAGAATTTTCGTTATCGGAGCAGAAATTATTTAGCATTGTAAGTATTTAAAAATTGTTTTCATTAAAACCTAATATTAATAATAGATTACATTCCTTTTCTTAAGGTATCCGACTACGTTTGGAAGCGTGATTTTAAAAAAGGCGCATAAATGGATAATTTTCATGATATTTAGTGTCACTTAGATTAGAATATATGTATAAAATTGTTTTAAGGACATTTTGACAAAAAAAAATTATTTAAATACAATATTTTGGCAAAAAATTAACTTAGAATAACCTTTTTTAACAATGTTCTCCTTTTGTGAGAAATGCTTCTATTATAATAACGTTTTGCCTGCATATAGCTCAAATATCTGTACAGAGGCTCAACTATGATTTTTGAAAAATTCAAATTATTTTCAGAGTTACAACCCATTAAAATAATTATCGGCACTTTTTTCTTAAAATTTCTCTCCTCTGTTGTCGTAAAACATGGATAAACCCGCTTCTAAGTCATATATTTCAAAAATTCTAGTTGAGCCTCTGTACAGAGGTTTGAGTTGTATACAGGCAAAATATTATTATAATAGAAGCATTATTCACAAAAGGAGAATATTTTGAAAATGGGTCATTCTATGTTCATTTTTTGTCAAAATATTGTACTTAAATAATTTTTTAGTATAATACTATTCTTAAAACATTTTTATATACACTTTCTAATCTAAGTGACAATAAATATCATAAATATTATCCATTTATACGCTTTTGCAAAATTACGGTTCCGAACGTAGTCGGATACCTTAAACATGGTAACTTTATCCCTGTAATCATATTCGATACAAATACATAATAACTGGTAATTGTTGATAATACCAGTGCTTCTCAAAGTTTCAATATTCGAGACCCAATATTCAATCATAATTTTCCTCGCCCCCCCCCCTCTCATACAGTAACAATATATATTGTGTGTGTGTGTGTGAATTCAATAATACTACACTTCGACGCTAAAACTATAATACGACCTTAACCTATTAAGTCCCACCGGCGTATATAAACGTCTCTCTCAGTCAAAGTGTTAATTTCCCTGGACGTATATATACGTCTTTCCGATGTACGATCTTTTCTGTGCACTGCTATTCATAGTTATTCCGAAGGCTTTGGAATGCAATAAAAGGACCTTGACAATATTTGCGAAGGATTTACTTATTTCAGATTATTTGCTCTTCTTTATTCTTCATTCCTCCCCTAATATGCGCTTTTAGGTCGAAAACGAATCTCGTAAATTTTAATGGGCAGTTAAGGGATTAATTATAAGCCTTAAAAATTATAATGAGAAGCGTTAATTTTTGCACATGATTTTATATATGACAATCCCATGTGTGAGGTCACTGGTAATTATTAAACTTGTTCTTAACTGAGTATTGTTAAATTAATTATAAAATACGTTGTGTAGCACTGATACATTTATAAGTGTAATATATCAGTGTAAATGTGTATTTTATTTTTTATTATGTCTGAATATATTTTGTTTGTTTACTTTCAGTAAATTAATAATTTTTTAAATAATCTTTTGTTTTTGACTTTTCAATAGGCTCGCGCCCCCCTTGTAGAGTCGTCACTCCCCACAGTTTGAGAAACGCTGGATTATACTGAGAAATTACCTAGCCGTACCGAGAGTTCTGATACAACAATTTGAGATCATCTGTTGTAATTCAAATGCTGCAGACGATTTTACATTTCGTCGTTGGAGATCATCTGTAATATTTTTCAAAGCATTGTTGTCCACTTCGCATGTTATTCAAATCTAGAGCTTTAATACTTTAAACAGAAACAAGCACAGATACTTTCTTGCTTTAAAAAAAAAAAAAAAAAAAGAGTCTGTGTGCTTATGACCACATGATAGAAATGATAACTTCAAATTTTGTAATGTTATTTCATAGGTATAATTTAGGTGAGAGAGAATAAAAAACAAAAGGATATTAGTATTGTCATATAAAATTGTTTATTCATATGTCTGTACTCATAAAGTAATATTTTTTGCGAAATATACAGTCATGTTTGTGAATTAATTGTATTCTAAGAAGGAAACAATAGGTTTATGGTAGCTGAAATACGTTATAAATACTTTAGATTCAAAATTATGTAAACATCTAAAAAAAACTCCATCAAGCGTTGTTCCGTACTTTGTCATGCTTTCATTTGGACCATTTGACATAATTAAATCGAATTTTGATTTTAAAAAAATCTATCAAAGGCTTGGATTTGTCTGTTGAAAAATCTCCCCCTTAAGTTGTTCAGAAGAGTTGATCCAGCTTCAGTGTAGGCAACTAAATTTTTGTGAATGAATTTGATAATTTTCTCTACACTTTGATTTGTTAAAATATAAATAGTAACCATTAGAATTATTTGTCCATTTTATGTGCTTTACACTTCGCTGCACAAATTTCTCCGATACATGACTCATTAAACTCAACTGTTTCAGTAGTATTGTTACCATTCAGTAGTATTGTTACCTTTGTTACAAGCGTTACAAACCCGAACGTAACAACGCTTGTTTTTTTAAAACGCATCATTCGAGTTCCCTCTCCAGCAAAACGTGCCTAAAGAAGTTATCACTTCAAAAAGAAAAAAAAAAGAGGCGTGGATTTTTAAGGCTCTTAAGCATCAAAAGGTTATTCCTTTATTGAACCAATACGATATTTTCTGAGACCAACAGATTTGCGGATCTTAGTAGATGCGATCATCCGTGCTCAATGAGAACACCAGCTCTTGTAAAAGTAGTCAGCGTGAGAAAACTCGTCAAAATCCTTGTCGAAATAAGACTCTTCTTGATAAACATGCAAGAAAGAACAATGCGAATCTCAGTTAACGAAGACCATAGACCAGTGGTCTTCAAACTTTTTCGACTCATGGACCTTAGAACTATTAGGTCCATGAATTAAAAAATAATTAAAATAATTTACTTTTTAATATTAATCTGGGCCCCCCCCCCCAAGTGTCACTTACATATTTTATTTAAAAACTGGGACATGAGCTTGCATTTTTTTACACAAACTATCGAAGTCTAGGTCTATTGATATAACCTGCCGTCGGGTTTCATATTCTGCATTTAATTCGTTTTAACATTTTGTTTTAATAAGTATAATGTTCTGAACGGCACTAAAATGTTCATAGCTGTGTGAGAAATTCTGTGTATTTTGCATGAATTTGCAACCTGAAGTTTAAGAGCTGTTCTTGCTTAAATTTAGATTTTAATGTCGAATCTACTGACGTGTCGATAGAAGTTGTTCCTTCACCTTCATTGTAGATGTTTTTTTCCACAAATGTAAAAAAGTGCATTTTCCATTAGAAAACACTTTAGTTTTGAATAATATTGTACTAACGAGTACAAAGTTATTTCGTGGAAACCGAGATAGCAAATACAATTTCGTATCTAGTACATGTAAAGAAAAAAACGTCTTAATATTCTTTTACTGTAATACTTTTTAAACTTTTATTGTAATATAAAATAAAGTTATCTTATGCGTAAATAAAATTTTAAGTTTTGATGAATGAGATGAACTTTAGATACTTGCGGTTGTACGAACTTCGCTAAGAACGTGAATCCATTTTACATACACATTTATAACTTTATTTCAATTTTTTATTTTGACTCGTAGAACCCCAGGGTTCCATGGAACACAGTTTGAAGACCACTGCGATAGACCAAGAGATTATTGAAAAATAACCAACCATTTTTTTACAGAGAAATCAAAGCGCCAGAGATACTTGAAAGAAATGCTCCATTGTGGCGGCAGGCTCCAAACGACCACAGACGAATTATGTTTACCGACGAGAAACTTTTTACCATTGAAAAATCTTTCAACCATCGGAATGGCCTTGTGTATGCAAGAAATGCTCAAAAAGCTAAAGGGAAGTAGAAATGTGCTCAGAGAGTAGGGATGGCGATCTGAGATCGATTAATTGAAGAATCGATTTCTTCGGCCAAAAAAATCGATCCCTTAAATCGATATGTAGCACTGAATCGATTCAGTGAATCGATATTTCATCTTAGAAAATCGACATTCGATTTTTTTCTGTTTTGGTAAAAATCATAAAATTGCTTACAATTATTTGTATGTACTATATTTAAAACCTGTTATATTACGGTGTTGGTGGTTAAAGGATTAATTTACTGGCAGGAACAAAAAAAACTCTATTTATCATCACGTTCACTCAATAGCCATGATGTCTATGAGTATCGTTGGATCATCTGTTCCATGTGAGTGCCTTTTTTCGATTGCCGGCAACATCGCAAGTGATGAGCGGAACCGCTGAAATCCCAGTAGACTTGACAGACTGTTGTTTTTAAAAAGCTTAGATATTAAGCATTGGGAACTGTAAGCTATATTATCCATTTTCTAAACTTTTTAATGTAACGAATACATTTAGAAAAAAAAATGTCTTCTTTTATACCTGAGACTTTGATATGGAAATGAAAATAATTGTAAGTGTAGAATTTCCTGAACTAAAAAATTCCCTAATTTTACTGATAAGAGATCGTTTCTTATGTGGTATCTTTTTCTTGTTTTTCATAAAATGAATTTATATTTACATTGTAAATGCAGACTTGGAAAAAAATCGATTTTTTTAGAAATCGATCTTTTAAACCTCGATTTTTTTGTGAATCGATTCATCAGGTTATGATTCGAATCGATTTAAGAATCAATCTTTTTCAGAAAGAATCGCCATCCCTATCAGAGAGCTCATCATCTAGCTTCCGTGATAATTTGGTGTGGTGTCAGCTATGAACATGTCTCAGAGATTCATTTTTGCCAGAAAGGTGTAAATTGATTGATTGATTGATTGATTGAATATTAACGTCGCACTGTTTAGCTACACGAGGGCTTTTGACGACGGACCGTGTAATTTTGAACCATGGTCATGTGACGTGGACGACACCTGAGCTGGCACCCCCCTCTCCTAACTACTACACCATACCAATGGGAGGACGTTTCAGCTCTCGACAGATTTAACGTGCATCGCTGCCCTACACGGCGGGTCTTTAGTGGTACTGGGCTCGAACTCTCGTGACAAGGCAAGCCACGGACCGATACCTATACCACTGGGCTACCGCGGCCCCAGAAAAGTGCGAAAACCATGGCAAAGACTTTCAAGACACTATCAGAGCCCTTGAACGTAAATCTAACGTTAAAAGAAACAAATCGACTTTTCAATAGCAGTAAGTTAAATTTAAAGGTAAAATAAAACTTAAAGTATATTTGATGAAAATATTTTTTTATTTAACCTCATTTGTAATTGAATCAGAACTTATGGTGCCATTAAGTAAATGCAACTATCAGAAAAAATACATTTTAGTATATTTATAATTAATTATTTTTATTTTGAATTCCTTATTCGCAATTATTGCTTTAATTATAGATAACTTTTGAGAAATAGTATTATATTAAATCCAATTAGAATCTGGTTACTCAAAAAAGAATCATTTTTTTAAATATTTATATGATTGGTGAATGTTAGATGAACTTAGTAATTGTTTAACAGAAGGACAAAATTTTTAAATCTACACGTTCTAAAGCATTTAATTAAACTACTTTTTTAATTTAATTAAATTAAAGAATTTTAGAAAAAAAAACTGAAACACTACAACTTAATTATACTAACATAAGGGGAATATGGGGGAAAAAAAGCCTTTTCTTTTATTTAACCTTTTTCTTAGATCCTTCGTTTATTTTGAATGCACAATAAAATATGATTTACCTTAAGCTTTGTTGATCTTTAGAATTTATGACCAAAAAAAAAAAATCTTCTCTCTTTGAAAGTTCTTCATGTTATTGGATGTTCTTTATAACTAAAAATTCTAAAAAAGCTCTTTGGGGTTTAAGAGATAATCTAATTACATACAACAATCCTGTAATGCTCAACTATTTCGCTTTTGGAAAAAAAATGGTTTTACAAATTAGATTTTTGGGGTGAGGTAAGCTATTAAAAACATCGATTTTTTTCTGTAGTTTATAAACAGATTCTTTTAAGAACCCTTCCTATATCCTCAAAGAAACTCGACTTTATTTTTATTCTACATCAAGGGAGGCAGAAAAAAAATTTACTTTTGCTTTCTGAGAACTTAGTATTATGATAAAGAATAACTGTGAACATCTTTAGAATTGAATTTGATACCATTTTCTTCGGAAAGCATTCGATTTATTAATATTCGAATAAAAATAAAACACATTTTAAATATACTTGCAGTACACATTTTATGTTTGTATTCAATTAAAAATAAGATTTAATCATTTATGATTATTTTATTTTTATGGGAATTTTTTCTTAGTATGTTTCTAATTTTCTAGTGTTCGAGGGTCACTCTGAAATTTTTGAGATACGACTAGGTTTTTAAAGTTATACTTAAAAAACTTTTAGGAGCGTTCAAAGTAGTCTTCTCTAGTATCAATGCACTTTTGTAGACGAATTTTACACAGATTAAATGTCTAAAACCATACATTTCTTAGAATTTATGAAAAAATGCATTTATAGCCACGTCAATCTCTTCTTCTGAATGAAAGCTATGTCCACGTAAGTTCTTTTATGAGTTAAAAGATAACTAAAAGTCACACTTAGCTAGATCCGGAGAATAAGGTGGATGCTCTATCACTTTAATTTGTTTTTGCTTAAGAAACTCAGCTGTTAATCCGGTTGTATGGAAAGATGCATTGTTATGAAAAGGCATTAGTCCCTTAACATTAACTTCCTGGAGAATTTCCGGAAGACATTTAGTGGTATACCAGTTTGCTGTTATTGTCTTCTGTCCTTCCAACTTGATGGATTTGATCAATCCCGTACTTCTAAAAAAAAACGGCATACATTACTTTTTTCATTGCTCGTTGGCTTTTCACCATTGTTGGCGTAGGATCATCTTCAAAGTCCCAATTGTTTGCTTTCTTGACGTGTTGGAACGTCAAAAAACGGCTTGTATATTTCATCACCCGTTACAATTTTAGAAATGATGCGGTAGCCACCATCGTTTAGCAATTTAAGGTATTTTTTACTGATTCTGACACGCTCCTCTTTTTGATGCTCAGTTAGATTATGGGTGAACTCAAAGGCAAACTACTTTTTTCAGATGTAATTTTTCAAGAATAATTTTGTATATTGCTGCGGATCCAAAGTTAAAAGTTCCTTTTGTATCATTTGGTAGGTGCAGCGATTATCATCCATTAACATTTTTCGTATGGCAGACACATTATCCGGGATTACTGACGACCGTAGCCTTTCTGTGGGTTCTTCATCCTGAAGAGAATTGTGACCACTGAAAAATTCCTTAAACCATCTGAATACAGCAGCACTACATGGAAATCCATCACCAGATGCTAATTGCAGCCGTTGAACTCATTCCTTTTGATTTGATCCAGCTTTAAAATCATAAAAAATCAGAACGATAATGTTCTCGCGTCCACTCCATTTTATCTGCTGTCTAAAACTTATTCTACGATAAGCAATTTGAAGTAAGTCATTAAAAATGTGTCTGCTGTGTTAAAATACGTGGTATTTTTAAATTAAAACATTAATTTTGTTTTGTAACTTTTTGTCTGCGCCTATCTCGAAAATTTCAGAGTTACCCTCGTATTATTACTGATTTGAAAAAAATTATTAGAAGTATTTCTTCTTTATTGATAGGAATCTGATTAAAAAAAAATCAAATGAATCAACAAATAAATTGAAAACAGCAAGTCAAAAAGCAACTTCGGTCTGAAGACTGAAATGGGGGATGATTATTGCAAATTTCTCTTTGTGACTTGGTAAAATAATATGGAAATGTCCAAAAGACAAAAGAGCACTGCAAAAAAATCAAAACTATTTAAGAAGGAAGACCCCTGTTGATTTCAAAAATATAAAAATGATATGTATGTAATGAAAAAAAAAATACTTAAAGAACAATGCAAATAAATCAGGACCATAATGGAGTGCACATCATTGTAAATAATTTGTATAAATTCAATAATTATGTACCAAAATACCATAAACCGAAAGAGTAAAGCAATAAAGAAATATAACAGTAGAGTATAGATCAAAAATAAGATATCATTAGTATTATAATTGCAAACTCTTTGCTTTAGGCACTAAAATTATAGGGTTAAACATAGTTTTAAGGCCAGTTAAACTTCCTCTATATTTGCCTATACACACATACACACACACATTAATAAACATATGATAAGTATACTTCTATATTACCGTAAAATTCGGTGTACAACGCGTACTTTTAACACAAAAAATAAGATCGAAATTTACGGATGCGCGTTATATGCTGGGTATAAAAAAAAAGGATAGCTTCAAAAATTAAAAAAGGAAACTTAGACTTCTACAAAGATCGGAGTGTTGTTTATTTAAAAAAGAAATGCCATACCTTATAAACTTCAAAGATTATTTTTCTAGAAATATACTATTTTTTCAAAATCCTTGGATAATAGCTCGTACAAATGGCTTTAAAACATAATAGCATTCCTAATGTACATTACAAGTTCCTTTGTAAAAAAGGGGGCACGTTATACGGCGAATATTCCTCAAAATTTGGAAAAAAATGCTGTTTTATAGTATAAGTGCGCGTTATATGCCGGATTTTACAGTAGTTTATTTGATATAAGTTTCCTCATTTTTTATAAAAATATTTTTTGATAAATAGTAGAATGGCAAAAGTAATTAAATATATTTAAATTTTAAAAATGTACACATTTCGAATTTAGAAATGTTAATCTCATTATTCAGTAAATGTAAATAATTTAAAATAAAAGTAGCCGAGTTTTTTTCCCCTTCCCAAACGATGCATGAGAGAATCTTTATAATTTACTCTTATTAATTTAATTAAATGTGTGTTATTATTAGTATTATACCTCCAACTGAGTAAATAAGTCAGTAAAAGAAATGGTATATTTTCTCAGGAATATCGTTCTGAAAAATATTCCTTATGAAAAATCATTCAATAAAAAAAATGAGGTTCGTCCTAATAACAGGTGATTTTTGTTTCTAAATTTTTCCGAATAAAAAACGCTCTGGGAAGTATTTTTGGAATTATTTCCATTGCGGAAATATTTCTTTTGAAGTCTTTCGCTATACTTGGAATCGATCCGCCTCATAAAATATTCTTTCACTGAAATGACTTTCTAGATTTCTCTAAATGTAATCTTTAGGTCCATGTGTTGCTGAATTCTTTGAGAGAAACTCGCTTTATAGAATAGTATGGTAAGGCGCATTTTACGAGTTATGAATATTTTCTCAGTGAAAATTCATAAAATATTCATTACAAAAATTCCCCTAAAAACTGATATTTAAAAATGCGGAAATGAAAATATAAACTCATCATTTTTTAAATTCTACAGTAAATACATTATAAAAAGTAATTTGAATGTTAGAGTTATATAAGCAAAAAAAAAATAATAATAATAATAAAATGAACATTTTAGAACAGCGATTCTCAACCTGTGGCCTACCTCCTGAACTAGCAAATTAAATTATTTAAGATCATGAATTAAAAATTTAGTAAGAAACTATCAATCACATACATCAATTTTGCTATCGATGTCGTGCTGGTACGAAATGCGAGATAACTTTTTCCCTTTATTGTGATTGTAACGGTTAGTGATAGCAAATAACAGAGGAGTACCGACTATTTCATGGGTTACTCTATTTTTTAATTAACCCCCATGTATTCCAAGAAAAATTTGTAAGGAAGATATGTTGTTTCAAGACAATTGGGATCTTGACTATTTCGTAGAGAAAACAAACATGGACCAACAACTTGATTGGTTTGTCGTAAAAATGTTATACTTAAAAAGTAATCCATTTTGCTCGTTACTCTACCACTAAGCACACATTTTTCAATGGCTCTTTTTCTTAAGAACCTCTTTTAAGATGCGATAAATTCGCTTTCTTAAAAAAAAAATCTTTGCAACAGCAACAAAATAGGGGGAGGGGATGTCATTGATGAATGGGAATCGGAATTTCCCCATAATTGGGTAAAAAGTGCATAAAAGATATTTGTTGGAAGTTGAGTTTGACAGAGAACAATATAGTTTTACAACAAATTCAAAATTATGAATTTTAACACTTGGATCAATTTTCTGCATTTAAAATGTCCTTTATCTTATACAGTCCACCTCCTCCTTTACTAATCCTCAAGTTGCGGCCCTCGAGAAATAGTTGTCACATGCCTGTGGCCCGGCGAAAAAAAAGATTGAAAGCTTTAGAGCATTGAATATAAATCAAAAAGCATTTGAAGTCATCTTTCAGCATTTGTACTGTCCCTGAACAAATGTTTATTATTGCTAAATAAATATTAATTTATATTATTTGCGAAATCAAAATTCTAAATACAGGTGGAGCCCGATTTGCCGAACCCCTATTTGATGAATTTCCTGATTTAACTAATTTTCTTCCCTCTCTCCCTCCTAATTAAAATGAAGGGGGAAACTCCTATTTAACGAGTATAAACCCAGTAATGCTCATCCCCGTAATCGATTCGTCGTATTGACGAATTACTTCAACAGTCCCCATTTTTATTAGTTGGATTAGAAAAAATTGGATTTTATTTTCAAATGATGCATCTTTTTGTCCAGTACAGAAAAAAAAAAACTTTTAAGCAGCACGTTTTGACAGGAAGTGGGTACAGCCCATTATTAGACTTTACAGGTACAGATACGTCATGACTTGCTCCTTCATGAGAGAAGTGAAATTTATTATACGTACGGTTCTGCAGAAAATTCAGTTTTTGAAATTTGTGAAGCATGGCAGAAGTTGATAATGAACTCCTATAAAAACTGTTACATTTTCTTATGTTAGGAAACTGAAACATACATTATGCAGCAAAATGTAAATGACGTGGTATTTTCTTCTCTGAATAAAGTTGGAAAAGAACTCTTTCGAGTCAGTAATCAAAAAGATTATCACACATCTGTTAGTCAGTATTTTAAAATTTTCAATTAAGTAGTGGGCAAAAACTCCCTAAAGTATTTTTACCTGTTGAATAAAAAAAAATTGTAATTTTTAACTGTTGATATTTCTTTTTGATGCTTATTTTAGTTTCCAAAAGCTAACTGCAAAAACTTTGTACTCTGTTTGAACCCCATTATAACGAATAATCCCGAATTGAAGAACAAAATTTTCGGTTCCCATGAATTCGTTAAATTGGGCCCAACTACATATGGTTTTAATATTTTCATTGATAAATATCAAAATTATGATCACATTCTGCGTAAATATGGTTACTTCAATTTATGGGAGAGATTTTAATGCTGAATGTGTTTCATTTAACTATTTGTAATGCTTTTTAAAATCATAAATTCAAATGAATTTATGATTTTAAAAAGCATTACGTTATTGATTATTGTGAGTAAAGATGTATACGTATTTAATTTATTATTTTTGCCATGATTAATCAAACAATCTTTCCTAAAAATTTTATTCATCTTCACGTTTCATGGTTTTGAAATGTATCCATTTCATTTTACATTTGAACGCATGTAAATATTCAAAAAAATGATTACACAATATACGCTGAAAAATGTATAACTTCAGTAATGACATGTAGCTAATTTTTTATGGATTATAACTTGTACGAAATTCTATATAATTAGAAATTTTATAAAGCATAGTTAATTTAATAATAATTCTAACCATAAATCATTCACAAAACTATGAACTAGTAAAAGATATTTAAGATCTGGCAGCATTAAATGTTACTCGAATAATTTTTTCAACCAATAATTTAATAAAAGCGCGAATTAAAAATTATTTTTAAAATCAATGTAATTAAGTGATTTATTGTCTGAAAGCAAAATACAGTATAGAAACTTACAACTTAATATTCAATTTTAAAAAAACCAGCAATAGTGTGATTAAAATAAAGAGTTAAAACTGAATTTAGAAATAAATCGTTTATAATAAGATTTCTTTTCAAATAGAGCAAACTAACAAGAATAATTAAAAAGACATTTTGAAAGTTAAAACATATAACTGAAATTCAATGAAATATTCACAAGGAACTTTTTATAGCTATCCTTAATAACAATATTAATACGTCTTGAAATTATTGAAATAAAACTTTTTATAAATATATTTAGTAAAAACGCGCAAGCTCAGGCTTTTCATAAAATTTTCAAAAATAATAATGATAATCAAAGGAGAATTTTCTCCAATTATTAAAATTAATTTAAGCGATATTAATTCTCGTCATCTTAAGAATATAATATTGGTAAGAATAATATAATCTTAATATGAATATAATTTTATTATAAGAGTAAGAATATAATCTTAATAAGAATATGAGAATATACTAATTTTAATTGGAAGGATAAAGACAAAATAAATGAAACGTTTAAAGCAAACAATATTCAAAACCTTTTGTTCGTATCAGAACAAGTAACGATTTCCTCGAATACGCTACGGAACATTTTTCCCCAAACGACAAATGTTTTATGTTCTTCTATCTAAGTTTTCTTACATAAAGACTTGTACGTTTCTTCTGTCTCTTAGGATATCATGTTGATGAAAGCCCAGTTTTTGGATTGCCATCGATTCGGTGTGAGAACCAAACGTTCTATCGTATTTCGGAGTTGCAGAGGAAAAGATCTGCGAACAAAACTGTCGATCGATCCGCAATAGACGTCTTCTTTCTTTTTTTCTGTTGTTTTTGACAGAATAAACACAAACAGTTGACGAAGATCTGCTCGCGCTCATCTTTTCTTTTTGTAGGTTGAAAATTCAGACAAAATTTTGAATTCGGAAACGAATGTTTCGTGGCTTGAGATCGTACGTGATTTAGAAATTCGTTGGAATCTTTTAAGGATAAGGGAATTTCATTTCCTACTAGAATGGATGAAGGAATTTATCGGTTAAAAGAGGAAAGCGATATATTTTCCTCTTCGCATGGGTACTTCTTTTTTCCCGTACGTTTGTGAAATAGGAATACCAAGTTTCTCTTTCTGTAATTCGAATGAGTATGAGAATTGGAAAGTTTTCCGGGGTTAAAAATGCTCTGTGTAAGTTGAGTCTAAGTTTTGACTTACAAAATTATTTTTTGTAATACTTAATACAATATATATTGTTTTAATGCTTATACGTCGTGGTTTTTCAGAGATACTTCTAATTGAATAATTTAGAAGGTATTATGTAATAAAAAAGACGTTAAGAAATTTAAAATATTTTTTGAAAGGACTTGCTATTTTATAAATTTCAATACAATGCACTGAATTACAAATTACATCATGAAACTAAGTACAAATTAGAATTACAAAATTTAGTAAATATTTTCTCAGTAGTTTTAAATAACATAATTAAAATATAACTTAAAAATGTATGTTTTTCAACAAATCAGTTTTTTTAGTATGTGTGTGTGTGTGTATGACCGGATATTTATTAAGATTAATTCTCAGCAAAATTTCATTTCGTCACTTTTTTTTTACAGTTTTGTATGAGATTTATATACCCGTATGTGTTATATGATAATAGCTAATAATCTGTCTAGTTAAAAATTCGGTTTAATAACATGACTGTGTGTTAATTCAAATGGTAATAAATAGGGATTGCAATACCGGTATATCGGGATACCCAATACCGGTATTTTGAGCCATTTGTGCAATTTTGTAATACCGGTATTCACAAGTTTAAATACCGGTTTTTCGGTATTTACTAGAAATCTCTCTCTCTCTCTCTTTCACTCATTTAAAACTGTCTCCATTATATGTTCAGGGATCGCTAACATAGCAAAATAGTATACGTTTTTGTTTGTGTGTCTCCCTAACCGGCAAAATTAATTAGATTGGGAATATTAAGTTGCACTATACAATCACGAGAAGTGATAAAATATGAGAATCATCCAAGGGGTGGGCCAAAACTATCCCATTACAGCTCAAAGTGATATTACACCCACGCAGGATTCATAGTCTAATATTCGTATATGTGAAAACAAGGTTGTGATTGTGAACAAAGTGTGTAATATTTCGATGTATTTTAAATTGTTGATATTTTTCAGATTCATTATATATATACTCATAAATGATAACTCATAGTAATGAATAAGAATAACTTTAAAGAACATAAAATCATTTGATAATACTTCGGTTTGGTTTCAGTATTCATATGATGAAAAGAATATGGTGGCACAGTGTAAATAAGATGTTCCTTATCTTTTTTGTGATTCTTTATATACTGTTATAATTTATAAGTTACAAATTATTTTTGTGATATTTACACTCTCTAAGAAAGCAATTGACAAAAAAAAAAAAAAAAACCACCTGTGTTTTCTTTCTTTTTCTAAAATTTCTACTACCGGTATTAAAACCGGTATCCCGATATTAAGATCTAAAAAATATCGAATACCGGTATTGGATTTTTGGTACGGTATTGCAATTCCTAGTAATAAATTACACGGGAAAGCGTAAATACTTAATTTTATACGACATATAATCATCAAAAAATATTTATCTGAGACAACTTTTGAAATAAAAAAAAATGAATTATGCGAACCTTTTAATTTAGAAGCAATTAGTTATCAGAAGTGAAAAGTCAAGGGAATAATAACTTTTTTTATGGTAAATAACTTTTATTTAACTCTGGTATAACTTTTATATAACTCTGATATTATTCTTATGAGATTTGTTTTATATATATATATTTACGAGGATATGGAATAAGAGAGAGAGAGTAGTATTAAATAGTTTTTTAAGGAAATCAGGAATATATTGCTATCAATTCTTCTATTCTACTTACTTTAAAAGTTTATAATAAATGTATTATGCTATAATCTGTTATTTAACATAATTGTAACTGCTATTCTGGAAGAGGACGCATTACACAAATTATATGGCAGCAAGAAATTCATGAAACATAAAATGTGACATGGACACACGAGATCGAACGAAGCGCAAGATGGTTAAAAGCGTTTTGACTTCAATCCAAAAGTTCCCTGCTTATTAAAATGCAAGAAACTTGTTGAATGTTTTACAGTATCACTTGATTGAATCTTTGAAATCTATTTGTTATGCTCGATAGATGATTCAACATCGTGTCAGTTCATTGTAAAATTGATGTCGGGGAACTAAGGTTGAAATTAACTTGCTATTCTCGTTAAGTGGGTAATTAAAAAGAATTAAAGCTAGATCGATTTATTTGAGCTTTCAGAGTGAAAATGAATTACAGAAAAGTGGCCTCGGGAGCTTCGAAATGTATATATATGTTTACGTATAGAAGTAAAAAATGAGCAAAACGGTGAAAAAAGATTCCACGATTGTATTTAAAAAATAGAATAATTGCATGATTGTGTTAAATGTAAAGAAAAGTTAAATTGTGATTGAATGAAAAAATTTTACTACTTGGAAAATTATTTTAATTATAAGCATGTATTATAGAGATTTTTTTTCAATAAACACATACTCATATGTTTTTCTTCGGTTTCGTATAATTTAAGCCTAGTTTAATCTTTAATTTTTCATGATTTTTATTCCACGCCTATGAATTCTTATTGTATCCATTTAATTTTCATTTAACGGCGAAATTTTCCCACCGTAAATATGCTTATTATAATCAATTTCATTTATTTTGAAGGAATATGATACTCGTAGAATTACTCTAACTAGATTAATTTAAATTAAAAATAAGTATCCCGAAATATTATATAAACATATCAGTAAAACTATTTTCTGTTTTGAGAAAGGCGCTTAAAATAAGTAGAAATTGTTCTCTTTTTCATCAAATATGTGATTATTAAAGATAAAATATTTTCAATGTATGATAGTTTCAATAATAGTGTGTTTTGTTATTATTAAACTTATATAAAGAGAAATACTCACAGAATAAATAGAACAAAATCTTTAAAATAACTTTTATTGTTAGAAATAGGTTGCATAATATTAAAGTAATGCAAAAAAAAAATCACAATTGAAAGATGCACTTAAAATTTAAATTCCGTGCTATTTATTGGTTAGAATATTGTTACTGGCCCAAAAGTGATCCAACACTTCCGAATTTCAATGAAGTAGTGTTCTATCTTCAATAAAATTTGATATTTTCTAATGGGAATTTTTAAAATAATATTTGTCATATTCTTAACGAAAGTATAAAGAATTTCGAATATAAAGCGAAATTTATTTTTAAAATAAAAACAAGTATTCTTCTAAAAAGTGATTGGACATTAAGAAAAACATCTACAGAATAGAAAATGTTTTAACATTATTTGGTTGATTTAATGTTTAGTAGAATATCCTTGAGCTGTACAACAGTTTTTAAACGTGTGAGAATACAGTGAGAATAAATTTCAATAATTTTTCACACTTTCTACATCGATGTTCAACCATTCTTTCTTTAGTTAGCTATTCTTTTTATATGTCATGTATCATATTCTTACCTCCAATTGTTTCCTAATGTATTTAACCTAGTGCTTCTCAAACTTTCAATACTTAAGACCCAATATTAAATCTAAATTTTTTCTCCCCCCCCCCCCCCCTCCATACAATAACAATCTATTGAATTCTATAGTACTATATTTTGACACACTACAGCTACAGTGCCGTTTTAAATTCTTGAGTGCCACCAGCGTACATAAACGTCTCGCTCAGCCAAATCGTTAATTACCCGGGACGTGTATATACGTCTTTCCGAAGTACAATCTTTTCTGTGCACCGCTATCCATAAAATTACTCTTTAGGCTTTGGAATACAATAAAAGGATCTTGACAATGTTTGGAAAGATTTACTTACTTAAAAGAATTTGTTTATTTATTCCTTTTCTTCCTCCACACGATGCATCACATACACGTACCTACGTGGAAAACGGGGGAATTGGGGCGCGAATCACGTAACTTAAGGCATTAATTATAAACCGTACAAATGATCGAGATAAGAGTTTAATTTCTGTACATAATTTTATATATGGCAAGCCCATGTGGGGGGTCACTGGTAATTATTAAACTTGTTCTTAACTTAGTATTGTTAAATTAATTATAAAATACATTGTGCAGTACTGATACATTTATAAGTACATTATATTAGTGTAAATGTCTATTTTACTTTTTATTACGTCAGAATGTATTTTGTTTTCTTACTTTCAGTAAAATAATTAATTTTTTACATAATCTTTTGTTTTTGACTTTTCAATAGGCTCGCGCCCCCCTTGTAGAGTTATCATGATTCCTAGGGGGGCACGCGCCCACAGTTTGAGAAACACTGATTTAACTCGATTTAAATTCAGTTATTGGGGCTGTGTTCTTAAAACTTTTAGACAATTGTGAAGACACTAGAGGTGGGTTATGAGCTGTATGCTTTAAATAATTACTTAAATTTTTGGTTAATTATAGCGAATTTAACTAAAAAAGAACGATCGATTAACAAGTACCAAATTACCTTGTGCTGTCTCTGACATGTCCCTCCCGCAGGAAGATGCTTCCATCCCTATGTTTCCTTGTTCCAAATAAATCCTTTGAATTAACCAGAACCAGAAATGTTAAATTTGCTCTCAACTATAAACGACGCGTGACTCCAATACGATATTGGATTATTTATTATAGATTTCGAGGAGTCAAATCTGAGTTTGGACTCACAAGACATTTTTTCTCGAAGAACAGTCATATAACCAGCTGATCTCAGCACTCGTCAAATGGTTTCGGACGATTTGAAGAGAGAAATTGCTGATTGAATTCAGCTGAAATTTTTACTTTGCAGAAACGTGGAATCTTCTCAACTTTTCTAGCAATAAATATCTCATCACATCGAATAGCTTTGCCGAACGGCTATTTGCTGTCTTGTTTTTGATTCGATTTTTGCGCTTTCCTTTTTCTGATTTTAATCCCACAGAAGAAGGTTGGATGGAATAAATGTTCTATTTTAGAACACTTTTTTTTCAATTGATTTACTATATTTATAATGTAATAAATGCAATTTTCATTTATGTTCACACGAGTACCAGTCATTTTTTATACAATAAAATAGAATATTTTGTGAAGAAAACAAAAAAATTGCAAATTAAACGATTTATTAAACGAGTTCTCCATAATATAGTTACACGATACAGTTATCAATGAATTTATTCGAAAAGATTTTAGCTTCCAATCTCTTTCGTGACCTTTTTTTCGGTGTCTATTTACTTTTATTTTTTTTTAATAAAAATTAACATTATTTTAAAGTAAAATTAAGTTGAGCTTTCAAGTTAAGAATCAAATGCAGAAAATTTAAAAATGTTGGACTTCTTTAACTACATTGCTTTACTTGTAAATTACTAAAGGGCCTACCTAACTTATGAGGGACTCAATAGTTGAATAAATTAAACAAAGTACTACAATGCTACGACTATAAAATTATGTTTACATAAATAACTACAATTATAGTTGCACTTTCAATATTGGTACTGGGTATAATACTCTTCAAAAAATTATTTTGTTCTGTAAAAACAATAAAATGAGTCCAGAATAACTACAAAATAAGTCCAGACAAAAACAAAATGAATCCAAATTTATAAAACAATTATATTGATGAATATTACTTTTATGGTTAACTTTATCATAATACATTATTATATAGTTACATTATCATATCCTTTTTACTCAGATTCAAATTTTAAGATTTTAAACGAAATTTTAACAAAAGCAGTTCACAAGACTAAATATCTAAAATAAGTAATTTTTATCAAATCAAATATTTATAAGTGTATTTTGTAAATTGTATGAAAATGATTACGATGTATTAATTTTTATGAAAATTACTTATTAATTCAAGTAAGTATATTAACAAGGTGTATTAATATTTAAATTCATTAATTATTTAACTAATAAAAACATCTATTTATCAAACATTTGATAAATTATATGTTTCCTTAAATTAAAATTTCAATTTCGGAGAATTAGGCTATTAAAATACTGTGGATACAATAATATAGGATATGATTAAAAATGAAATAAAAAATGTTGTAAAGCAGTGTTTCTCAAACTGTGGGTCGCGCCCCCTAGGGGGTGTGATAATCCTGTGAGGGGGACGCATGCATATAAAAAGTCGAGAATAAAAGATTATTTCAAAAAGTTATACAAATTTATTTAAAGGAGGCAAAACAAAATACATTCTAGCATAAGAAAAATACGTGTTGCACTTTTATTGCACGTTTTATTACACGTTTAAACATAATGCTTTTCTCATTGCTTTAAAGTATGTATAATTTACTTAAAATATCTATTATTTGAATGTAAGATATACAAAATTCAATACTTATCTTGATAATTTGAGTGGTTTATAATTAAAATAGTGATGCAGTTTTAGCTTCAAAGTACATTATTATTGCATTCAATACATTGTTATTTTATGTGGAGGGGGCGCGATGAAAATTATGATTGAAAATTGGGTCGCAAGTATTTAAACTTTCAGAAGCACTAACAATCCAGCAATTCTTTAGATTATGCTCCAACATCTATCTCTACAGTTCTAAAAATCATCACAATCCATATTAACTCAATCATTTTCTTTTTCTTTAAGTTTCAAACAAAGGATATAGCTTAAAGACAATTATAAAAGCGAGGGTATTTACTAGTTATTGAAACAAAAAAGGAAAAAAAAAAATTGGTGAAAGACAAGTTCTTAAACATATAAAACCCACTCGATGATGAATGATTGAAAGGCCAGAAGCTTTTCTTTTGATAAATAGCTCAATTATAGTTGAAGTCTTTCCGTTTCTTTGACATTAGAGTTACCTCTTTTCCAATACAAGTATGACAATTTCTCTTCTATTTGTCTCCCTTTTCTACTTCGCTTCTTCCTCGTGTACAGGCAGTCATCAATTCTGTTTTTCTCCAAATCATTCTTCAGAATTTTTCCCTCAGTGTTTGAATTTGCAGTTATTTGTAAGGATTCTTTCCGGAATTGGGCTCTTTTTCGAATGAATGTCATGGGAACGAAAAGGAATAACAATATTTTTCATCGCCTTTAACCATCGTCTTTGTTTTTTACTCACAAGTTCTGTCTTTTTTTTCCCCCTTCTTTTCTTTTTTTAATTGAAGATGGTTAACCTGTTTCATGTAAAAATGTTAACGTAATGCGCACATTCAAAATTAAAAATACTTCTTTTTTAAGTTATACTTTCCCCTACTTTCATAATGTGTATTTCTTAAGATATCCGAATACATTCGGAACCGAGATTTTGAAAAGGCGCAGAAATGGATAATTTTCATGATATTTAGTCTCACTTAGATTAGAATACATGTATTAAATTGTTTTAAGGACATTATGACAAAAAAAGTTTTTTAAATACAATATTTCGGCAAAAAATTAACTTAGAATAACCTTTTTTCTAAATGTTCTCCTCTTGGGAAAAATGCTTCTATTATAAAAATATTTTACCTGTATATAGCTCAGACCTCTGTACAGAGGCTCAACAACGCGATTGTTGAAAATTTCACATTATTTTCAGAGTTAAAGCCCATTTGAAATAATTATCGGGGTTTTTTTCTTAAAATTTCTCCCCTCTGTTGCCGTAAGACATGGATATATACACTTCTAAGTTATATATTTCAAAAATTCTAGTTAAACCTCTGTACAGAGTTCTGAGCTATATACAGGCAAAATATTATTATAATAGAAGCATTTTTCACAAAAATAGAATATTTTGAAAATGGGTCATTCTATGTTCCTTTTTTCTCAAAATAGTGTACTTAAATAACTTTTTATTGTAATACTATTCTTGAAAAATTTTACATACATTTTCTAATTTAAGTCACACTAAATATCACAAATATTATCCATTTATACGCTTTTGCAAAATCACAGTTTCGAACGTAGTCGGATACCTTAAAATCAATTTTATATTGGAAAATTATAAATAGCATTGAAAAACAACACTGTTTCATTGAATAATACTGTATTTTATGCAACGTTTTTGTAGAAACGAATTTAGTCTAGAATTCTCGTAAAAGTTGCAGCAAAATAGTTTTAATTTGAAAGAAATGATCTGTTTATAAATAAGATAACTTTAAAATAATTAAAAATTACTGATTTCAAGAACAGTGTCTCACATAACAGAATTAATATGAACTTTAAATTTTTTTAAACTCTGCTTTTTTAATTCAGACATTTATATCATTATTATCTACCTTATATTCTGGCGTATTGCGCATACTGGCATATAATGCTCACATATACTTTCAAACTGCAATTTTTATTCAATTCCTACTGTTAGATCGCACTGTTTTTATATTTATTTATTTATATATTTGTATATTTATTTATTTATCTTGGTGGTATTTTCAATCGTTAATAAAATACATTTTAAAGCACTGAATGGAGCTGAAATTTTATATACAGGATCATTTTGGATGGCAATACAATAATTTATTTATAATTAAGAAAAATTAATTGATTAAAACTAATTATGTAAAGAATTACAAATACAGCCACGTTGGTGACTTAGCGACCCTTTTGGCGACTTGTGTCAAAACTTGAAAAGGTTTTTTCTCACGTGTTAAAGCATTCAGTTAAAGCTAATGACCCAAACGATTTACCGAGAAACAAAACATTGCATTAAATTTCCGTGAAAAATCCAGGAAAGTTGATTCGCCAATACAAGATTTTATTTAATATTGGTTAATTGTAATTTATCTCACAGACTACTTGTGTTTCTTTAGTCGCGGTTTTTGATGAATAACTTCCGAGTTTGTAAACATATTTAATATTCGTAAACTGATCTAAAATCTACATGAAATTGCGCACAAATGATACAAAAAACATTTGCTGTATTTAATTATTAGTTAAGAAAATGTAAGAAAAACAAAGAAAATTCTTCATTTTTGTTAGTAACGCAGTACTTTTATGTAGTATAATAGCGTATGCTCATTTCTAACAAAGAAAAAATCAAGGGTACTTATGTACTATTGTAGTAATGCCAGTGTTCAAGATAACTCACCAAGTTGGCAACCCCGATTTCGCCCGTATCTCAAGCGTTGAATTGGCAACCATGTGCTTCGTTTCATATAATGTTGCCAATATTTTTACGATAATACGTAAATACTGAATCAAGTTAATACGAGAAAAATGATTACTTAATAATGGTTATTATTTTTTACTTTCCCAAGAGATGATTCGCATCATCATTTTAAGTACGATTTATTTAATGAAAGAGTAATTTTTTTATTAAAAAAATATAAATAAATAACATAAAATACATAAAGTTCCTTGTAAAGATTCAAAATAAAAATTCTACAGTAAATACAAATAAATAATTAGAATCTAAAATAATGAACATATCTCCTATTAATTTATTATTTAATTAGGATTAATTAATTTAAACTGAGAGTCCATAAGGCTAAATGCTCATAAAGAGCTCCACAAGTAATAGTCCTTTTAACAATGCAATTAAGGAAAATGAGAGAGAGTTATATGAGTCCACAAGAAAAATAAATGAAACCATAATTAATTTCAGGTGAAAAGAAAATTACAGCGAGTAAAATAAAAGCTTAGTAAAGAGAGAGGTTTACTGCTCTCTCTTATTTTTGTAATGTTATTTTTTTTGTATGATTTTATTTTGTTTTATCCATTCTACTTCTCTCACCGAAGCCAAGTTTATTCCCCGAAATGTATACAAATAAATAAGAACTAAAATGAATTGCATTTTCTGGTATTTCTTTATAAGTGAACTCGCGTAGTAATTTAAAGGAGAATCGATAGACTACGGATAGAGAAGGCTTGGTTCGGATTAGAAGGACGAACTACGTAAGAAAATGAGAGGAGTACAGTAAATCTTGCAACTTCCAAGTGCTGATAAGGATATACAGTGTATATAGATATTTCAGACTTTTTAAATCCCTTATTTATAATTTATATATTTTGTTCACCACAAATGAGAACAGATTTTTTTTCTTTTCTTCTTGAGGTGAAAATTTTAAATTCAATAAGTTTAAATATATCTGCGATTTTATTTGAATTCCGGAAAATTTCTATTAGAACGTTAGATACATTTAAATTTACATTCTCTCAAAAAACTTGATTTTATCTCTATCAGATCACACGGTAAGTACATTTTAACTTACGTTTGATGCATTTTATTAACTCAATCAGAACACTTGATAGATACATTGAAACTTATGTTCAATACATTTTATTATCTCTATCAGAACACCTCGTACAGATACAACGAAACTTACAATACATTTTACTATGTCTATCAGAACACGTGTAGACACAGTTAAATTTATATTCATTACGTTTGATTAGCTCTATCAGAACACTTGGTACATACATTGAAGCGCGCTTACGTTCAATACATTTTACTATCTCTATCAGAACACTTGGAAGAAACATTTACACTTACGTTCGATACATTTTAATATCAGAACACTAGGTAAATACATTTAATTTACGAACAATATACTGGATTATCTCTCAGAACACTTGAAGGAAACATTTAAATTTATCTTCGATACATTTTAATGTATCTGTCAGAACACTTGGTAAATACATTTAAATTTACATACAATAAGTTTGATTACCTTTATCAGAACATTTGACATAGAAAAATTAAATATTTTACATTCAATGCATTTAAACAGAAATAAGAATCAAACTTATTCAACAAGAACGTCACAAAGTTCTTTTATTAATATTGGGCATAATTATTTATCATAATGCATTGGGCGTTATAATAAATATAATGATTATTTATCATAATGCTAAATGCATTGAAATTTTCCCTTCATAAGTGTTTTGCCTAAATTTTTCTGAGAGTGTCAATTTCTATACGACATTAAACAAGAAAATTATAATTTTACAATTTATCATTGTTTGTTGAATAGGAATTAAAAACGAATACAACTTTTAAAAATGTACATCCTATATAGCAACAGGAAGATTTTAAGTATGTTGTTTTACCCTATTAAACACGATATAATATCAAAACTTCGCATTGTAATAAGGAATTTCCAGAAATAAAAATGCCTTTACAGAAGTATTACAGTGTTTTTACGTAACTCTCCCAAATGAGTTAATGACAAAATGGCGCCAAAACTTTAAAAAAGGAAGATGCAGCATTGATAATAAAAACTGAAAGACTATATGAAATTTTAAGAATAAGATCTGTTGTCCTCAAAAGAAAAATTATAATAATTTTAAAAAATTCTGAACTGTATCAAATTGTCTGAAATAAGAATTAGTCTCTTTTTTCCTACTTCGAAACAGGTCTTATATTTAATAAAAAAATGGCAGTCCGTTTTTCAACATTTAAATTAGTTCCTAAAATTAATTCAGTAAGAAAAATTTCTGATAAAATACATCAAGAAAGGGGAAGCTAAAGCATTTTTGTAATCCAAAAATTGCGTAGAGTTTTCATAAAAGGGTCAAGAATACATTAACAGTTTACCTGCAAGTTAGTAAGCTCATAAGCAGCAACAACAAAAAAACACAAGAACATCTTGTAATAAAAAATAAACACAGTTACACACAAACAAATAAAGTGTTACGGAATAGTTGAATTAAAAAGCTGAATTTATTATAAGTAGGAATAAAAAAACTTTATCGAACAAAAGACTAAAGTTTTTCAAAAATCTATTGTTATAAGAATCAAATGTGAAAAACTAAAATATTTTATCGAGCTATTTCGAGCAAAAAACATTTATATTTTACAAACATGTTCTATCTGCTATGCCAATATTAGAATTTTTCCCCAAAGAAACTATACATGAATCATATGGAAATTAAACATTGCCTTTGGAAAAATAAATTACTTGACATATTTTCAGAATGCGTTGTAAATACATTTTAAAAATAATCAAGATCATAATTCTAATGACATATCAAATCTAAAATTTCGTAGTCTTCTTAAAGAATCGAGACAAAAGAGGTCACATGTAGAACAAGAGATAACTCAGACTCTGTGTGGTATGAGAATATAATCACTGGTCAAACAAAGTTTCATAAAAAACAAAAAGGAAGAAGAGAAAATATCGGCATTGCAATTAATTCAGCAACAGATACTTTCCCCTAATGGTAAAAAAAGAAAGTACAGAAAACAAACAAAATAGATCGTGGTAATGACAGAGCGAAAGTATGACAGGAGTCAGCAACAGCAAATGAAAATAATGTAAAATTTCAAATGGGAGATGTTTATTAGAAGAAGTATGTATAATAAATCCTGATTAAGGTATCAAAATACGTTCGGAACTGTGATTTTACAAAAGCGCGCAAACGAGGATTTTCCTTAATATTTAGTGTGACTTAGATTAGAATGCACGTATAAAATTATTTTAAGAATATCATTACAATAAAAATTATTTAAAAGCAATATTTTGACAAAAAAATAAACTTAAAATTACCTATTTTCAAAACATTCTCCTTTCATGAAAAATGCTTCTATAATAATAATATTTTACTTATAATACCTCTGATATAATAAAGTTAGGTGAATAGTCCTGTAACATTAACGCAGATGAAATATTAACGAAAGTTACCTTACTGTCCTTCTATTTAGTCACCTCCCATAACTATGCAGATATAGACCTGCTATACATGTCCAGGAAACTTTGCAAGAAGTCTTCTTTTGAGATAGAGTTCAAAAGCCTCGTCCCATTTCGCTGGATGTCAAAAATATTCTCAAATCTCTTTCCTTTCAAACCGAGTTTAATTCGTGGGAATAGAAAGAAGTCTGGGGGATTGAGATCTGGCGAGTAGGGTGGATGTTTAATTTCTCCACCCCCTTTTTTTTCTAGGAACTGTTTGACGATATTCATTGTGTAATTCGGTGTGTGTCGATATTGTCGTGAACAAAAAACCATGAACCTTGTTGGGCGACTAGGATCGTACCCTGCGTAGACGTTTCATGAAACGAGCTAAAACTTCAACATTCATCGTCCAGCTATCATGTGCATAGTTAATCGATGATTGTTCGTGGTTAATTTACTCAATTTCTCAATGTTTTCGTCACGGAGGTATCCAGTCTTTCGCTAGGGGGGATGTCAGAAACACTTTCATGGCCTTCTCGAAAACTGGTGAACCACTCGTACACACATTTACTTCGTGGACAATGCTTGATCTTCATAAACACGTACCAGCATTGCATAAATTTCTTCCGGTGTCTTACCAAGCTTAAAATAAAAAATTATTATTATTATTTTTTTTTTTGTTCTTTCATTTTCCAGTTTTCAATTAAGAACCAAAGCACTAAACAAGCACATTGTAAAACAAGTCTTACACGGAACACAAACGACGCTCAACTGAACATAGGTGG